>OZ010581.1:29368931-29388931 GCA_963932145.1 Acanthosepion lycidas
TGTAATGTGAAAATTTGTAAAAAAAATAAAAATACTTCTAATTTGAATTCTGCTTTTCCATTTGTAGTATTGAAACAGTTTTTAAATGTTATTGTCATTACACTAAAACAGTACAGACTGCCTGTCCTACCTAAAACTTGAAAAAACAAAGTGTCTGAAAAATAGTGTCGACCCCCTGTAACTTTAAAATTTTAGCCAAAAATCTTGCATTTGCGGGGAAAGATTAGAAATTTCGTTGGGTTAATAAATATATAAATTTGGAAGTTCTTGCAAAAATCAAATAATTGTTGGATTTTAATGAAACTTTCAAGACTTATTCACAAATGAATTCAATTATTTTATCAACTTATTTTTAGAAAATCTTCGTAAAAAATTTTTTTTTACATTTGTTACCCACTGTGACACCCACCGGTGGTTGCAGCGCCAGCATGTGATGTCCTCTGGTCACGACACCAATATGTGACACCACGTTGTCGGCCCGTGGTCAACTCCCAGTTGCGGCGCGAAGCTGTAAGGTTTCTTCCACCAGCGTTTTGGGGTTGACTCTTTGTCGCTGCCACCAGCCCGTGTCCCAGTCGATCTGGTCATTCCAGGTTTGATACCAGTTTTGTTGTTCCCAGCTCACTTCCAATGTCTGGTTACCGAAGTAACTACTTTGATCTCAAGTCTAACCTACCCACGTTGTGACTTTGATCTTGGTTAGACGAAATCAATCAGGCGTCGGGCCGTAGAGCAAGCTGAATCCGGGGTAAAGGTGATACCGCACAAGCGTAAGTAAAAGAAGCAATAAAACAAACTCAAGAGAATGTTGAGAAATAACAAATTATCTTTATCCGTCTGTTATATACAGGAGTGTGTTTCTCTCCCAGCTTGTTTCTATGGATTTGTGACACTTTTGCGTTTCTTAAGCAATTTTTCGTATCTTAAGTCGTTCATCAATATAACTTGCTTTTGGTAGGAAGTCGAAGTCGAAAGGACGTTGAAATCTCTCGGTCAGCTTCTGCAAGGTAACGGTCTGACTGCAACTGTGAATCAACTGCTGGAACTCCTGCTAAACTTACTCTACTGCCCGGGGACGTTCGTTTATATGAATACCGACCAAAACTCGGTGTGGTTCCCGATAATTCTCGATTCCCAGCAAGAATTATCTTTGTTTTTAGGCCAGGAAAATTAATTACTTCCCATTTTTGGAAGATTAATCACTTTCCATTTCGGGGGTTTCTCACTCGTCCGTGAGGGAAGGTCGGAGGAGAGTTATCCTCCTAGATTCTTCCTCTCTCATATTGGTATCTCATACCAATCCCCTCAGTGGGTGTTAACAACTTCTCCATCTTTCTCATACATTCACCTCCGCCTATCCCCCATGCTACCACTTGACCAATGATCTCTCGGCAGTGTAGGTGTGGCTAGACTGGCCCTCTTAAAATTATTATCCAGAATTTTGTTTATAAAATCCTTTTATTCTTTTTTTTCTTTGGCCAAAACATTTTTTTTTTTACAAACCCCAGATTGCCAAATAATTCTTATCACATCCTTCTTTTGGGGGACACCCAAAATTCACTTAGTCGGGTCTCTTTACCGACTCATCAATCACTGTCAAAACCCTACACCTGGTTTTTCTGCTAAGTTAACTTTTAGCTGGGAGGTCCGTATTTTACCTGAGAATCAAATTCTTTATTTTTCTCATGCCTTAAAATCCTCTTATCATCAGATGCCCATTTTCGACGACGCTGTGTCTGATGTCAAAAGTTTGAATAAGCAATAATAATACGATTTTCTTCCTCATGCCAGAATTCTAACACACCAGATGGTTCCAGTTGTTGGACCCAGGAATTAAAATTAAATGATATCTCTGAAAGATAACTAATATCTATTCTCTCTGCCTGTAATGCGGTGGTCTCAAGCCGAAATTTTTTTATGGCCGCCATGTGTCGGTTGTCTTTGTTTTTCTTTCTGATTTCTGTTTCCCTTGGTACGTCACTCCCTTATCGTGACATTAATCAGTTTTGACAGAATCTCATATCTTGCTTTTTCTTACAGATCTTCTGCCTCGTGCGAAAAGTATCTTTCTTCGTAAATAAAATAAAATCTTTTTAATGTCACTCAGTCTATTTTTCGATATAGATCTTTCTCATCTTAAGTCTTTCCTGTTTTTAATTTCTATGGTTAAATAGTGTCACAATCCTCCCCAACCTATTTTGTCATTTACCAGTAAATGACACCTAAATCCCAATACACTATTTAGCATGCATCATGCATCTGTTCCATGCAATTGTATTCTTCTTTTAATTTTCATGGTTTCTTTCGTGATCTGTCATTTTTGTTTCTTTTTTTCTTCTCTGCTACATGCAATGCAATGTTCTTTTCATTTTCTTTTTCATGCAATTTAAAGTTGTTTCTATCTTCTTCTGTTTTACATGCAATGTAATTTTTTTTCATTTTCATGCAATTTAAAGTTCTTTCCATCTTCTTCTGTTTTACATGCAATTTAATATTCTCTTCATTTTCTTTTTCATGCAGTTTAAAGCATGTGGGTGTATGTGTGTTGTTATTATGGCTTGTTTTTCTTGGTCAATGTTTTTCTCTCTGCTACAGTAGGTTTTTCCCGCCGTACGTCTCGGTTCCACTTTAGTTTCTTCTGTTGGCTTTTCTGCAATTTCCTCGTTGATTCTGTAAAGAACACTGCTCAGCATCTCTCGAGTTGCAGCATGCACATTTGATTACCACGAATTAATTCCCTTCTACTTCTAATTTTCCATACTGCCATACCCACTATGGCAATAATTATGAATGTGCCCATCATTGCTGACTAACTTATCACGATCTGGTCATCATCCTCCCAATCCATACCTTCCTTTCCCAATGCACTTAACTTGTCCCTCAACTGATCTATATCGATCTTTTCTATCGGTTTCATTAGTACTGGCATTTTATTCAAGGTAACATTGGGGAATCCCCTCACTATTGGCTCCCACAACTCCGTACAAGTGACTAAGCTTCTTCCAATCAGTTCTATAATTGAATCTTTCCCTTCATATCTTTCTTCTTCCTGATAATAGGGGGGTAAGGAAATAGATATCCCAAATGTTGAACATCTCAGGGGTAACTTTGACAGGGATAATGGTGGTTTTATTCTTAGTGTCCTTGTGGACTCTCTCCAACATACCCTAGACAAGCTGATGGGTTTCTGTGTGGCCTCTGCCCACACCCCGTCTGAAACACTGATGTGGTAATGCAGTGTTTGCTGATACCTCTACTTGACAAGTTCTCTTAATTCCCTTTCTTCCCTTCAAACAATTCTAGTATGCACATTTTGTGGTTACCAGCTACATAGTTGGGGCTCAATAATGTACAAGTCCCCAGAGCATCATTTCTACACTTTCTAGCTTCTTCAGCTGTTAGCAACATGAACTTTGTTCTACCCAAATTTAAAGCTATGTATTCCATTTCCACCTTGGACCTTGCCACCATTCCCAAACCTTGATCTCCTCTCAGGTAGGGAATAGGTAAATTTATAAACTGGTATATCTCGAATATACTCTCTCTATCCAACAACGGAATAGACATCAGAACTAATAGTTTTCTATTTTCCAACAAGGTCGCACAACCCAGTGCATTATAATATTTCCACAGTTCTTTGGTGGGATCCACTGGCAGTCTTAAATGATGGGGTAACTTGGTCTGTATTCCAAGTAAAATTTCCCTTAAGTGACCCGGGTTTATTATGCTTGGGGACAGGTGTCCCAATGACAACATGTCTAATTGCACTCTCACATGTTCCAGCAAAGTTGTCAACGACTGACTAGTTTGTCAAACTTTATTCGTAATTGTCATTAGTTGGAAATATCTTTGCATAAATCCACTTATTTCCTGTAATTCCATCATTACAGTTTCTGTATCATTAATTACCTCTTGTCACAACCCTGCTAGGTAATTTAGTTATCGAAATAGTGTCACACCACCCTCTTCTTACTTAATTAAATGTATCCCACTTCAGTCTTCATAATTGTATTATTAGTTAAAAAAAAGAAATCATGGAGAATGTAAATAATCAATTTCTTCTTTTCAAACAGTTACTCATTTACCGAAAATCTGTTCTAAATCATAAAATAAAAAATGCAATCAAGCAAAGACACTAATTAGGACTCTTATCCATTATATCATGATTACAGGCAATTTCTTTTACCAACATGTTGATTGACTTTACAAGCACAATGTTTCAAGTGAAAGAAAACAAGTCAGATTATTTGTTAAACTCACATGAATAAAGGAACTTAGTAAATTTGTTACAAACTGAAAAGTATCAATTTTGATTCCCCATGCAAGTTACAGCAGTAGATAGAGGATTTATAAATTTTCCCTGTTTGAATAGACCTGCTGATGTCACCTTTTTTTCAACATTTAAAAGAGGGAAAATTTCAAAAGATACTGCTGAAACTGATTATTACTACTTGAGTTAATTTTTTTAAAGAATTTTATTACATAGGAGGGATGGCATCTTGATTAAGAGACGAGCCTCGTGAAATGGAGTGGCTTTTGCAGTGTGTCTCATTGGCGATGGTGTGAGGTAATGCTTTCTCCATCATTGTGGCTGGCAGAGGATAGGAAAAAAAACATTTTGTTTATAGATACTTTGTTCAAACTTTGTTCAAATAAATGTAAAATTCAATATTCTTTAAAAGAATGTTTTTTGAAAGAATATTTTTTGAAAGTTTTTTTTATTTCAAAAATGTCTCCCAAAATGACATATGTAGTGTTATCCAAATGTTTGGGGAATTTGAATAGTCTCATCAATGTGTTCTTCTGTTGAGTTAGCCAGTGCTTACATGTCTCACCAGACTTTCATACATATCTTAAAACTACACCATAGAAATAAAGATCCTCATTTTGTACATTTTTATTTTTCTCTTTTCTGCCGAAAGTTTCCCAAACTTTTCGCTACTAGTATCTTGTATGGTGACCATAAATTCTGTTGCTAAGAAAAATCAAACCATGTTCATAGCTGTATTTTAGCATCAACTTCATTTCAACCCAGTATACATAAATAGAGGGACCAATTTTCCTTTTCAAATTTTCCTTAATTCCATTTCATGTTTTAGGGAATTCTGTTTTTCCTGTTTTCAGTATAGAAATCCGTTTTTGTCTCCATTTTCAGTACAGATTTATTTTTGCTTCATTATAATACTTAGAGGGAAAGTGAAACAATATATAATTGTTATCAAAACAAGAAAATTAAAGGAAAATGAAAAATTTTACAAGCCAGAATATCCATCCATTGGATAAGTTGCTGCAGCTTGACAGGGTTTCGTACCCTCATATTTATGGCCTTAATCTAACTTGATGAATTTCAGAGACAATCCTAGCATAGAATTCTACAACCCTAAATAAGAATTAAGTGAAAGGGGCAAAACCTACAGAAAAGTAGCATGACAAAGTCATCTAGAGACAAAAGGCTATATTATCATTTGGTCACTTTATTGAAATTATTAAGATTTTTGAAAAAAGTCTAATTCATAAAATTTGGCTTTCTGAAATGACAAACTGTTCCCCACCTCCGTCATCATGTGATGATAGGAAAAATTTCCGTTTCAAGTAGGCCATTCTGTTTTTCTGTTTTCATGGAAAATAAGCCCCTCTACATAAGCAAGATTTTTATTACCTTTTTTTATTGCTACCCACTGATTTTACTGCTACTCTCTTTAATTGATTTTATGCATCAACAAACCAAAATATTTCTGGCAGTAGGAAAAAATATTTGATGTACAAGAACTGAATTTTGCACATTTTGTTCCCTAAAATTTGTTTTGTCACTCAATCAGTATGTTGTGCATTGAAAATGAAAAACAAAAAAAAAAAAAAAAGAAGATTATCAGGGGTTAGGAATTAAAAAGAGACTAAACTTTTGTCAATAGGAAAATGGATAAGTTTCTTTCCAATAAATTTCTCCATCACAGCTGATTGGTAGCACTTATTTGCAAGAATAGACCTGATGAAATCCAATTCAAAAGAAAGTTTACACTAAGCAGAACAGATCATTAAGTCATGACAGAACTAGGTACCAATGAGATTAAGATAATCCTAACAGGTATGATGGTTTCTTGTAAATATTGGTAACAAGACCAGAATTAACCTTCTCCACTAAGATATCCAAAAAAAGGGGCGAGAACCATCAACTTCCCCTTTTATAATATGAGAATTGGATTGGTGGAAAAAGGATTCAGTTTTATCATTGAGCACAACAAACATATCGTCAACATAATGGAAATAATTGAATGGGTTTGCTGAAATAAACATTGAAAACCTACAAAGATATTAATCATTGAGGGCTCAAGAGGACTACCTTTAGCTACAGTCATTTTGTTGATGCATAATGTTAGTGAAACTTCTCAACAGAATGGGTTGCATGTGCCATCAAGTCAATAAATGTTGAATTTCATCAGATTTGTTCTTGTGAAAGTAATGGCTACCCATTAGATGTGATGGAAAAATTTATGAGAAAGAAAGTTATCCATTTTTCCACTGACAAATAGTTTGGGTCAGCTAAATATCAATTTTATCTAAATTTACATTGGTTAGACAAATGTCTGCCTTTGTTTTGTTCAACAAATCACAAAGTGTGTCACATGTTGCTTTCTTGCTGTTTGCACTGAGTTTCTCTCTGAAGAAAAGAGGAGGAGTTATCATTATTTACACTATGTCATTGTCATTACCACTTGTGTCCAAGTTTGGTTTATCTGGTGCCTAAGGAGGCAATGTTGGGAATGGAACAGTCTCAAGCATTGGTCATATGGTAAGGCAGGTGATGGTCTTGGCTGGAACTGCCGAGGCCTATGTTACCTTCTCTTTACTTCCTTTTAAGTTTTCTGTTTCCCAGGTATTAGGGCTGATTCTGGCTTAAGAAAGGGAAGGCCTCAGTTGGTCTTTGAATCTGTGTTTTGAGGCTCCATGATGTCATTTACCATTGATGAGCTCACTTTAAAGGATGGTTCACGCGAGTCTTGAAGAGACCAGTCAGATGACATGTCCTGAGAATGGTAGAGTCAATGCTTGACTTTTCTGAATGATCAAGGATTTGTTGTTGGTACATCGGTTCTTCTATTTGATGTTGAAGATCTGCTGGATCTTGGCTTTTTGGAATCATTCCAGCTTTTCCAGGTCCTTCTGATACAGGGCGAATGTCTCATAATCATAGACCAAGATGAAGATGACAACAGCGCAGAACACCATAAGTTTTGTTTGAAGGGAGATTCAATGTTTGTTGAAGACTTAGCTGAGTCTTCCAAAAGCCCAATGAACAGATTTGATGCAGTGGTAAATGTCTCTTTTGTATTTTCCAGATTGTGAGAGAGTGCTGCCAAAGTATTGAAAGTCGCTGACAATTCCCAAAGGCAAGTCCCCTTTATTAATAGTGATTTCTGCTGTTTCAAGTCCAGGAAAAGTTTGCACAAATATCTTTGTTTTGTCTGCATTCACTTTCATCCCAAAGCTATGTACATTAGCCTTAAAGCACATTCAATCATTTAGATTTTCTCAAAAACCATATCTGCTCAGTTTCATATCCGGAGTGTAAACAAAGCAATTTCTAAAGAATTAATGGATTTTATTTTTTAACTTGACAATTTTTATTATTTCAAACATTTTTACTGGATACCTGTATTTAAGTAGATACTCTATTTATTTTTTTTAAACAGTGTTCATTTCATTTACTGGAGAAAACTTTAAAAAAATTGTGCCCCTTCCCTCAGGAGGATTTGAACCTGCATCCCTCTTTGTTGTTGTTGCACCTAGTGTTTGACACTAGCAAAGCTTTTTCATCCATCAGCAAGGATAGTGTTCTTTCCAATAAAAGTTGTGTTGTTTATGCATTTATGTGCCAGTGTGAATTTGGTTAAATTGGATGAACCTTGGAAAGATTGGAATGCGGGATGTAGCAACATGTCCCAGTTTGGATCACAAATGGCTGCTCATGTCAATCGAAAATGTTGACACATTTGTAGATTTGAAGTTTTCAGTTTCAGCGATTGATGAACACCTTATTGATTATCCTGTCTGTACGTACAAAACAGGTTCAAAATTTTAAATGTGGCAGGTTTGTCCTTTCTCTTAGAGATTTAGGATCTCTTTCATTTCTAGATTCTAATGGTCTCTGTGCAAGGGTGATTTGCTTTATTCTTTGAAGTTCAACCAGCATAACTTAAGTTAACCTACTATCTATCTCTTGTATGTGTGTGTCTTTTAATTTTTTTTGTGAGATGACAGTTTAGTTTTAATTTGTTTTGTGAGATGACAGATGAAGTCTAGTTTTAAACTATTTTATCTTTTATTTATTGATAGTTGTGTTTTATCATTTGATTTTTAGACTTATCAAAGATCCTCTTTAATAAGGATTGATTGAAAAGCTGGCTGCTTAAAAAGAATTGTACTGCTTTTTCATTGTGAGAGTTAATTTCAAATTGTTCCGCTTCTTAAAGCAATAAGTCACTTAATGAAGAAAATTCCAATTTTCCAGAGGAATACAAAAGGTGTCTTTGCTGAGAAAGATAAAAGAAAAAAATTTCTTAGAAGATGAAATTCTGAAGTTGGCTGAAAAATAAGGTTGTTTGTAAATATGTTGTTCAATAAAGTTAATATTCATCAAAAGAAATTTTTATTTAATCAAAACAAACTTTTGGGCCAACTCTATACATATTTTCAAATCTTTTCATTTTATCTTCAAATTTCCTGTTTAAAAAATGTTTCATTTACTTTTTATATAAAAGAAATTATTAAAATATACATCAATGCATATAGAAAAAAACATTATTACTTTTTTTTCCAGAAATATAGCAATGGAAAGATTTGCTCAAAGTGTGAGATTACCTCAAAAAGGATTTTTTGGTTGGTTGACTAGTGTGAGTAATTTTCTTTTCTTATTTGAAACTCTTTTTCCAATGAGAAACTTTTTTATTTTTATGGCTTTCACATAATGACTATATTTACTGGCTTCTAAAATATACATTTATATTAGTATGTTCCGATGTCTGATTGCTACTATAATATGGCAAATGGCACATCAAATGGCAAGAGTTTCATTAGCACAATTCCATGAAAATGCTCCAATTTCAAGAATAAATCAATTTTCAATCAAGTTTGCAACTTAATAATAATAGTGATGGATCTTTACTCACACTCACCATCCAGTGATAATGATTCAATTTTTGCATGTTTATGTGTTTGTTATAAAAGTTGAAAAGAAAAATCATATCAACATTGAAAGAAAGAAAGAAGATTTCGAATCTCTGCATAAATTAATGATACATTCCATATGTTTTTTTTTTCAAATGTTGTGTTCCTTCAGGACATAGGTTATCACAGCTCTCCATTTTTATTATCTGTAAATTGCTAAAGTTTTCATTATAAAGTAGTCATTCTCCTAGAGTGGCTAGTGAACCCAGTCTATCCAGCTATTTAACCCATAGCTAGGGGAGAAGAGATAAATTCACGACTTTCGCAAGTGAATTAGTGCAAAAGTGAACTATATAATAGTGCAATTTCCATATATTTGTGTATCTGTTACTGCAACAATGCAAAAATGGCACATCATAGAAGATGTTTCTTAGCACAATACTAGCAAGATGATTTAACTAAAAAATAAAACAAATTCTGTTTTAGTTTGAAACTTAATGATAATGAGGCATCATCAGTCATGCTCATCCAAATTATAATCATTCAAATTCTCAAGGAAGATAACTCCAGGTCAGTTAAGTGCTATTTTGAGTAGTTTCTTTTATTTACAAATAATTTTCTTTATGAAAATGTACCAGGTTCTATTTGTGCTCACCATGAATAAGATTCATCAAGGAAAATAACCCTGTATTAAATGCTATTAATAAAGCAGTTTTTTTCCTTAATTTGCTACTTTTAAGTGATTTAAAAAAATTGCAAATATTACACTTTGTCCAATGATTAGAAGGCTGTCTACAAAAACTTGGAATGAACAATTGTGGGGTTTGGATGAGTGGCAGCAAGTATCAGTAGCTCAAATAACTTTGTAAACCAAGCATCATATAGACAAGCAAATACAATATTTCATTTTTACTCATTATGATACAGTCGTTAATTTATATTTACAGAAACTATTAGTAAAAAGAAATTCATTTCTTGAACTGAATGCTGTTAAATTATGTGACTTGAAATCGAACCATCAAATTTTGGAGCTTGGATTTGGTCCTGGAGTTGGACTTGAGACTGCCTATAAACAAATAAAAGGTAAGTTGATTATCATTGACTTGATTGTCTACATCTAAACAAAACAGTTTTATCATTTTTTTGTCTTGATTTCTTTGACATATCCACTGAATTTTAAATCAGTTAAGATTTGCACAGTACAAGTGTGTAAGCGTTCCGAAAGCAAAGGAAGTATTTGTTGCAGATTACTTCCACAACACAAAGAAAAATCACTGTAAGTACAGACTCGAATATCGGGGGCAGAAAGAAATGCTGAAAACTCGATTCGCCGGTACTATCTCAAATCACAATGTGTGTAACCAGTCAGAAAAATAACTCACTCTCTAACAAACACCATAGCCGAAAATGCCTGAATTTTCCGCATTATTTATTTCATACTTATGTACAAAATTGTGGCACAAGGCCGAAAAAGGGGAGGGGTAAAGGCTGGTCAACACTAACTATGTTATACCTAGCTAATCAGATTCACGACCCATTGATACATTACAATTTATCCATTCACCACAAGAAATCATCCATCACCATTCAATCCTCCATCCACCATAATACCACATCCTCTCAAGGAGAACCTATAAAACACACCCCATGCCATAAAAATTTGTATGATAATAAACAATATACATAAAATTCTAATAATGATCAATGAGAGGGGAGGGAGATGAACCCAATAATAAACTAAAAATTAACACAAAATACAAACTAAACGTAATTGATGTTAGTAGGGACCGTCCAACCTTTAAAACAGAGAGGCCGCTGTATTCGGTCCAGGGGACAGAATCAAGAGGCTCTCTCGCTAAGGGAGTGGGAAAAAGGGATAAAATATTATACGGACCTGGGAAAATATAAAGCTGACCCAGTTGAGATGAAAAATGGGGGCCAAACAAACTGGGGAGGTTGGGAATCTCGACTTGAATCATAACCAAAGAGCAGCCAGGATACAAGCCAGGAACAACACTTACTCACATTAACTAGGTACACTGAAGCTTGTCTAACCTAACCAAGGGGAGGGTTCCACAGGAAGCCACCCTGATGTGCCATAGGTTGACCTAGAAGAGAAAGTCAAGGCTAGCCCCGTTCACACGAACCAAGCTCGCCTCTTTTACCCACCTTTCGCTAAAGACTGTTGAATGCAATCATTTTCTATCCGATCCAATCTTCATCTTGAGCTGATGCTCAAAGAATCGGATTAGATCCTGATAAGAAAGACGGTTGCCTCGCAAGACTTCCTCCTTTCGCGTCATCCAAATCACCATTCGAGCTGTGGCTAGCAGCGTCAAAAACACCATCCGTTTCACCCCGGAATATGGGGGTGACACATTGTCACACGCGTATGCGCGATCAATGAGAACGAGCTGTTCGGGAGTGAGACATGGTCCCATAAGGGTCGCACCCGGGGGCAGTGGTAGATGGCGTGCGAAGCCGTTTCCTCTAAGCCAAGGCCACACCGTTCACAGTCTGGCAAATCCTCCAAGCCCCATATGAAAGCCTTGTTGTTGAGAGACAGCCGATTCCGAGCCAATCACCAGCTAAGCGAAAACTCAGGGTTACTGAGGTAATCCGCCGCTGGCGCCCAAGACCAGTAGGAGCGATACTCCTCCTCCGACAAGCCGAGCGTATCTCGTAGGGGATCCTTCACGGGCCCCTCCACTAATCCACGATAGAAGACCTTCCTAGGCCGTGAAAGGTCACTGGACCGAGGAACGGCCCTCAAGGCTGACCGACACTGGCAAAGGAAAACAAATTGATCCCGGGGTTTATGACAGCGCTCAACCCACGAGATGGGGGGTCTGATGGTAAGGCCAGGGAACGCGTCCCTAACAATCCCCTCTAGAATCGGATCTCCTCCAGTCAATGCGCGGCATAGGAAAGCCAACCTAGAGGCACGGATGTGACTCATCAGGTGCGGCATTCCCAGCCACCCATGACACAGACCCTTAGTGCAGACTCGTCTGTCGACCCGATTCCCGCGTCCCCTCCATAAAATGGAGGATAGTGATCGCTCGAGCACCTTCCTGTGGGTCTTACAGAGAGGAAGTATGGACAATCGATAAAGAATCAGGGGGAAAATGTATGTAACACACACCTTCGGCCTGCCCTTCACGGACAACCTCCGTCGAGTCCAAGTCTGACCGGCAAAATCGACCTTTGCTCATACTTCAGACCAATTCTTCTCCAGCTGGAGGTCGGGTCCAAACCACACTCCAAGAATGTGGACAGGACCGTCCGTCCAACCGAAGCGGCCCGGAAGAGCGACCCCCTTCCAGGCACCTAACCACAAGCCGGACGACTTGTTGCGGTTTATCTTGGCCCCTGTCACCTTCTTGTACCGATCAAGCGCCTTCTGTACCGCCTTAATGTCGCTGCGGGACGACACGAAAGCAGATACGTCATCGGCGTACGCAGAAACCCTGGCTCGAGACCCTCCAGGAACGGCGATTCCATGTAGGGCCGGACTGCATGCCTCGTCCCTCAGCCGGCGAAGGAGAGGCTCCAACGCTAAAGCATAAAGCGGAGGCGACAGCGGACAACCCTGACGAACCGACCTAGACAGTACAAAAGCGTCCGACAACTGTCTGTTCACCTGTACCACAGCACTGGGGGAGTGATACAGGAGGCTAATCCTGCGGCAGAAGTTGGGTGCGAATCCAGCAGCCTGCAGGACAGTAGCAAGGTAGTGATGGTCGACCCTATCAATTGCTTTGGACTGATCCAAATTGATCAGCGCTGCTTCTTCGTCATCTTTTACACCCTCTATGATCGTGCAGATCAGATCCAGGTTGCTCTGAATTGTTCGGCCCCTCACAGAACAAGTCTGCTCCGGACCAACAGAGACTCGGCAACTGACTGCAAACGCTCCTGCAGGATCTTGGCCAAAATCTTTAACTCTGTGTTTAGCAGAGTTATGGGCCTGTAATCATCTAGTTTCCCCTCACCATCCGTGCTCTTTTTCAACAGAGTGATCATGCCCCTGGCAATCTGGCTGGGGATGGACCCCGACCGAAACCAGTTGTTGAACACTGCAGTCAAAATCGGAACAAAGATGTGCGACAGCCTCAAGTACAATTCATAGGGCAAACCATCCAGACCTGGCGACTTGCCTCTGCCGACCTTCTTCAATACTGCGTAGGCTTCGCCCTCCGTGATCTCTCCCTCGCAGCTAGCCGCCTCAGTCGGCGAAAGCCGAGGAAAGTCAGCCAAATAGCTGCGAAACTCCTCCTCACGGAGACCAGGCTCCTTGGTAAACTGGCTCTCGAAATGCCGCCGAAACGCCCCGCACATGTCGTCAGTGGCCCGAAGAGTACGCCCCTCCAGGGATTTCGCTTCATGAATGTAACGATCGCCACCTTGACGGACCTCTTCCCTGCACAGATCTGCGCCCATATTCACCGCTTCGGAAGACATCTTGCTTAACTTATGTCTAATTACCTGGCCCATGTAACGCTCACTATTCGAACGATCCAGGGCCTCCCTAGCTAAGGCTATCTCTAGGGGATCCCCCCCAGCCACCACCTGGGAAAAACTAGCCTTAAGCGTCTTCACCTTTTCAGCTCTATCTAGAGCGAGCCGCTTGCCGAAATCAGTGGTGAAAGACCTAATCCTACACTTAAGTCTTCCCGAATTTTCCGCTCTTGAATCGAGAACACCAACTGCTTTTATTGGCAGAACCTATTTTTTTCATTTGCCGACAGCTGGGATAGGATGTTCCGTAATTTGCATATCAAAATACTTTTATAGCGACTCCTGTGACGGACGTTTTTTTTTTTAATTAAAATATTTCATTTTCAGCATGTCATGCGGAATACGTGCCCTTTTGTTTGGTAAGTAATTTTCTTTTTTGCCACTTTTTCCGTCGTAGAATACATGCGACATGCTGTTGTTTGGTTTGATGAGGTAAGTCGCCGTTTTCTTTGCTATACTGAAAATTAAAATGGACAAACTGTTTGTTATACATGTTTTTATATCAATATTAATACTTGTAATATCCCTATTCTATCAACAATGGCTGTCTTAATTTCTGTTCACTAACATTTACTTTCCTCTTGATTTTCTATGCATTTCTATAGTAAAATCATTATCAACGTAATTACATTATACCTATAATAAACATTATGGAAAACATCAAAATTAGAAAATAAAGAAATAGCCTTCAGCAAGACTTGAACTTGCATCCTCTGTCTTGGGAGACTATCTTTCATGGAAATTGCCTTCATAATTTAATCACTGAGGTTTCTGTGCCTGAAGTGAAACACAATTGTTAATTATTTTGTCACTTGTTATTCTCTGATGATTTTACTACCAAATAATTATAAAGTTTTTTTTTGTTTAATTCCTAATTTCATTTCATGCTTTTTGAGTTGCAAAAAAAAAAAATGTATCAACCTAAAGTTTGATAATGATTGAAATAATTATGAAAAGGCTTCATCTCAAGTTGTTTCAGCAATACTGGTAATGCCCAGGGAAAAATATCTTCAAATATAACAATACAGGAAAAATAAGTTCTTTAATCTCTTGCAAAATAAGAAAAAATATTTTTTTTATATGAAAAAAAGTTTGTTACTGAAAATATATTTTCTGATACCAAAAATGAAACCAATGATCTAGACCCTTAGTTAGTCAGGGCTTCTGAGTAGTTCAACCCAACAAGATGCCAGTATGAAAATGTTGTTGGGGATACAACCATTGAATAAGAAATATAGAGCTAACTAGAGGAAAAACATAGAAATATCAGATTGAGGGACAGCTATCTTGAAAGATTTCCCTTGTGGCTTGTTGATGTCAATTGTTGAGTGTCAATGGAAATTAAAGCCATTTGAATTCAAAAGTTGACTCTGTTGGAATTATAGATATCCTGGAAATGAACACATCTCCCTTTTTTTTTATTACGCCAGTTACGATAGTTGCCTCAATGACACATGGGAGAAGCTGCAGGAAAACTAGACACGTTCTATTTAACAACTAAATTAGAAGAGCATTCAACTTTTAGATGAAGCCTGTGGAAAAGAACATCAGGCAGCTCCCGGGAGTTGTAGAATTGTGTTAGGTTCTGAACAGATGCTAAAGTGTCAGTGGCTGTGACTGTGTCATTTAACTTTCACCACTGCACCGTCCAGGAAATCTATTGCAACAGTTTTAAGTTTATTTCTTTTATTGCATCATTCCACTTAACAACTTTCTAAGAATAGCATTCCGACTTTTAGCTGAAACCTGTGGAAAAGAACATCAGGCAGCTCCCGGGAGTTGTAGAATTGTGTTAGGTTCTGAACAGATGCTAAAGTGTCAGTGGCTGTGACTGTGTCATTTAACTTTCACCACTGCACCGTCCAGGAAATCTATTGCAACAGTTTTAAGTTTATTTCTTTTATTGCATCATTCCACTTAACAACTTTCTAAGAATAGCATTCCGACTTTTAGCTGAAACCTTTGGAAAAGAACATCAGGCAGCTCCCGGGAGTTGTAGAATTGTGTTAGGTTCTGAACAGATGCTAAAGTGTCAGTGGCTGTGACTGTGTCATTTAACTTTCACCACTGCACCGTCCTGGAAATCTATTGCAACAGTTTTAAGTTTATTTCTTTTATTGCATCATTCCACTTAACAACTTTCTAAGAATAGCATTCCGACTTTTAGCAAAAACCTGTGGAAAAGAACATCAGGCAGCTCCCGGGAGTTGTAGAATTGTGTTAGGTTCTGAACAGATGCTAAATTGTCAGTGGCTGTTACTGTGTCATTTAACTTTCACCACTGCACCGTCCTGGAAATCTATTGCAACAGTTTTAAGTTTATTTCTTTTATTGCATCATTCCACTTAACAACTTTCTAAGAATAGCATTCCGACTTTTAGCTGAAACTTTTGGAAAAGAACATCAGGCAGCTCCCGGGAGTTGTAGAATTGTGTTAGGTTCTGAACAGATGCTAAAGTGTCAGTGGCTGTGACTGTGTCATTTAACTTTCACCACTGCACCGTCCTGGAAATCTATTGCAACAGTTTTAAGTTTATTTCTTTTATTGCATCATTCCACTTAACAACTTTCTAAGAATAGCATTCCGACTTTTAGCTGAAACCTTTGGAAAAGAACATCAGGCAGCTCCCGGGAGTTGTAGAATTGTGTTAGGTTCTGAACAGATGCTAAAGTGTCAGTGGCTGTGACTGTGTCATTTAACTTTCACCACTGCACCGTCCTGGAAATCTATTGCAACAGTTTTAAGTTTATTTCTTTTATTGCATCATTCCACTTAACAACTTTCTAAGAATAGCATTCCGACTTTTAGCTGAAACCTTTGGAAAAGAACATCAGGCAGGTCCCGGGAGTTGAGGAATTGTGTTAGGTTCTGAACAGATGCTAAAGTGTCAGTGGCTGTGACTGTGTCATTTAACTTTCACCACTGCACCGTCCTGGAAATCTATTGCAACAGTTTTAAGTTTATTTCTTTTATTGCATCATTCCACTTAACAACTTTCTAAGAATAGCATTCCGACTTTTAGCTGAAACCTTTGGAAAAGAACATCAGGCAGTTCCCGGGAGTTGTAGAATTGTGTTAGGTTCTGAACAGATGCTAAAGTGTCAGTGGCTGTGACTGTGTCATTTAACTTTCACCACTGAACCATCCTGGAAATCTATTGCAACAGTTTTAAGTTTATTTCTTTTATTGCATCATTCCACTTAACAACTTTCTAAGAATAGCATTCCGACTTTTAGCTGAAACCTTTGGAAAAGAACATCAGGCAGGTCCCGGGAGTTGAGGAATTGTGTTAGGTTCTGAACAGATGCTAAAGTGTCAGTGGCTGTGACTGTGTCATTTAACTTTCACCACTGCACCGTCCTGGAAATCTATTGCAACAGTTTTAAGTTTATTTCTTTTATTGCATCATTCCACTTAACAACTCTCTAAGAATAGCATTCCGACTTTTAGCTGAAACCTTTGGAAAAGAACATCAGGCAGCTCCCGGGAGTTGTAGAATTGTGTTAGGTTCTGAACAGATGCTAAATTGTCAGTGGCTGTGACTGTGTCATTTAACTTTCACCACTGAACCATCCTGGAAATCTATTGCAACAGTTTTAAGTTTATTTCTTTTATTGCATCATTCCACTTAACAACTTTCTAAGAATAGCATTCCGACTTTTAGCTGAAACCTGTGGAAAAGAACATCAGGTAGCTCCCGGGTGTTGAGGAATTGTGTTAGGTTCTCAACAGATGCTAAAGTGTCAGTGGCTGTGACTGTGTCATTTAACTTTCACCACTGAACCATCCTGGAAATCTATTGCAACAGTTTTAAGTTTATTTCTTTTATTGCATCATTCCACTTAACAACTTTCTAAGAATAGCATTCCGACTTTTAGCTGAAACCTTTGGAAAAGAACATCAGGCAGCTCCCGGGAGTTGTAGAATTGTGTTAGGTTCTGAACAGATGCTAAATTGTCAGTGGCTGTGACTGTGTCATTTAACTTTCACCACTGCACCGTCCTGGAAATCTATTGCAACAGTTTTAAGTTTATTTCTTTTATTGCATCATTCCACTTAACAACTTTCTAAGAATAGCATTCCGACTTTTAGCTGAAACCTTTGGAAAAGAACATCAGGCAGCTCCCGGGAGTTGTAGAATTGTGTTAGGTTCTGAACAGATGCTAAAGTGTCAGTGGCTGTGACTGTGTCATTTAACTTTCACCACTGCACCGTCCTGGAAATCTATTGCAACAGTTTTAAGTTTATTTCTTTTATTGCATCATTCCACTTAACAACTTTCTAAGAATAGCATTCCGACTTTTAGCTGAAACCTTTGGAAAAGAACATCAGGCAGGTCCCGGGAGTTGAGGAATTGTGTTAGGTTCTGAACAGATGCTAAAGTGTCAGTGGCTGTGACTGTGTCATTTAACTTTCACCACTGCACCGTCCTGGAAATCTATTGCAACAGTTTTAAGTTTATTTCTTTTATTGCATCATTCCACTTAACAACTTTCTAAGAATAGCATTCCGACTTTTAGCTGAAACCTTTGGAAAAGAACATCAGGCAGCTCCCGGGAGTTGTAGAATTGTGTTAGGTTCTGAACAGATGCTAAAGTGTCAGTGGCTGTGACTGTGTCATTTAACTTTCACCACTGCACCGTCCTGGAAATCTATTGCAACAGTTTTAAGTTTATTTCTTTTATTGCATCATTCCACTTAACAACTTTCTAAGAATAGCATTCCGACTTTTAGCTGAAACCTTTGGAAAAGAACATCAGGCAGCTCCCGGGAGTTGTAGAATTGTGTTAGGTTCTGAACAGATGCTAAAGTGTCAGTGGCTGTGACTGTGTCATTTAACTTTCACCACTGCACCGTCCTGGAAATCTATTGCAACAGTTTTAAGTTTATTTCTTTTATTGCATCATTCCACTTAACAACTTTCTAAGAATAGCATTCCGACTTTTAGCTGAAACCTTTGGAAAAGAACATCAGGCAGCTCCCGGGAGTTGTAGAATTGTGTTAGGTTCTGAACAGATGCTAAATTGTCAGTGGCTGTTACTGTGTCATTTAACTTTCACCACTGCACCGTCCTGGAAATCTATTGCAACAGTTTTAAGTTTATTTCTTTTATTGCATCATTCCACTTAACAACTTTCTAAGAATAGCATTCCGACTTTTAGCTGAAACCTTTGGAAAAGAACATCAGGCAGCTCCCGGGAGTTGTAGAATTGTGTTAGGTTCTGAACAGATGCTAAAGTGTCAGTGGCTGTGACTGTGTCATTTAACTTTCACCACTGCACCGTCCTGGAAATCTATTGCAACAGTTTTAAGTTTATTTCTTTTATTGCATCATTCCACTTAACAACTTTCTAAGAATAGCATTCCGACTTTTAGCTGAAACCTTTGGAAAAGAACATCAGGCAGCTCCCGGGAGTTGTAGAATTGTGTTAGGTTCTGAACTGATGCTAAAGTGTCAGTGGCTGTGACTGTGTCATTTAACTTTCACCACTGCACCGTCCTGGAAATCTATTGCAACAGTTTTAAGTTTATTTCTTTTATTGCATCATTCCACTTAACAACTTTCTAAGAATAGCATTCCGACTTTTAGCTGAAACCTTTGGAAAAGAACATCAGGCAGCTCCCGGGAGTTGTAGAATTGTGTTAGGTTCTGAACAGATGCTAAATTGTCAGTGGCTGTTACTGTGTCATTTAACTTTCACCACTGCACCGTCCTGGAAATCTATTGCAACAGTTTTAAGTTTATTTCTTTTATTGCATCATTCCACTTAACAACTTTCTAAGAATAGCATTCCGACTTTTAGCTGAAACCTTTGGAAAAGAACATCAGGCAGCTCCCGGGAGTTGTAGAATTGTGTTAGGTTCTGAACAGATGCTAAAGTGTCAGTGACTGTGACTGTGTCATTTAACTTTCACAACTGAACCATCCTGGAAATCTATTGCAACAGTTTTAAGTTTATTTCTTTTATTGCATCATTCCACTTAACAACTTTCTAAGAATAGCATTCCGACTTTTAGCTGAAACCTTTGGAAAAGAACATCAGGCAGCTCCCGGGAGTTGTAGAATTGTGTTAGGTTCTGAACAGATGCTAAAGTGTCAGTGACTGTGACTGTGTCATTTAACTTTCACAACTGAACCATCCTGGAAATCTATTGCAACAGTTTTAAGTTTATTTCTTTTAGTGCATCATTCTTTGCAATAAGAAAACCTCACTGACAGAGGCCAATAGAAGTTTTTCAAATTTTACAGCAGTTGGATTAAAAAAAATCAAGTATATTTAGTATTTATTTTTTTATAATTGCAAAATCTTTT
>OZ010581.1:29393931-29636431 GCA_963932145.1 Acanthosepion lycidas
AAGGTCCTTGATAAAATCTAGAGATGGATATGCAATGTAATTGGCTCTGATCTGGCATCTCGTCTGCAATCACTCTATCACAGATGTGCTGTCGCAAATACTTTCATGGTAACTGCTCTGATGAGCTTCTTTCGATGGTTCCCAGACTTCATGAATTTAAGCGTTCAACTAGGCTGGCATCTTGCTCTCACACTTTCACTGTCAAAACTATTAAATGTAGCCGTCTCTTCTACTCCAATAGCTTCATGTCTCGCACTTCTCGCCTGTGGAACTCCCTCCCCTTTTCCTTTTTCCCTGATAGCTATAATCTCCAACTATTCAAATGTAATGTCAATCAACGTCTCCAGATGCCTTGATCTATCCCCTATCCTTCTCTTCATCCTTTCCTCTATCACTCCTCTTTACTCTCGCTCCAACTCTCTGTAACCCCTTGTGTGCTAGTGGCTTCCCATCTTGTTTGGGATGAAACGCTTCAAAAAAAAAAAAAAAAACTAGAAATGTTATTAAAAAATCTTGTACAAATTTTGTAGTGGTGTAAATTTTGAACAAAATAATGGTTGCAGCCATGAAACTTTTTTTTAACTAACACATTTTATTTACAATGACATGATGTTTTTACTATCAAATTCTTATAATAAATGCACTGACACAATTATTTGAGCTTTTTTTGTCTTACTACAAAATATATTTTTAGTCTTTCACACGCACACACACATACATATATATATATATTAGGTTGGTGCAAAAATAATATCGTTTTTTGACGTCGTTTTTAACGTCAAAAAACGATATTATTTTTGCACCAACCTAATATATATATATATATATATATATATATATATATATATATATATATGTATGTATTACTTTTTATTACTTTTAACGTTATCTTTAGTGGATACTCGTATTTGAGTAGATGCTCCATTTATTTATTAAACAGTATACTTATTTATTTTCGTCTACCATCCTGAATATTCAAGTAATCTTATTAAAGTAAAATATGTTAAAAGAAACTGGTAAGTCATCTCCCCTTGACTTGATGCTTATTCTAACAAAAAAATGGACTCAACATAATCCGGTGATATCCCAAGCACCATTAGTTCAGTCGATATAGCCAGATAGAATAAACAGTGATACAATTAAATCATATTTCACTCTCAAAGATGGAATAACTGTACCTGATGATTGCCTGTTATAATTGCAAAAGCAGATAGACAAAGGATTTTAAATAAAACTGTATGATATGCATCCAGGTGTTTGTAAGAAAAAGATACTAGTCTGAAGATACGAGTGGTGACCAGGAATTGACAAGGGCATTGAAAGCTGTTCTGTATGTCAGGTGAATTATAAAATGTCCACCACAGCCCCACTGTATCCTTACTAATCCCCTCAGTAGAATAATTTTTTTTATTTATTTGGATTATACAGGAATCTACAAAGATAAGATGTTCCTTATTATTGTATATGGCTACTCAAAATGGTAGCATTTGAATCAAGTGAATACGTGGCATCTTCATAGAACATGCTTTGCCAGAACAGTTCCTATTTAAAAGAACTTATAATCAATAATAGCATAAAACCATGGTGATGAGGGATTAGGTGTAGATAGTGAATGTTGATCAAATGGAAGGTCTCTGTTTGATTTTGATTGAATCAGAGATCAACAAGCAGGATCATGGTGGTGGCGATAAGGGAGGCCTGTAGTTGATAGTAATTGTTGATCGAGCATAATGTTGATTTTGGTTGAATGTGCTATCAACAAAACTGGTTTATGGTAGTGATGACAAGGGAGGCCTAGACAGCCTGGTAAGGTGGGCTGGAGAGTAGGTTGATTGATATGATGGTGATGGATTGATTCTCGATAAGTTGCCTTGATTGATGATGTTATGTTGAGGTGTTAGAAATTACAGTGGTGCCAGTGGTGTCGAAGCTGACCTGACAGCTACATTCCACTTGTGATGAGTTGGGTGAGATTAGTGAAACTAGGGTGAGACCACAGTGGTGATGAGAGAGGCAATCACGGTGCTTTTTGCAACTGTGTGCTGACAGCTAGCCTTTCTGCTTGCAACTGTGTTGGTCATTTATAAGGGCTTTCTTTTAAGCAAATCTGGTGGTCCCTGGGGTCATCTTTTTTTTATGGAAACATTAGTGATTGGCTATTGTATTTTATTATGGGGATTTGTTTTGTGGACTAGATATGATGCTCAGAGCCCCTGCACAAAAAACAACTTTTGTTTTGTGTTTTACTTTCTAACACAAATATATATGAATAGCTTTGCATAAATGAAACTAAAACCACAAGTAGAATCCACCGAAATCTATTACTATAGGTGTATGAGAAACAAACAATAACCTAAGAAAAGTATGATTAATATGTTAAACAAAGAGATTTTATAGCTTCAGATCTGGTTTTTGGCTTGTATATTCAAAGCCTAGAAGATATGGATACGAGGAGTATCTCTAAAAAGGTCAGGAGCCATCTCAGTACTCATGAGATTTTCAAATGGACAGAAATCCTATGACATACTGGCATCTCCTGGGGTTCTATTCTTGGAAGCACTCTGTTCCTTATTTTCATCAATGATGTCATGAGTTCCTGACTCAGTATCTATGTGAATGACACTATTTACTCCTGTTTAAATAGTAAGTCTGATAAGGTTAATAAAATTAAATTGGCAGCTGATCTTGAAATACAGTCTGTTGTGAACTGGGCCAAGAAATGGCTTGTTAATTTTAATGCCTTTAAATATGAACATGTTTGATTTTTATAAAAGATGTTTATTCAAAATGATGGTAGATATTTTGATACAGATAAAAAGTATACTGGTATTCTGTTTCTCAATATGTTCTCTTCTTGCAAGATTGTGTTATCGTGTGGCCCAAATAGTACGGTGTGCCTCATAGGTATGGTGGAAGAGGTTACCAGGTCAAGTGGAATGATTGAAAGACAATCAAAAACTCAGAAACAGTTTCAAAAAATTCATATCCCAAAAATAAATATAATTTCAAAATTAAATTATTATTGTGGATTACTTGTAATTACATGCATGTGTCCAAGTATAAATAGTTATAAATAACTATTGATCGATTTTTATTCTAATATTTTTGCATTATATCAAGTATTAAGAATATAGTGGCTAGGCTCTGTAAATTGGAGTAGAGACTTATCAATGATAATGTTCTGGCTTAAAATCCGCGGTTATCTCCCTTTAAACCTCTCTCTGTTTTTTATTGTTATATGTACTTTTTCAGGATGAAATAAAAATAGTTAAAATTATAGAACAGGACAATAAAGAGTGTGAATACATTAATGGTATTTGCTTTCTGCCTACAATTGTATAAAGTGCGGCTATATGACTTCTTACTATGGGGTTTTCAAACACACATTATTTTGCAACCAGTGTAGATATTCATCTGTATATGTGATTATTTAGTGTGATGCAGCTATATTACCTATGCATTTAATCTTGTGTAAATTGAAACAAATTGAGCATTGCAATTTTATTTCACATCTACACACACACACACATATATGAAGAAATATAGTTTTATGGTATGCTATATTTATGGGATAAAGTGCTCAATATCAGAGATAGAGATAAAGCACTCCCACCAAAATAACCATTAGAATAGACTACCCACAATGCAATAGACTACTCACAATGCACCACTGACCTGTATATACACTGCGTGTCAAATTATTATCGAACTATTTTTCTAATATTTCAAAAACTGTCCAATCAATTCACACAAAATTTTCACACAATATTGGCAACACTAACTTGCGCAATCACTGATTTTTTTTCGTACTGATCTGTGCAATGTAAACAAACTGGCGCTATATTTGTTATCAGCACTGTGATTTGAGTGTGCCAAATTATTAGAAAAGTGTAAGAATTTAGTGAAAAGATGGGCCATAAAAGCAGTTTAAGTGATGCTGAAAAGAAAACTATCACCTCAGAACTCTCAAAAGGTAAATCTACCCTAGAAATTTCTAAAATGATAGGAAGTTGTCATCAAACAGTGAAAAAGTTCACCACCGACCCTACACAAGTACGCAAAAGAGCAGATAAAGGTAAGCCGAGTGTTATTTCACGTCGTCTCATGTCATGAATTAAACAAGAGACCACGAAGAACCCTGGACTTATCAGTCATGTCTTTTCAGTCGCATGGGGATCCTACTGTGTCTAAAAGTACTCGGTGTTGGTATCTGAGGGAAATAGCTACAACAGTCAAACTTGTATCGAAGCCTCCGTTGATGAGAAATCACATTCAAAATCACTTGAAATGGACCGAGGACAATATGAAGATTGACTTCTCTAAAGTTTTGTTCACAGACGAAAATCGAGCAACACTTGATTGGCCAGATAGATGGTGCAAAGGCTGGGTAATGAATGAACAGAATCGCCATCAGCGTTTGAGACACTAACAAGGCAGTGGAGGCATAATGATTTGGGGTGGTATTATTGGAAAAACATTATTGAGCCCATGGAGAGTACCAGATGTCGTCAAAATGACTGCTGATGCATACATAGCATTTATGAAGGAGCATCTTGAACTGTGGATGAAAGGCAAAGAGTTGCCTTCAGAAGGGCCATTGTTTTTATGCAAGATAATGCTTTCTCACATGCTGCTCACAAGACTACTGAATATTTGAAACAGTTAGGCTTCGATGGACCTCGAAATATGAAGTAGCCAGCAAATTCTCCGGATTTGAACCCAATCGAAAACCTTTGGAGCATCATGAAGCGAAGGCTGTACATGAACGGATGACAATTCAGGAGCAATGCTGAGTTGTGGAAAGTAATTCTTGACATATCTTACGGCATTACAGCAGATGACATCCTACAATTAACAAATTCTATGGATCGTCGACTTCTTCAAGTAATTTCAAAACAGGGAAAGCACATTCCCTATTAATTTGTTTAAAACAGTGCCTTTGTTTGTATCTGTTATTATTTGTTTGATTATTTATTAGCTTCTTTTGATCATAAACATTCATGTGCAACATTAATAAACGTTTTGTTTGCTCAATTCTGGGAATTTTTCTAAACCCTTCTAATAATTTGGTACACTCAAATTACCGTGCTGATAACAAATATGGCGCCAGTTTGTTTACATTGCACAGATCAATACGAAAATTTGCGCAGGTCAGTGTTGCCAACATTGTGTGAAAATGTTGTGTGAACTGATTGGACGGTTTTTAAAATATTAGAAAAATGTTATCTCAATAATAATTTGGCATGCAGTGTATAAATAGTTGAACATAAACAATGCATGTGGCCTGATAATTGCATTTAGCATGAAACTGTCTGTCGCCTTCAAGTGTTGACTTCAATGTTTACACACACACACACACACACACACATATATATATATATATATATATTTGAACTTAGAGAATGCAGTTCTGATTAAAAGACAAAATGATTAATGTAAAATGTATTGAAAGTGCACTAATCTCTGAATATGGTAAATTTACATCCAAAATCATACCACATATCTCCTCTCCTCTCAAAACTATTGCTGATACAATAAAGGATAATTATAAACAACAGTAATAAAAAAAATTTTAAAAAAGTAATCATAAACTGAATGAGATTGGTTAAGTAAAATATCTTGATAAAGTGTCTGTCAAAACTTAAATTTAAAGCTGAGCATTTCTGTACCTTCAACATTATGATGTAAGCCATAACCAGCATTTGTCGTATTTTCTACTCACAACCATTTTACATATAAGACTGATTCAGTCAATAAAATTATTAGTCTGAAGGAAGTCTTTCTCAGAATGAAACATTTAAGTCAAGTTTCTCTCAAGTTTTATCGTCAAGTTGCAAGAGTTCTTAATAAAAACTTCCTATAAAAAAGACATGTTTCTGCTGCATCAACCATGGATAATGTTTCAGCTGCTAAATTATTTTTGACAACTCTTCTAATTGATTGCCAAGCAATGGGCATATATCTGTTGGTACTTCCTACCAAAAAGAATATATACCCTCCTTGTGATTCACCATCAGTCAAATTGGCAAAAGAGTCATCACTATAGGCAATAATTTTTAAGTGTTTTATGTTTCTGGAATGTCTATTTGGGATTTTTCATTTTTTGCTTTCTTGACTACTCTGTTTGCTTGTTTTGTACATTTTTTTGTTTTAAAACAAAATTTAATGCACTAATGTCATAACTTAGATCAGGCCTCACTTGGGTGGCTAGACAATTAAGTTGACAAATCAGCAATCATGTCTGTGTTACTTCTGTTGTGGATATAGTATCTTTCAAATTTCTACCTACTTCTACTGGAATATATTTGAACTTTTTTACATACTCATTCTGTCCATGTATGATATTATCTCCTTTTTTCTCTATGTTTATTCCTGTATATTGGAAGTTGGTAACTTCTTCAGATTTGGCTTCAAATATATGATGAATTTTGTCTATAACTCTGACCTGAAAGATTTCTGCTTCTGCAAAGCAGAAATCATCAACCGGGGCAGTAACCCAGCAGTTATTAGGTTGGTGCAAAAATAATGTCGTTTTCTCACATATGTTACTATGTGATAAAACGACATTATTTTTGCACCAACCTAATAGTTTCCAAAATGCCATGTAAATATTGCCTGGTCATATTTTGAAACTCCTGCTCCTGATTTAATTCATTTATCCTTGAGTGTAAGGTACCAGGATCTTTAAGCATCAGTCATTACCATATAGACATTTAGAGAGCTTCCAAATATAACCTGGATGTATATTGAACTTTTTCAGAGGATCCAAATAAACTAATTGGTCTAACTGTTTACTCTATAGAAATGCAGTTTTTATGTCCATGGATTTACATATCCAATGGTTAGATGCCATTATTCTCAGTGCTATGCATAGAACTACTTTAGAGTTGGTGGTAGAATCATTTCTTATATTGCAAGCATCTTTGCCCTGGAAACCTTGAGCTACAAGTCTAGCTTTACAAATCTGTTTAACATTAGAACTTTTATAAATATGAACCTACTTTGTGAATATCTTGGGCTGACCTTGGTCAGGAATTTGTATGTAAGCTTTATTTTCAACCCAACTTTGGAGTTCCTTCTTTCTTGCCTTTTCCAGATCATTATTTGAGAAGGAAATCATTATATAAGAAGTGTTTTTGTCTTCTCTTACTTACTCTACCTCACTTGCTCACCATTTTGATACTCCATGCCAAAAGTCCAACCAAAATTTGCCTTGTTTCATAACTACATTCGTTAAGTATTTGTCTCTGCCTGTTGCTTTGCCACACCTACTTAAGATATTCAATTTTCTCTATTCTGAATTATTGTCATTGTTAAGCTTGCATTTAACAGTTTGTCCTGGTTTTGGGAGCTTAAATTTCTTGAGGACAGAGTTTTGCTTGGGTTGTCTACTCCTTGCTGTCACAGTCTGATGTTCTACATTTTCATTTCATTCATGAATTTAGTGACATTTGAAACTAAATCAAATAGCTTAGTTGATTAAAGTAATGGTTCATGAATTTAGTGACATAGTAATTATAAGTTCAATCCCTAGGCCGGGCAGTGTACGCGGACCCAGTGGAAACAGAACAATCAGTAACTGAACAGTACTAAAATAAGAACTAGATATGAGACCATCTACTCCTGTAGATTAAATAAGCAGTTTAGTTTGAAATTCCCTGTAGTTTACCTGGATTGAGATACACGTAATGAAGGCCAGAGGCCAAAACATTGTGATAATGACAACTAAGATGAGGATAGTAGTTTGAATATAAATAGTATAAAAAAATGATAACTCCTCATTCCAGAAATTTAAACAGAAAAAAACTGATTATCATTGTTAAAAGAAATATCCAACAATTCATACACAAAGCCATTGATAGAACATTTTCTGTTAATATAATTCTCCTATCTTTTGTAATTTCACTGTGAGTTTTTGAAAATTCAAATAATTTTTTTTTTTTTGTAATCACTTAATTAGAAATGCAGAACTTAAATTATCTATATTCTGCAGTAAATGACTCACCAACAACGATACAGTTACTTTAAGTCTTTTTTAAGAATAAATCCTGACAGATTTCATTTAATTCATTGTGAAATACAGTAATGAAAATGTTTACTTGAGAATCAATTATATAATCTTATTCTTTTTAGTATCAACAGGTATAAAATATATTTTGATGGTGACTTTACATCTGAAACTACTTTCTCTTATTGTGGTATAATGAACACTGGAAATAAACTATGAAAATTTTATTTATTGTTAATGGGTCAAGTAAGTATATACCACTCTATCTTTTTTTTATCTTGTATCATCGTCTGCATTGAGTGAAAACCACAAAGGATTAGGTGATTGATAACATTCCAATGACTGAGCTCATTTGGCATTCAACCAAGGCGATCCTTATACCAGGCCTGTTAACTATGCAACTGGGGTCCACAACTGGGGGCAGACATGTGGAGGCATAAATTACAAGTAAGTAACAATTACTGAGAACATTTTTAGCAAGGAGCTTGTTACTAATGTCCAGTAATTAGTTAATTAACAACTATATATAATATTAGGAAGCATCTTATAATTATTGACTTATTTCCATAAATGCAAATGTATAAAGAACAAAAATACAATAAAACAACTAATTGCACAAAAATCACTTCATTCACCATAAATTAGACATTTTTAGATGATATTGCAAAATAATGAGTTAATTACTTTATGCTAATTGATTATAGAAAATATAACTATAATACAATCAGAAAGCAATTTCAACATTTTCCAAAATTGTGTATCAACAAAGTCTGAAAATACTTTATAGAAGATGTGAATTTCAGAGAAACAATAAATTTGATAATCTTTACAAAATTTCTGATTTTTGTTATATGTAGAATTTGTTTCACAGAAAATGAAGAAAATACTTATTTTGCTATGATACAATAATAAATATTACCAGTACACATAGTTTTAAGAATTAAAGTCTATTTATGTTAACAGGAATACAAAATTAATTAACAGGATAAGTTGGGCAGTTAACCAATCATGAAAAAAGAGGAAAAATTGAAAATAATAATATTTGGTATCTGTGTGGTATCCACTGGAATTTTTAAATTACCACAATCTATTTCTTTCAAAAATGTTCATATTCTTGATAATAAAAACTAATATTGTTAAATATTTCCTCTTCTGTGTGACAATCTTGTAACAATGCCTGCTACATGCAAAAGTGACATTTTCATATCTTTAGGGATCCTAGATTCAAGGTTTGATAAATTATCAAATGTTTGGATCCCATTTCATCCAGCAAATGTCCACATTTTAAGCAATTATGGCCTTGATCAAAGTTGTATTCTTAGGCTTCAACATTTAATTTAAGAAGTAGTTTTAGTTTTTTCAATATTTAAATTTTTCAATAACATTTAGAACTGGTATAACATATGCACCACCAGGAATTTGTCTTAATTTTCAAAAACTGATTTTCTAAATAGTCTTTGATAAATTCACGAAACATAACAAAATTAAACCCACTGTTTAGCAAATATCTATAAAAATCAATTAAGTCATTACATGTATTTTCAATGGCTAAACAAGTATATCTTGTTAATAATTTAATTCTTTTATCTTGCTTTCTGTCTATTCTTTTTGTCATTTTCCCATAATTAGAAAGAAATGACAGACGTTCACCATCTAAATCTGATATCAATTTTTTCAGTAGATCATTTTTCTTAGTGTCAGCATATATTTCTTTGACAGACAATTTTCCAAAATTTTAATTCTTTTTCAATGAAATTAACTGTTTCTGCAGTATCCTCTTCATTTAATAATGGGCATGTTTTAATGGCAGCTACAGAGTTTGATAATAGAAAACTTTTAAACAATGGGAAACATTTTGTTGCTCAACAGGTTTTTTTATAAACTGTTACATTAGTTAGTTCTGACAGCTTAACAAATAGAATTTTTTCATACACAAAAGGACGTTTTTATAATTTCCCATTTTGCTGTCATTTTTTTGCCTTCAGAATAAAACAATAATTTAGAAGTAGATTCAGTAATCCAATTATTCTGAATATTTTTAAAAGGCATGGATATAATCAAAAATTAAGTAGAAGTCATTTTTCATTGTCCAAGGCTTATTAAAAACAGTGTCAAATTTTTTGAAAAAAGATTGATGGGTCCTATTATTGTCACATACAATTGCAATTACTTGACCATTTAATTGTTTGATTGCATCAAAAATATATAAATTTTTTTCATATAAAAAAGTTGCACCAAATTTTGCAACTGGAATCATTTTGGTTCACCATTTAAACATTTTACCATGATGACAAATACTGTTTTTGCTAATCTCTCAGAATTTTCAGTCAAAACCAAATAAATTTCCTCCATGATATTGTAGAGCAACTTTGACATACACTTCATCACCTAAAAGAATTTATTTTTCCTGATTTTCAGAAATTTTACTAAAAATATCACAAGAAAATTAAAGTAATCTAATTTTGAGACTTTTGATGCCAAAAGCTGATAATGTTTTCACACTGGCTAACTTAAAATCATTCTGAAGTCTGTTATATAATGACCAAGATGTAGCAAAATATTCAAATTCACTGATAAGAATATCAGAACCATAATGTTTTGTTCCAATCATTTGTGGTGACATAACATTAATATATTCTTTTAAAATTTTTTTTCTTATTAATCTATTTTTAAGTTACTAAGATAACAAATTGTTTCATTGATTTGTGACTAGTGCTGAAACATTGATATTTGACTGTTTGAAAGAGAAAAAAAATTGTTATATATATACCAGCATGCTAACATTCAAATCTCAAGTTTTCGAAAATTTTAATTAAAAACATTGGAATACCTCCAGTGAAAAAATCAGTAGAGTGGATTTATAACATGTAACTGCTGACATAAAATGCTGTTGATCAATATTCTGATACAAATTTTAAAAAGTGAGTATTTTGTCCTTTTCTAGAAACTGTGCCAACTCATCATTTTGCACAGAAGCAGAAGTTTTATTTATTGTTCTTGGTTTTGGTTTAGGACTAGGTAATGGCAAATGATTAAATACTAATGGTGGATTACTGTGTCTTACATTTCCTCTAATAACCACTGTTTCATAATCAAATGGAAAATGCCCTTCACAAACAACAGTGTTTGGTTTGTCGGGAGTGTTTTCTCAGGGTGTTATTTTTAATCATCATTCACGCTCATTCAACTCTTGAGGAAGACGGAATACACAAACCTTATTTTGGCCATCATAGTTACCATGACAACCTCTCACACAGTATTTTTTGACCATTTTGAAAAAGATTTTGGGTACCGAAATTAAAAAATATTAATTATTTTATAAAAATTATATGGTGCTTCTAAAAGTGTATGAAACTTTTATTTTAAGATCTGGAGGATTTGGACTTTGGAATTTAGTTTTCAGATTTTAAAATTTAAAGTTTGTATGAAAGTGAGAATCTTCTAGAGACTGACCTGGATTAAAAATGCCAAGACTAAGGAATTTGGGAATATGGGAATTTTAGAGTATGGAAAATTAAATTTTGGATAAGCATATTTTATTGCTGAAAGAGTCTATCAAGCTTTAGATAAGAATGGTGAAACTCAGGTTGTTGCTTTGAACATCTTGACAGGATGTAGCATACTGGTCTTCTTCATAAGTTGAAAAGCTATGGTATTTCCAAAGAAATTTTTGAACTGATTCACTCTTTCTTACCAAATCGCAGAATGAAAACAGCCTCTCTTCTAAATCTTTTTGTACTAATGCAGGTGTTGCCTGTGGCACTATCCTTAGATGTACTTTGTTCTTAATTTTTATTAACAACTTTCCTGATGACATCAGTTCTCAACTTGATATCTATACTGATGATACAACCATTTACGCCTGTCTTGATAGTAAGTCTGATCAGTTCAGTAAGGTCAAATTGGCAACTGATCTCAAGAATGAGCTATAGTCTGTTAAGTGGGACAAGGAATGGCTTGTTAATTTTAATGCAAAACAAAACTTCTCTCTATTAATTACCTGAAAGACCCCTTCCTGTCTCATATCATCATGACTGATACTAACCTCCAAGAGAGTGACTTGTTGCACCATCTCATTGGTTCCCTTTGTCATGCTAGACAATCTTTCTCTCCTAAATCTATCTTACATATTTATAAGTCTACTATTTGTCCATGACTTGAATATTGCTGCCATATATGGCCCAGTGCTTCTGCTGTATATCTAGAAATTCTTGACAAAATTCAAAGAAGAATCAACAATATCATTGGTGTCTCAGCTTCAGTCAGTTTTTCACCACCATGATATAACTATCTTTTCTACAAATACTTTTGTGGTAATTGTTTGCATGAACTCTTTGCTATGGTACCTAGATTTTATGAATTTAAGTGCAGTACAAGATCGACTGCAAAGTCTCATCAATTCACAGTTGAATTGGCTAGATGTAACCATATGTTTTATGTTAACAGTTTCTTTTCTCACACTTCTCACTTGTGGAACTCTCTTCTGGATCCATGCTTTCCAGCCAACTTTAATCTTCAAAAATTTAAATGCAATGTCTGTCATTATTTACTGTCTTTTGATTAATCTTCCATTGCTCTCACTTCTTAATGTTGTTTCTCTTTCACACTCAGTAACCCCTTGTGCTTTAGTGGCTTGACTGCCTTGCACAGGGTAATATGATAAAAAAAAGAAGTGGTAATTTGGTTATATTTTAAAGAGTGGGTCAGGCTGAGAGCTTTAAAATTATTAAATATTATGATACAGTATTGATAGCAGACATAGAAAGAAAACTACAAGAACTACTACTGAAGATAGTGAAGGAAAGTGAGAGGAAGAGACATCAATTGCAAGAAGACAGAATATATAGTTGTTAGCAAATAAAACAGCTTAACATGCAAGTTCCAAATTGGAGATACAAAAACAAACAAGTACAAAAGTTTAAATATCTGGAAAATATTTTGACAGAAGACAGAAAGTGTGACTTGAAAATCCAAAGGCACATAGGGATAGTGAAAGATGCCTTCCAAAAGCTAAGTAAAGTATTAAAAAACAGAAAAAATTCATTAGAAACAAAGAAAGGAGTACTGCTGTTATGTAATGTCAGTTCTCCTACACAGTGATGAATGCTGGACAATCTCACAGATGAAGAGACTTGAAGAGACAAATGTGGTTCTACAGAAGGATAACGAGAATATTTAATGACAAAGCTTTAGGGAAAATAAAAACAAAAAGGATATGAATAATTATAATCAGAAAGGGATAACTGAAATTTCTAGGGCCCATAATGAGGAAAGTGGGATTGGAAAATTTGATACTCACAAGACAGAGTGAAGGCAATATGGACAGAGGAAAACAATGTATAACCTACTGGGCAAGCTCGAGTAAGTGGATGGCAGAGCAAGGTTTAGGAAAGATAACAAAAAGACAAAATTTATTAAGAGCTAGAAGAGAGAGGAAATTGTGGTGAACCATGATTACCAACATCCTGAAGGGACACAGCCGATAGAAGAAAAACAATAACTGCAATATTTCTGAGGTGAGGTATTGTAACTATTTACATTGTTCAGACAGTTGTCCTTATCTTTATTGCCATATTATCAATATTTTAACATAGACATGAATACAATATGGAAACCAGTAATACAGAGAACTAGAGAAAAACAGCAACAAAAAATTGTAATAAATGGTAAAAAAATAGTTACTGAGACATTAAGATTATAAGTCCCAAAAATTGACATGGCCCAGTGGATTGGTTGAGTGATCCTAAAAGTGACTTGACCCAAAAGTTGTGAGTTCAAAACCTGGCCACAGCAGAGGGTACAAAAACTTGTAGTGTTGAGTTACCAAGGGGAGTTAGCTGAAACTGTGATATCCAGAAAAGGCATGGCACATGGAATTAGAACAATATACCCCTATGGACTAAATAAAGAGTTCAGTTGAAAATTGCAACTAATATCACCTGAAGAAGGCTGGAGCATACAAAGGTCAAAATGCCATGAATATAGCAGTAAAGATGAGAACAACAGTCAAAAATTGTATGTAAATAGTGTAAATAGTTGCAATACTTTATTTAACAAAATGACAGATTATAACACCCATACTAATTTGTATTATATAAAATTAATAAAATTTTGTCTTAATCACTAAATATCTAACTCCAGTAACATGTGTGTCCACACTTAAAGAGTATGTAAGGGATTTCTTAAAAAGCCAAACAACTTCTATTCCAACGTCAAGAAGAATTGTGCATGATTTTGTTTCCACCACTAGGAGAATAAGGTAATAAAAAGAAACACTAAACAGGTATGGAAAAAGAATTTGTATTGCTTTAATTTTACTGAATGAGAGTGTGTGTTTATGAGTTACCAAATATGTTGGATGGCCTTGGTAGTATCCGGTGCGGGGGAAGTTTGTTCCAGCTTTCCCCACATCCAAGGGTTGAGGTTAAAAAATTGGGCTGAGGTTAAAAAATTGCGACAAAACGCAAGTAAAAAACAAGATTAGAGCGGACAAACTCTCTCTTTTAGGTGCGTATGAATAAAGAAAAAACTCCTGCTCAGTGTGTAACAATAAAAGAAGAAAGTGTTTATTTACATATACAGAAAAAAAAGGGTAAAGGGATAAAGACAATTAGGAGTGATAAAAAGGGAGAAGCGAAAATGTTCATAACAGAAAAAAGGCTTGCTCAAAATATTTTAAGAAGTTCATTAAGCAAGTAGAATTTTGTTAAAGTTTAGAAACACTCACAGTTCTTGTAAAGTAGGAAAATTGTGGGTAGATATAGGAATCTTGCAGTTGAGTGAGTTCGTAGGTCGACGATAGAAATCCAATTGGCACTTCAGAGGAATGGCGAAGAGATACAGCTTTGAATTGGTCTTGAATTGTGAGCTGACGTTCGTTCTCGACAGCCCATTAGTAGGTAGTTCTTTGGTTGAAAGTGGTTCTGAAGTTCACTGAAGCTTCCTATCCTTGACCTCATAGACGGTGGGATGAATTCTCACTGCCAAATAGGCAAAGATTCTCCAAAATTTATAGAGATTTGGTAGGCTCTGATGGATTGGGGCTTTTCCCTCCAAAATTGTTGTACAAATTTCCTGGCCCCTCTACTGGTCAGAAAACACATTCTTATCTCTGATAAAAATCAGGGTTCTGGGAGCCGATTTTGAAAGTAATGAAAACAGGTTGGAGTGAACAAGTTGTGAGGTTTCCCCCAGACTTTATTGCACCATGGAAAGAATAATGGTGGTGGAATACCTTTTTATATTTTCCAGCTCTCTCGTTAGTCAGAAAATATATTGTTATCCCTGATAAGAATCAAGGGGAAAAAGGAATGGCTTACCTCCCAAACGCCCTCGCGTCTGTCTGGCCTGTGGGTTGAGAAAAGAAAGGGTCCAAGATGGCGTCCGTGACTTTTAATATTTACGGTCTCGTGCAGTCATGCAAAGTCGCGTTACACGCATGGTAATGAGGTGTGTCTGGACTCCATAAAAGCAGGTCGCTTGGAGAAATTGGCAGAACGGCATTACATCCGTGTTCGGTGTACATTGCTTTGCGTTGCAGCGTGTCAGACATTTTCCGACGGAAAGAGTTGCGTCCCTTTCACCCTTGAATTTGACACCTTTGCTACAAGCTATTTCGGCCATTATTACAACATGGACAGATTCGACTTGAAGTTGATACCAGAGTTCAACGGTTCCCCTGCTGGCCCGTCTGTGGTCGAGTCGTGGAAAAAGGCCGAGCGGGTCTGCCGGCTGTGTAAAGTTAAAGATCCCGCACTGGTCATCCCTCTGAGGCTCACCAAAGGAGCTTACGCCGTGTATCAGCAGCTCAGAGATGACGCAGACTTGGAGGAAATTAAGCAGGCTCTATACGCGGCATTCGGTGCGGACCCTTTTGTCGCCTGGAGGCAGTTCACCGAACGGCGGCTTGGGCCAGATGAAACGGTAGATGTCTATCTGGCCGATTTGAGGAAGCTGGCCGCACCGTTCGGTGGAGCAAGCGACCAAATCCTAGGATGCGCCTTTCTGGCCGGACTCCCAGACAACGCCAGTCGACTGCTACGAGCATCGTCAAGCCTCAATGAGCTGGGGCTAGACGAGTTACTGGCCAGAGCCCGGAATATTCTGAAGGACGACGCGGAGCCTGTCTCAGCAGCTGTGGAAGCACCCGCACCGCCAACTGAGGACACAAGTTGCTATAAATGTGGCGAACTGAACCACTTCTCCAAAGACAGCCGAAGCGGTGCGAAGGATACGCATAACTGAGGAACACGGAGACGTATGCGTTGCTACAGGTGCGACAAGCTGGGCCACGTAGCAAGAAGCTGTCCGGGAAACGGGCAAGGGGAGTAAGCTACAGCGCCAGTCTTCTCCCCAGATCGCCGCTGAACAAGGCGCTACCCGCAGTGAGCGTGCGGATTAACGGGCGTGAGCGCTTCGCGCTTGTAGACACCGGGTGCACCCAGACCCTTGTGCGCAAGGCATGTTGTGACACGTGGGACGAGAAAAAGATTCCAATTCTGACTGTTGGCGGGGGCTCGCTAGTCTCTTGTGGAGTGAGCGTCATCCGCGCAAGCATCGGCGATGGGCCTGCAGTAGCCGTACAAGCCCTGGTCGTGGCTCGGCTATGATCTGCTCCTGGGAATGGACGTCATCAAAAATTTGGGTGGCGTCCATGTTGACGAAGAGGGTCGGGCGCGTTTCACTGAAACTGGTCTTGCTCTAAGTGCAGCAATGGAGCTGGAACGGCCTGACTTTCGTGCGGAGTTCGACTAGCGCACAAAGTCCTGGACGGTTTCCTGGAAATGGTCGGACGATCAACCGCCAGAGAAGCTGTACAACAGTGTGCCAGAGTATAAAATCCCCCCGCGAGCTCGTGCGGAATACGACAAGGAGTTGCGAGCCTGGATTAATAACGGGTGGTTGGTTCCTTATCTAGAGAAGGAATTGGGGCCCCCGAAGGGCCTGATCCCGCTAATGGCGGTTCTCCAGCACAACAAACAAAAGGTGAGGCCGGTGCTCGACTATCGGGAACTGAACGAGCACGTGGACCCTTTTACAGCCCGCGCGGACGTGTGTACCGAGAAGCTAAGGGAATGGCAACAGGTGGGATCAAATGTATCTGTGCTGGATCTTCGCAAGGCATACCTTCAAGTGCGTGTGCACCAATCACTGTGGCCCTATCAAACTGTGCTTATCAAGGGGCAAAGGTATTGCCTGACCCGTATGGGGTTTGGACTCAATGTGGCGCCATCAATTATGCTGACGAAGGATGAGCGTATACGGCGGGCAACATCTGCATATATTGATGACGTGTACGTGAACGAGGGAGTCATATCTGCGGCGCGCGTGAAGGAGCATCTCTACAACTTTGGCCTCCTCAGCAAGGAACCGGAGAGGCTGCAGGATGGTGCACTAGTGCTTGGTTTGCAGGTCTGGGGAGAGGATGACGTTCTGTATTGGAAACGGGGAAACGAAGTCCCAGACATGCCCACCGTTGTCACACGGCGAAGCATATTTTCCTTGTGTGGCAAGTTAGTTGGGCACCTTCCTGTAGGTGGCTGGCTGCGTGTTGCGGTGGCGTTCATCAAGCGGAGAGCATCTGATGTCACCACTGGATGGGATGATGAAGTCCACGACGCCCCTCTCAACACCATGATGAGGGAGGTCCTCGCTAGAGTACGCAAGGAAGACCCAGCGCGGGGCAGATGGTGCGTCGACAGCGTCTTGCAACCGGTATATCGATAGTTCACGATGGAGCCGTGGTGGAAGATGCTTGCTTGTTACGTCCAGAAAAGGACTCCCAGCACATAAACCTAGCAGAGCTCGATGCTGTCATCAAGGGGATCAACTTGGCGATCCTCTGGAAGTCGACCACCCTGCGTCTGTTCACGGATTCCGCTTGCGTCTATAAGTGGATCTCGGATACCCTTACCGGGAGGGCCAGGGTGCGGACTAAAGCCGCCAGCGAGATGCTTATCCGACGACGGCTCGACACGATCGTGAAGCTGGTGCAAGAGTACGCACTGACAATGGAGGTGTCCCTGGTCAAATCTAGCCTCAACAAGGCAGATTGTTTAACGAGGGTGCCCCAAAGGTGGCTTGACGCCACTAAGAAAGCTATTGAGCCTGTGCAACCCGCCTGCGCTGCGTCCGTGAGTCCTGTTCGATCTAATCGAATCAAAGAAGTCCGCCAACAAAGCGGGCACCCTGGAGTCAAGCGGACCCTGTATTTCGCCAAGTTGGTTGACCCAGGAGTACAAAAGACAGACGTCAGAAGAGTGGTCAGAAACTGCGTGGCGTGCCAGTCTATAGACCCAGCACCCGTCCGCTGGAAGAAAGGGCAGCTGAGCGTGAGGAACCACTGGAGCCGGCTGGCGATAGACGTTACTCACCACAACGGCGAGGATTTCCTGACGCTCATTGATTGCGGTCCATCCAGGTTTGCGATATGGCGGCTGCTGCGTCGGCAAGATTCAGCCACCATCATCCGTCAGTTAAACAGTATCTTTCTTGAACGTGGCCCCCAACGGAGATATTAACCGACAATGGCACCGCATTCACCAGTGAGCAGTTCAGGAGGTTTGCGGATGCCTGGGGAGTGCACCTACGGTTCCGGTGCGCCCACGTACCGAGTGGAAATAGGATCATCGAGCGGAACCACAGGACCGTCAAGACCATCGCAGCCAGGACGGGCTGCGCGGTGTCTGAGGCGGTCTACTTGTACAACGTGACCCCGAAAGATGATGTCTCACCCTCTACGACGCCAGCCGACACATTGCATAGGTACCACGTCAGAGTTAAGGGCATAGAGACCAACCCGCTGACAGAACTGAAAGTAACCGGAGAGAGGCTGAAGAAAGGCGATGTCGTCTGGATTAAAAACCCGCGCAGCAAGTGCACGACGAAATACGGAACCCGTCACGTTAAGGACCTGAGGCCGGCGACGCAGTTGCAACCATCGCTGGACGACGGGAGCGAATCGGAATCTGAGACCAGTGAGGCATCGCTCTGGTTCATGCCAGCTCCATCAGGTAGTGACTCAGATATCAGTAGCCTTCTAAGGGACGCGGTGTTTTTCGACCCTCAGACCGCGGACGTGAGCACAAGCGACGATGAGGCTTGCAGCGTCCCTCTTCGAAGAAGCACCCGGCGAAAGCGATCGCCGCCTCCCTGTCAACTCTGTGATCATGAGATCAAGGGGGAGTGTGGGGAAAAAAGGAACGGCTTACCTCCCAAACGCCCTCGCATCTGTCTGGCCTGTGGGTTGAGAAAAGAAAGGGTCCAAGATGGCGTCCGTGACTTTAATATTTACGGTCTCGTGCAGTCACGCAAAGTTGCGTTAGACGGGATGGTAATGAGGTTATAGACTCGTCCTATTTTTACCTGCAAACCCTGCTAACAGAACGGTCTATAATTTACGCCTACATACAAAATAGCTTTAACTAATCAGAAACTTTCGATCCTTCGAAAACATATAAAAAGAAAAAACCAACTAACCAAAAAAATCAATCAGCAACAGTGCCACAGAATTGCCAACTTACTCCACGTCGTTCGAAACCAAACTTTGCCGCCACAAAAAACACCTCAACGCTGACTCGATAATATTTTAACTCTACCAGTTCTGTGGACAGTATTTCTTATATTACTTACTTAAAGTAAATTATATTTACTATTTATTATTAAGTGAAATTCTATATATGAACGACCTTAGAAACATTACAGTAAAAAGGTAAATAACTTTTCAAGAACTTTTCTGAACTCTTTGCAAACATAACAGTAACACAGATCTATATTCTGCTTGTACATGATATTGAACTGTATGCAAATGTTTTATCCAATTTCATTCATAATATGAACTCAGGCACAAATATTCCGAGTTAAAGGGACACAACTTTGCCCTATCTTTTGGTACACATTGTACGTCAAATTAAATAAAACTTATTATGTTATAAACAATTTGGTTGGATTTTGATGTAAGTGGAAATAGTTAATTGACACGCAACCTATTCTTAACAAATATTGCCACACAGTTAACCCATCCACTAAATGGTGACCCGACTTTTATAAAAAAAAAACCGTCACTAACGTTTTGGTTGGTGACCCGAAGTTCAAACAATAAAGGCACATTTGAAAACCAACTAAAAATTAAGCGCCGGAATTTATACAAGTTCTTATTTTTCAAGCATGGCTGAAACACACACAGGCGGCAATATCTATTAACCTCCCAACGTACAACAAGACTAACGTGCAAGTGTGGTTCGCCCAATTGAATGCTATTTTTAGCGCCAAAAAGATAACATCTCAAAATTCTCGTTTCGCCCTGTTAGTCAAGCAAGAAGCTGCCCACTGATGTAGCAATTGAAGTTTCGGACCTACTCAGTGAAATACCTGCCGATAAGCCTTACGATGTGTTAAAACTAGAGGCTATTATTCACCGGACAGGCGAATCAGAGGAGAGACGGCTGCACGATCTGTTCAACAACACATCTAGGACAAAACAAGCCTTCCCAACTGTTAAGAAAAATGAGAGCGTTACTGGGAGGGAACACGATGTCCGACACAATTTTGCGAAAATTGTGGATGGATAAATTACAAGTACAGACCACACAAATTCTAGCTTCATTACTAGACGACATTGAGCTTCAGAAGCTAGCGGAAATAGCCGACAAGATCGTCGACAATCAACCACCATCTACTATAACTAAATCATCACCTGGTGTAGCATCTATCGATCAGTCAGATGAAGTACAAGACTTAAAAAAAAGAAATATCGGAGCTCACATCACAATTACAGGGGCTAAAGAAAACCTTATTTTATAGTGATCGCTCCAGACATTCGTCGCGCCAAAACGGTTATCAACGCAGATCGAACTCGGCACCCAGACATAGGCAGCAGCAGCACCGCTATGATACCTGCTGGTATCGCTACAAATTTGGTGAACAGGCGCGATACTGCATTCGACCGTGCAAACACAGTGCAAACCTCGTAAACAGTCCCAAACGGCAAGCGGGAAACGACAATCCCGGCAGCACGTGAGGACGGCGTCCGCTGCTGGGGAAGCTATGCAAAACCGTCTATTCTATATTAATGATAAAAATACAGGATACCTTTTCCTAATCGACACCGGAGCTCAAATCAGTGTCATACCACCCAAGCCAGGCATGGCAGCCAAACAAGCCAATTTTAATTTACAAGCCGCAAACGGATCTCGCATTGAAACCTTCGGTGAAGCTTCACTAACGTTGGATCTTGGTTTGCGTAGATGATTCTCTTGGCTTTTTTTACAGTTGCACAGGTTAATACGCCTATTTTAGGGGCAGACTTCTTATCCCATTTTCATTTAAGCGTTGATATGGCAACTAGATCTCTCATAGATCGAACTACTGAATTTTCAGTCAGAGGAATAACGTCTAGAGACTCTCGTCTACAGCCTTACCTGCCGCTAATGGCTTACACAATCTACTGCAGAAGTACCCAGAAAGTACAACTCCTTTCACATACACTGAGCCAATTAAACACAGCGCAGAACATAAAATACAAACGACTGGACCTCCCGTATTTTCAAAACCACGCCGACTACATCCAGAAAAATATAAACTGGCGAAAGCTGAATTCCAGCACATGTTGAATCTAGGGATTATCCGCCCTTCATCCAGCCCATACGCGTCCCCGCTGCACATGGTGCCTAAAAATCAGGCGGTAACTTGGAGACCGTGTGGAGATTTTAGAAGACTTACTTCTCAAACTGTTCCGGATAAATATCCTGTACCCCATCTGCAAGACTTCGCTATTACATTATTAGAGGGCGCGAAAATTTTCACAAAATTAGACTTAAGGAAAGCCTTTTATCAGATCCCGGTAGCTAAGGAGGATATTCATATTAAAACGGCTATCACTACACTACACCGTTTGGGTTGTTTGAATTTGCCAGAATGCCCTTCGGATTAAGAAATGCGGCACAGTCTTTTCAGCGCCTAATTGATGAAGTTTTGCGTGGACTGAATTTTACCTTCGCCTATATAGACGATGTTTTAATCGCTAGCAAAAACACAGCGGAACACGAAAACCACGTGGAACAGGTTTTTCAGCGTTTGAAGTACTTTGGACTGAAAATCAACCCTGAGAAGTGTGTCTTTGCAGTTCTAAGCTTACCTTTCTCGGTCATGAAGTAGATGGAAAAGGAATAACACTGGTTCCTGAGAAAATTGATGCAATTAAAAAATTTCCGCAACCAACTACTCTCCGTCAGTTACGACGATTTCTCGGTTTGATCAATTATTATAGACAATTCATTCAATTGTTCTCAACTTCTAATTCCCTTGACGAATTTATTGCGGAGCCAACAAAAAAAGAATGCGAAAATTACCTTAACTGGTGATACCTTAACAGCATTCGAAAACGCAAAAGACGCTCTTGCGAATTTTACTAAACTATCATACATTTCTAGCGACGAAAAGTCTGTATTAACTCTGACTACGGATGCTTCAGCAGACTCTATAGGAGCTGTGTTACACCAAGAATATGGTGACTTTAAAAGACCTCTTTCCTTCTTTTCAATTAAATTGAATTCCGCGCAACGAAAATATAGTACTTTCTCCCGCGAATTACTCGCGATCTATTTATCTGTTCGTCATTTCCGACACCTGTTGGAGGGTCGGGATTTCATAGTCTATACTGACCGCAAGCCATTAACTTACGCCTTACATTCTAGAACAGACAAAAACAACCCAAGAGACATAAGGCAGTTGGACTGTAGATCACAATATACGTCTGATATCCGTTACATTCACGGAGATGATAATACCGTTGCCGACACTTTATCTAGATCGACAATTAACTCTATTCGTTCACAATCCCTGGACTTGGAGTGTTTAGCCAGGGAACAAAAGAACGATGTGACGATTGAAAAAATTAAGCAAGACACGTCACTGTGAATTGAGCAACGACCTCTTCCTTTCAGCGCAACGCATTTGTATTGTGACGTCAGTACTGGTCATGCACGACCCTACGTCCCACCTTCAATGCGCAAACAGATATTTGAACATTTTCATTCTTTTTCTCATCCTGGACGCAAAGCTACTACCAAGCTGATAGCAGAACGTTTCGTATGGCCTAAAATGTCCGCTGACATTAAGCACTGGACGCAATATTGTACTAGGTGCCAGAAAACTAAAGTCCAGCGGCACACCAAGTCACCTCCAGGACATTTTTCAGCACCAGATGGTCGTTTTAAAAAACACATACACGTCGACTTAGTCGGTCCCCTCGCAGAAGTCGATGGTTGTTAGTATCTGCTGACCATTATTGATAGTTTTACTGACACGATGGCCAGTGGTTGTCCCACTCAAATCAATCACCGCAGAGTTAATATCTCAAGCAATCCTACGTGAGTGGATTTCGATATTTGGATGCCCTTCTGTCATCACCACCGACCGAGGCACCCAGTTTCAATCTGTCCTTTTTTCAGAATTCACGAACTTGCTCGGTGCCAAACACGTGTCGACTACTGCCTATCATCCATGTGCCAACGGTTTTCTTTAGTTGAACGTTTTCATAGGCAGCTTAAGGCCGCACTTACAGCTAATGGAGACTCTAAGACATGGATTGAAAGGTTACCACTGGTAATGTTTTCACTCCGTAACGTTGTGAAGGAGGATTTACACTGTACCACAGCAGAACTAGTTTTCGGGAGTTCACTTACACTCCCTGGCCAATTTATTGAGGACGCTATACCAACTCGATCAACAACATACTTTATCAAGGATTTGAAGGAACGAATTTCTAACCTTTCATTTACTCCTACTCGCACACAAGACAAAGAAATTTTTATTCCAAAAACTTTAGAAAGTTGCGATTACATATTTGTGCGCAGAGACGCGGTTAAAAAACCACTTACGCCGACGTATTCTGGTCCATACAAAGTAGTCTCCCGTTGCCCAAAATATTTCACAGTTCTTGTCAATAGCAAAGAAACTACAATTAGTATTGACACTCAAACCGGCATATGTACAGTGATGACGTCATACAAACGCCACCAAAATCTACTACACAAACAACTGCTAAGGACAATTCCCCATCAACCCAGTCTACCCGCACGAAGTCGGGCAGACATGTTCATTGGCCAGCCAGGTTTCACACTTATATTACATATTAATGTTCATTGACATGGCCATTAATCTGGTGGGGAGGTATTATGGACTCGTCCTATTTCTACCTGCAAACCCTGCTAACAGAACGGTCTATAATTTACGCCTACATACAAAATAACTTTAACCAATCAGAAACTGTATTAGGCGAATGGAGGAATTTAATTGGACGGCGACAACGATTTCACGTGCTGAAATTTAAATTGCGCCAAAATCTTTTGAGCCAACTTTGATCCTTCGAAAACATATAAAAAGAAAAAACCAACTAACCAAAATCAATCAGCAACAGTGCCACAGAGAATTGCCAACTTACTCCACGTCGTTCGAAACCAAACTTTGCCGCCACAAAAACACCTCAACGCTGACTCGATAATATTTTAACTCTACCAATTCTGTGGACAGTATTTCTTAGATATTACTTACTTAAAGTAAATTATATTTACTATTTATTAAGTGAAATTCTATATATGAACGATCGTAGAAACATTACAGTAAAAAGGTAAATAACTTTTCAAGAACTTTTCTGAACTCTTTGCAAACATAACAGTAACACAGATCTATATTCTGCTTGTACATGATATTGAACTGTATGCAAATGTTTTATCCAATTTCATTCATAATATGAACTCAGGCACAAATATTCCGAGTTAAAGGGACACAACTTTGTCCTATCTTTTGGTACACATTGTACGTCAATTTAAATCTTACTATGTTATAAACAATTTGGTTGGATTTTATATTTTAATTTTGATGTAAGTGGAAATAGTTAATTGACACGCAACCTATTCTTAACAAATATTGCCACACAGTGAACCCATCCACTACAAGGTGTGTTTGGACTCCATAAAAGCAGGTCGCTTGGAGAAATTGGCAGAACGGCATTACACCCGTGGATTGGTCTTTTACCTCAGTTGGCAATTGACCTGTTTGCAGTCTTGTTGATCCTTGGACGAGTTTGTGTACATCAAACTGGTTGATAGCATACGTGAACTGATAAGTTGTTTATTTGATTTTACTTTGTTTTCCTAAAAACTTTGTCTGTTTTTCAGTTTGTTTTCTTAAGATATACTTGTGTTTTTTGTTTCTTTTTTTTGATTTTTGTTGATTTCCTTTCTTACTTTTTACCCTCCCCACCGTTTTTGTTTGTATTACTTTTATTATTGAATTATTTTTTGGTTGTCTTTTTTTGTCCCGTTTTTCCTTTCTGATTTTATTTGGTTTGTACTGGACATTGCTTCCGTGTTGGAATGATATTCCATTAAAAAATAATAATTAAAAGACATCCAATCGGTCGTGGTGGTCGTTTCGGCCACCATGAGCGATGACAACATAACACCGCTGGTGTCCTCGGCAAAAAGTGTCTGGGCTGAAGATAGACCCAGGGGAAAAAACGCCGAATATTATGAGGAGTTAAGAATTCAACTGAAGGATACGTTTAAGGAAAATGAATTCCTTACAATTGAGGAGGCATTTATGGCAGTCAAAAAGAAAACAGTATCCCTGCTGACTTCCGACATAAAAAGCCGGAAATTAATCGGAGTCAGCAGGGAAACAATGGAGGAAGTCCTAAAGGCCTTACAAATTTCCCCTAAAGTGCTGGCAAGAAGATCAAATGCCATGTGGGATATTCTTCTTCCTACAGAGCAGGAAGCCAAACAAATAGCCGGAAACATATTGACAACTAAGAACCTGCGACTACAAACGGAATACATGGACACACGGAGGACACGGATTACCGTACATGGTGTGCCCGTGGATGTATCCACCGATAGAATGGGTGCATACTTTTCAAAGTTTGGCAGTGTCGAGGAGGTGAAGGCAATAACCGGGAAATCGGGGATTGCAACAGGCGATATTGAACTACAGGTCACAATAACTAGATCAAGTTTCATGGAGATTCCCAATGTTCTTCTGTGTAGAGAAAGAAGAATGTTGGTGGTGGTGGAGGGCAGAAGGCCTTCTTGTTGGTCCTGTGGGATATCTGGCCACATGGCTAAAGAGTGCCCCGCTAAACGCCCTCCACCTACAAAGCAGCCCACATCATCGAAAACAACAACAACAGCAGCAGCAGCAGTAGTGGCAACATCCCCGACAACTGAAGCAACCCCAAAGGATGCAGTGGTAGGAGGTGGCAAAAAACCCAAGAATGTGTCTACCCCACCCAAAAAGGAAGACACCCCAAGGAAGCAGCAAACGCCACCACAACAGAGGGCAAAGAAGGTGCCCCTTCCGGAACAAAAAGTCGAGAAAGAGAGGCAACAGGTGGAAGCTCCAAGACAGAAAGGAGATAAAAAGCAGCAACAACAGCAGCTGCATCAACACAAACAGCAACAGCTCCGGCAGCCAGAAGAGCAACAACCCCTACAGTCGGAGCAGCAGCAACCGGAACAAGATCAAATGGAGGTAGAACAAACACCTCCACCTAGAGCTACATCTCTCAAGAGGTCAAGGGAGGAAGATGATGAAGAACCTCCACAAAGGCATCATGACCGTGGTAGGGCGGAGAAGGTCATGGAGCAGTCCAGGGCAATCTCCGTCCCTGCTTCGTTCAAAAATACCCAAGATCCAACAAGAACCAGACGTCATTCTTCTTCCCCTTCCAGTATTACCCACCCTTCTCCCTCCACTCCTCCCCGTAATTTAGTTTCCACCTTTCCCCTCTCATCCACTTCCTCTCCTCCTCATCCATCAAGGGAAAAGAAGAAAAGAAAGAGAAAGACCTTTGCTGGTCCGGAATGGATCTGCAAAATAGATAAAGAGGAATACAAAAAGGGCCTCTCCAAACAGAGGAAAGCCCTTCTAGGTGGACTCTACAAAATGGAGACTATAGAGGGGAAAAACATCGAAGACCCTCAAAATTTCCCCCGAGCTCCAGGTGTAATAACTTGCATAAGAGAAACCAGGAACCAGCTCGAAGTATGGAATCACCTATACGAAGCGAGGGCGGCGTTCCCGAATATAAGGATGTTCGAACTGGAGAACCACAACTTAAAAAAACTAAGGCAATTTTGCTCTGGGAGGGTCCCAGTTTTACTCCACCCCTCCTTATATAGAGCCATCAAATTAACCTACCCCACGGACGTCGGCGGGATTGTCACAGAAGGACGGATGACGTCGGAGTTAGGCGTGGGGAGCCTGGGACAATCCGTCGGGGTCCTTTCACCCGCAGATTTCCGTCCTGTATGTGAATAGGTCCATTGCACTTCTTCTTTTCTTTCTTTGCAGGCTTAGAAGATGTCTATTAAGATAGCAACTTTAAATGTGAGGGGCTTAAGGGATCGGGGTAAGGCTGCCCGCCTGCTCCGGGACCTTCTGTCCCTGGATGTGGATGTTGCCGCGATCGAGGAGACCCACTTTGTTTGCAGTTCCGAGGCGTGTGTGCTGGAGGATGACTTTGTCGTCTATTCAGCATATGGGGACCGTTCTGCCAGAGGAGTTTCTTTGCTTGTCAGGCGTACTCTTGATGCGAAGGTGGACCTTGTGCATACCGATGCCGAGGGCCGGTTGATCGTGGCCGATATTGCCGTGAAAAGTGGTTCGTTCCGGGTCGTTGCGGTTTATGCGCCCAACGACCGGGAGGAGCGGGTCTCGTTTTTTCGGCGGTTGGGGCCGTTCCTAGTGGATTCAACGCGCCTAGTTTTAATGGGGGGGGGGGAGCTAGCGGGAGAAGGGGCGATCGTAGCCTGGTTGATCTGATCGACGATTATGGTCTCGTCGATAGATACCGGGTCGATCATCCCGGGGGGAAAATGTGGACGTGGGCTCTTAATTGGCCTTTTGACAAGGTAGTCAGCTACCTTGACAGAATGTTAGTTAGAAGAGCCGACATAGATCTGTTAGATTGCCCTACGTTCCACTGGGTAGGCTATTCGGACCACAAACTCGTTTGTGCCCGGGTGGCGTTAGACTGTAGGCCTAGAATGGCTGGTTACTGGAAGTTCAATCGGTCCTTACTGGACAGGGAGGACTTCCGGAAACAGCTAATTAGACTAGTGCAGCGGGAGCTAGTGGGGGCGGTTATCGGGAATAAGTGGTGGGAGCGCCTTAAGTGTAGGATTAAGTCCTTCACCACTGATTTCAGCAAACGGCTCGCTCTAGATAGAGCTGATAAGGTGAAGACGCTTAAAGCTAGTTACACCCGGGCGGTGGCTGGGGGGGATCCCCTAGAGATAGCCTTAGCTAAGGAGGCCCTGGATCGTTCGAATAGCGAGCGGTACATGGGCCAGGTAATTAGACATAAGTTAAGCAAGATGTCTTCCGAAGCTGTGAATTTGGGCGCAGATCTGCGCAGGGAAGAGGTCCGTCAAGGTGGCGATCGTTGCATTCGTGAAGTCGAATCCCCGGAGGGGCGTACTCTTCGGGCCACTGACGACATGTGCGAGGCGTTTCGGCGCCATTTCGAGATCCGGTTTACCAAGGAGCCTGGTCTCCGTGAGGAGGAGTTTCGTAGCTATTTGGCTGACTTTCCTCGGCTTTCGCCGACTGAAGCGGCTAGCTGCGAGGGAGAGATCACGGAGGGCGAAGTCTACGCGGTTTTGAAGAAGGTCGGCAGAGGCAAGTCGCCCGGTCTGGATGGTTTGCCCTATGAATTGTACTTGAGGCTGTCGCACATCTTTGTTCCGATTTTGACTGCAGTGTTCAACAACTGGTTTCGGTCGGGGTCCATCCCCAACCGGATCACCAGGGGCGTGATCACTCTGTTGAAAAAGGGCAAAGGTGGTGGGGGGAAACTAGATGACTACAGGCCCATAACTCTGCTAAACACAGAGTTAAAGATTTTGGCCAAGATCCTGCAGGAGCGTTTGCAGTCAGTTGCCGAGTCTCTGTTGGGACCTGAGCAGACTTGTTCTGTGAGGGGCCGAACAATTCAGAGCAACCTGCATCTGATCCGCACGATCATAGAGGGTGTAAAAGACGACGAGCAAGCCGCGCTGATCAATTTGGATCAGTCCAAGGCATTTGATAGGGTCGACCATCGCTACCTTGCTACTGTCCTGCAGGCCGCTGGATTCGCACCCAACTTCTGCCGCTGGATTAGCCTCCTGTATCGCTCCCCCAGTGCTGTGGTACAGGTGAACGGAAGGTTGTCGGACGCGTTCGTGCTGTCTAGGTCGGTTCGTCAGGGTTGTCCGCTGTCGCCTCTCCTTTATGCTTTGGCGTTGGAGCCTCTCCTTCGCCGGCTGAAGGACGAGACCGGCAGTCCGGCCCTACGCGGAATCGCCGTTCCTGGAGGGGCTGAAGCCAGGGTTTCCGCGTACGCCGATGACGTATCTGCTTTCATGTCGTCCCGGGACGACATCGAGGCGGTACAGAAGGCGCTTGATCGGTACGAGAAGGTGACAGGGGCCAAGATAAACCGCGACAAGTCTTGCGGTTAGGTGCCTGGAAGGGGGTCGCTCTTCCGGGCCGCTTCGGTTGGACGGATGGACCTGTCCGCATTCTTGGAGTGTGGTTTGGACCGGACCTCCAGCTGGAGAAGAATTGGTCTGAAGTACTTGCAAAGGTCTATTCCGCCGGCAAGACTTGGAATCGACGGCGGTTGTCCGTGAAGGGCAGGGCGGAGGTGTGTGCTACATACATTTTCCCCCTGATTCTTTATCGATTGTCTGTACTTCCTCTCTGTGAGACCCATCGGAAGGCGCTCGAGCGATCGCTATCCTCCATTTTATGGAGGGGACGCGTGAACAGGGTCGACAGACGAGTCTGCACTAAACGTCCGTGTCATGGGGGGCTGGGAATGCCGCACCTCTTGAGTCACATCCGTGCCTCTAGGTTGGCTTTCCTATGCCGCGCATTGACTGGGAGAGATCCGATTCTGGAGGGGATTGTTAGGGACGCCTTCCCTAGCCTTACCATCAGTCCCCCCATCTCGAGGGTTGAGCGCCGTTGTAGACCCCGGGACGAGTCGGATTTCATCCGCGAGTGTCGGTTGGCCTTGAAGGCCATTCCCCGGTCCAGTGACCTTTCACGGCCTAGGAAGGTCTTCTATCGTGGATTAGTGGAGGGGCCCGCGAAGGATTCCCTACGTGATACGCTCGGCTTGTCGGAGGAGGAGTATCGCTCCTACTGGTCTTGGGCGCCAGCGGCGGATTACCTCAGTAACCCTGAGTTTTCGCTTACCTGGCGATTGGCTCGGAATCGGCTGCCTCTCAACGACAAGGCTTTCATATGGGGTTTGGCGGATTTGCCAGACTGTGAACGGTGTGGTCTTGGCTTAGAGGAAACGGCTTCGCACGCCTTCTACCATTGCCCCCGGGTCCGCCCCTTATGGGACCATGTCGGCGAGCTGACGGCTCGTCTCGCTCCCGAACAGCTTGTGTCCATTGATCGCGCATACGCGTGTGACAATGTGTCGCCCCCGTATTCCGGGGTGAAACGAATGGTGTTTCTGACGCTGCTGGCCACGGCTCGAATGGTGATCTGGACGACGCGAAAGGAGGAAGTCTTGCGAGGCAACCGTCTTTCTCATCAGCATCTGATCCAATTCTTTGAGCATCAGCTCAAGATGAAGATTAGATCTGATAGAAAACGATTGCATTCGACAGTCTTTGGCGAAAGGTGGGTAAAAGAGGCGAGCTTGGTTCGTGTGACCGGGGCTAGCCTTGATTTTCTCTTCTAGGTCAACCTATTGCACATCGGGGTGGCTTCCTGCGGAACCCTCCCCTTGGTTAGGTTAGACAAGCTTAAGTGTACCTAGTTAATGTGAGTATGTGTTGTTCCTGGCCTGTAACCCGGCTACTCTTTGGTTATGATCCAAGTCGAGATTCCCAACCTCCCCAGTTTGTTTTGGCCTCCTTTTATCTCGACTGGGTCAGCTTTATATTTTCCCATTCCCGCATAATATTTTATCCTTTTTCCCACTCCCTTAGCGAGAGTTGCCTCTTGATTTTGTCCATTGGGCAGAATACAGCGGCCTCTCAATTTTGAGGGTTGGACGGTACCCTACTAACATATATTATGTTTAGTTTGCATTTGTGTTACTTTTTAGTTATTTGTGGGTTCATCTCCCTCCCCTCTCATTCTATCATTATTAGAATTTTAATGTATAGCATGTATTTCATCATCAAATTTTTATGGTGTGGGGCGCGTTTTGGTAGGTTCCCCTTGAGAGGATGTGGTATTATGGTAATTGAAGGATTGTTTGGTGATGGACGAGTTCTTGTGGTGAATGGGTAAATTGTAATGTATGAATGGGTCGTGAGTCAGATTAGCTAAGTATAAGATAGTTAGTGTTGACCAGCCTCTACCCCTCCCCTTTTCGGCCTCGTGCCACAATTTTGTATTCTTACAAAATAAATATTACGGCATTACACCCGTGTTCGGTGTACATTGCTTTGCGTTGCAGCGTGTCAGACATTTTCCGACGGAAAGAGTTGCGTCCCTTTCACCCTTGAATTTGACACCTTTGCTACACTGGGAGCTGGTTTTGAAAGTAAAAAGAGGTTGGAATGAGGATAGAAAAAATAGCGGGAATGTGAACTTGTAAAATATTGTTCCCAAATTAAATTCCAACACCGGATCTCAGAACAAATATTTGCCCAAACATTTATAATGAAAAAGTAGAGATAATTCAGATAAAATGAAAATTAAGTTTTTATTTTCTAAAAAGGCAAATATGCTTTCCTTTCTTTCTGGCTCTGAAAAGGAAAACTGGTAGATGCTTCAAAGGGTCATGTTGCAAAGTACTATCTCAGTTTAAGTCTTTTCTTTCCTATGTCTACAAAAACATCACGTCTCTCAAAAAACAAGTCTCCACTGATTGACCATTGAGGGTCACATGACCAGTTAAGCCTGGTGCATAATAATTGGGAAAGAGGAAGGAAGTACTTTTAGAAAGATAATAAATTTCTATATTAAAACCAAATTTATCTCTCTATCATTTTTTATAGAATACTAAGCGATGACAAACACGATAACCTCTAATTTAACAGTCAGTCCTTTCATATGATATTTTTTATTATAAGTCTTCATTCTTTTTCAATCTACTTTATGTGTCCGATTGTTTATTGGGAGGGGAAACATTCAGTGATTCACCGTTTCATCAATAACGTTGTTGCTTATATCCCCTTTTTAAAAAGTAAGTTCATCATACTTTTTTTTTTTTCATTACGTATTTTGAAAACGTCATTAATGACATTCATTGTAAAAGACATTTTTACTCTTGTGGGCTCATAATAAGCAGGTGATAAATGCCATAACGCTAACAGTTAGCGGTTGTTTTTTGTTCATTGTCGTTAATTTTTATTTTCAGTATTGTGTTCAATTTGCATAATTCGATCGAATTTCGGAAAAAATGGTGGGGGAAGAAAAGTAAAATTCTGTTTCATTAAATAAATTTACACATTTTACAGATTTCAAGTGTTTAGGTTGGTCCGCCCTTTTTTTTCTTTTGTTTTCTTATATTTGGATAGTAAAAGTTGCTTTTTACATTTTTAGTCTCACACGTTGAGTTTAATAAAGAAAGGTAATGCTTTCACGATTTATGATTTAAAGGTGGAGCCTTAAATTAAATTCAATTCCATCGTTCTTTTCAAGGAACAAAAATACTTTATTTTAGGTATTTTTAATAAAAAGTTCACTGTTTAAAAAAAATGAAAAGTTTGCAAATAATTTTGGTTTGCCATAAAGAAATAAAAACAAAAAGGTAAGAAAAAAATAAAAGAAACCAAAAGGAGGTCATTCCTAAAAAAAAGAAGAGGAAAATTAAAGTTATTGTCAATTGAATGAGTCACACTTGTGAACTAAGCAAGAGACAATTCTGAAATGAAAAAAAAGGTGATAAACACAGAGACGACAAAGCAAAGGAACCAGAGAGTCGATGAAAATTATTTTGTTGACTGGACACCTAAAAATCCGACCTGATGCATATACATTTTTACAAGGACTCTGAAGGACTTGACGTTCAACATAACTTTCTGATATTAACTCTTTGAATATTATATTTTAAGAGATATACAATTTTATCAGTATATGCAAAATCTTTGTACGCATTTCTTAAAGGCCAAAAATTGGTATAAAAGGATGTTATCCGAAGATAATCTCCTGTAAACGGCCCACATAAAGCCTACAGGTAAAGTACCTCTAATTTGCTGAAAAAATGAAAAGGGCCCCGAACTTGATAAAAACAATGTTTTATCATCAACGAATGTTTGTTATTAAGAGGAAAGACTTGTTAAACAAAAAGTCTTTCGACGTAGTAAAAGTGGGGGAAACCCAGAAGAGAGCAGCAACAGCCTGGTAAAGGTGGCAAAAGGAGTCCTTTTCTTGCGACCTGCTCCAACTAGGTCTAGTAATAGAGAAGAAAAAAAGTAATAATCTTTCAGCACGACAATTAATCAGTCACGCGTTGGCTAGTAGAAAAGATATTAGCGCTCGGGGAAACAAAATAGAAATTTACCAAAAAGGTTTGGTGAGAGTATGGAGGACAATTTTTATAAGGAGGCTACTAACCGCTTCCCACAATACTCCTCCTACCAAGACCATAAGTATCAATTGGTCACTTGCTTCCAATTCAGCTGGGCACAATTCCCCCGAGGCTGAAGAAACCCGTCCATAAGTACCCAGCCCTTTCTCTTCCTCTTTCCTTTTCTTCACAGACTAAACTATTTTTATCATTTTATTAAATTGTTTAATCCTTTCCAGTACGTTTGTTGCGGGGCTGATATGGATGTCGCCCCCACAAGTTTTTTTTTTGTTTTTGTTCTTGAAATTTTTTAAATGAATGACAATTTTTAACTCTACGTGTGTTATTGCAATTATGATAGCTGAAGTCAGGCTTTCTTTCCATAAAACTGACAACCTTTTCAATAGCTTTTTCAATTTCAGTTCAGATTTCATCACATTCATGTTTTTTTATTTTCTTGTTCATTGTGACAGTGTAAACACTGGAGAATAGTTTCTTTGGAGGATTTTATATCATACAATGATGACTTTTCTATGTTGAACTCAGACATTACTTATAACGAACTTTCACCGGCATCTCGTCTGTTTAAAATTTCCACTTTTTGCAATAAGTCCAAAGTTGTTCTTTTCCTCTTATTCCCACCATTTGTACCAATCCAAGCCATTTGGGGGAAATAAGCATAAGCCAAAGTAAATTTCCTGAAAACCAGAAATTTCAGATCAGTTACATATCACCCAAATAGTTCAAATATACACATCGAGATCATGTCTGGATATACGGGATTCTACTGTATAATTAATTTATTGTTTCTCAGTGAGAGACATACTGCAATTAATTATTTTCTTTTTTAGTTTCAATTTTAGGGACAGAAACAGCAAAGGCTTTGGACATATCTTTGTTAAAAAAAAGTAACTAAAAAAAAAAATCAATAAAATATTAGACTTTTGAAAGTATTTAATTTAAATTACTGTACATAAGATGGTTCCCTTAAAATTCAAAAATGTTGTCACTTCTGTCTGATAGCTAGGCTGTTATACTTCAACATAAACGGCAATTCATGCCTTCAAAACAAGTTACCATGGTTAGACATGCTTCTCTTATTATCAACTAAATTTTTTTACTAAATTTTTTTCCACTAAAAAATTAAGTAATGTTTGTTTCCAATTACATTAAGTTAACTTTAAATTGTCTAATTTTCCTCAAATAACTTTTGAAAAAGTTATAACTGATTTTTACAAGATTGTTAAATAAAATTTAACTTTTGTTTACAAATTTCTCAAAAGTAGTGGATATCATTTTTTTTTTTTTTTTTTTTTTGGCAATTTTGCTGACTTGATAAAATAAGATTTTTAACTAAAATTTTGGATATGCTAGGAAGGAGGATTAAAAAATGTAAAAAAATAATAAAAAAATACTTTGGTATTTCTTCTTAATATCAACATAAACATTAGATGATAAAAAAATTGTTTTCATCAGGGCATGATCTTTTTTAGTGAATTAGTAGAATGATAAAATTTAAATATTTTATTTTTAAATCTTAAGATTGTCTTAATTTGTCCCTTTTTAAATGATATTACTATTAAGTGAAAACTATATTTACTAATCATAAATTAAAAGGTTAGTACAAATCATCACACACCAATATTTTTAAAAGAATTTTGATTTATTTTTTTTCTTATGTGTGTAAACATGCCAATTTTCTATATACAGTCAATCATACACAACATTATCAGAAAATGATAACTATAGTAAATTGACAGTAAATTTATAATTAGTAAAACATGAGATTACAGAGAATACTTTTTCTTAAATTTTTAAGATTACTAAGTACTTAAAAATTATATATAAAAGGTGCTCACATTAATTCAATTACTTTTTTAACACCTAAAGTTCCCATAGAACGGCATTAGATACATAAATATCAAGCTGTCAAACCTGCAAACACCTTAAATAAGCAGCTATTATCTGATTAGAAATTGGATTTTTACAATACTTTAAACTTAAAGCAAATAATAGTTGTTTCAAATCAGATTAATTATACTTTAAATCAGCTTGTTGGAGAAAGATTTCTTGGGTTACTGCTTGAATAAAAAAAAATGAAAGAAAACATTGTCTTTAAATAAAATGATATTTATTTAAACATAGGATACACAAATTTTAACTTTAATTACTTATCATGAAATGAAAGAAGGTTCTTCTTTTTAAATGTAAGGAAATGAACATGAATAATTTTTTAATGAGGAAGAGAGAAAGTCAAGTTGGGAGACAAGATCTATTTTTTTGATGAGAAAGACAAGATGCCAAGTTTGACGTGTCTCTTTACTGCTGTCAGCCCTTCTGCCCAGATGAATGAATGTTTAATTTTTGAGGTCTTGTGTAGACTCCAGAGGCCTGTGTTTAGTTACTGGCAGGAGAGGATTTTATTGGCTATTTATTTTTATCAAATTGAAAATTTGAAGTCTGAAACACAGAAGCTCTTAATTTTGTCATTTGCTCCTTTGATTTGATATTGTTCATTTCCACCTACCCTACAAGCTAATACTTCTCAAAGTTTCAGAAAAAGTATGTTGTATTTTTTGAAGATTTTTTTTTAATAAAGAGAATTACATTGTGATGAAAGACTACTAAAAAGGGGCACAAATCAGTTTTTTTTTTTTTTTTTTTTTTTTTTTTTGTAGCAAAAGAAAAAATCCTTCCAGTTAATTTACATCAGTTTTTGAAATACAGATAGGTATTTTGCTTGTTGGAAATATTAAATTTAATCTATCAGCTTGAAATTATAACTAAAATAAAAGCATCAAGAAAGATTTTTCATTTTTAAAAATTCGTTTTAAACTTTAGGCATCACATTTTTTATAGAGGTCCCTACCTTAATTCTTTTAAAAAATATCAAGATGGTAGTCTTAATTTTACAGATTTCTATAATAGAATTTAAAAATCGGTTATCCTCTTCTTTAGCAACTTAATATTTGGCTTTGACTACCTTTTACTGGGAGGTAGACAATCACTTTAATAAAAAAAACAGTTGGCAAAATGGAACAAAGCTAACTAACAGTGATGCAGTCTCATCACAATATTTTGACAAGTACACCTCAGGCCTCTTATATTTTTCTGCACAAACCAGATTTTGATCACTCAGTGACCAAAAGCAGACTGCGTAAATACATTTTCTGCACACAGGTTCCAGGCATAGAACCGCTTTAACCAAAATAAAACGAACAATTTATTGAGCAGCCACTCAGTCACAGCCACTCTCGATCCAAAAATGAAAACTTTAATTTGGAGCCAGACGAAGGCCATATATTTTCTAATTTAAACGAACTCAACACAGACTAACATGGACGTCAACACCGCCAGGCTGACAAAGATGTGACATAGACCAACATTCATGTCAACATCAACGCACTGAGAGAGAAACACCAACACCAACAACAGACATCACTTCTAATTTCACCATTTCACAGACATCACTTCTAATTTCTCCATTCCTTGTCACTGTTGCCTTAGCAACAGGAAAAAGCTACCAGTTTTTTATACATTTATTTGCCCGTACTCAATGTTGTATTCTTTTTGCTTGAATTTAATTCCTTCTCCACCCTGCCAAACTTAATCTCCACAACAGTAACAACAACAACAAGGTTCTGACTTCCAGGTTACCTATTTCTGCCAACAAGTGGTAACCCTGACATTTCAAGCCATGGCAGCAGGAAATATGCAGAAACTCCTGTAAATACACCAACACAAAGAGTTCACATGATGACACATTAGAAACATCTTTAAAGATAAATTCATCAGTCCTTCAATTACCACCATACAGCACCACCAACACCAAAGAATTGGTTCTTCCAACTCCAGGTCATTTTCGCTGACAGAGGTATACATGCACAAAAAATAAAATTTGCTAATGTTGCGCAAGCCTTATCTCCTGTAGTGAAAGAGATAATCAGCTAACTCGAAAAAGAGTTCGTGTTTTGTGTGCGATCTGCCGAAGAAAAATTACCAAAAAGTAGTCAGCAAAAAAATCTACTTTAAGAACTAGAATCTATGCTAATGTTCTTCCCTCCCCTGAATAGTGTGACCACTCAGAAAGATCTCTCCGTGAAAAAAAGCCATTGTTTTTCGCTTATAAAAGCAGATTTTCTGAGCTGGGCAGATGAACACACGTTTTTGCTGGTGAGAAGTGAAGGTTGGATGTGTGACCCCATTTTGTCATTTCTACACTGCTTGTTGGACTGTTATGACGGGCTATGGTTTGAACTGTGATTTGGCTACAAGTGTTGCATTTGACAGACAGAAGAAATCTATTGCAGACGACATAAAATTGATTCCCAAATTCAGTGGTGATACGAGTGGACACTCTGTGGTTGAATGGATCGAAAATGTGGAACTGGTCTGCGAATTATGCTAGATAACGATAATTGTACGGATTCTTCCACTGCTCTTGAAAGGCGGTGCCCTTGCTGTGCATAGGCAGCTGAGCAAAGAACAGAAACGTGACATTGAACAAATAAAGCACGTTTTACTGTGTTTGGAACTGACTGGTTCGTGGCCCATGACCAATTCCAGGTGCGGCGTCTGTGGTCTGGTGAGACAGTAGACCGATCACACCACTTCCTGAAGAATGGATGACCTGTGCCTGGATTTCCTAGTCATGTTGAGCAGATACTCTGTGCATCATCCAGAATGGAAGACATGACGTTCAACCAAGTGTTGACCAGAGTCCATACTATCATGATCGACGAAAAAGAAGCTGATGAACCAGTGGCCGCAGTCGTTCAACCAATTGAAGTCAAAGAGGATTCAACCCCAGCCATCCATCACCATGGCGATGTCACCTGCTATCAGTGTTCTGGGCTGAATCATTTTGCCAAAGACTGCCGCTATCAGCACGAAGAAATGTGCAGTAGGTTGGCACGAAAGGCACATCTTGATCTACAATGTTTTCAATGTCATAAAGTAGGTCACATTGCCTCTAAGTGCCTAGGAAATGGAATGGGGGATGCAACATCAGCGCCAGTCTCTTCCCCGCACCGAGCATGAAAGAGGTACTTCCTGTGATTAAGGTGCGCATCAATGGAATAACGTATACCACTTTACTCACGAACGGTTCAATTTGTTGGCGGTGGAGCAGACGAAAGATGGATGTACTAATGGCCGATGGAAAGGCTCTCAGAAGCCGGGGAATTGGAAACATCAAACTCAGTATCAACAACGGTGACCCCGTCACAGTCAGTGTGTTGGTCGTGGACAGCGTGTTATTAGGTTTTGACCAGCTCCTTGTGATCGACATTATTAAGGAGCTGGGCAGCGTACACATCACAGAAACGGGTGAAGTCAAGTTTTCTAGTCCACCCATCTGTGCTGCTTTGAGGATCAACAGACTTTAGCGCAGAGTTCGACCAAAGGACGAAGACATGGACAGCACTTCCAAAATGGTCGGAAAATAACCCGCCAGAAAAGCTCCAGAATCAAGTGTCAGAGTACTCAGTGCCCAAACACGCCAAGGAAGAATACCAGCGCGAATTGCAGGTGTGGTTGGACAATGGATGGCTGACTCCCGTATCCTGAGGAGGAACTTGGTTCTCCAAGAGGTCTCATCCCGTTGATGGCTGTGGTGCAGAAGAACAAAGGAAAGGCCCACCCCTAAGTGTCACTTATGTAACAGAGGGGAGTGTAGTGAAAGAGATAATCAGCTACCTCAAAAAAGAGTTCGTGTATTGTGTGCGATCTGTCGAAGAAAAATTACCAAACAGTAGTTAGCAAAAAAAATCTACTTTAAGGACTAGAATCTATGCTAATGTTCTTCCCTCCCCTGAATGGTGTGACGAATTGGAAAGATCTCTCAGTGAACAAAAGCTGTTGGTTTTGCTTATAAAGGCAGGAGATTTTCTGAGCCCGGCAGATGAACATGCATTTTTGCTGGTGAGAAGTGAAGGTTGGATGTGTGACCCCATTTTGTCATTTCTACACTGCTTGTTGGACTGTTTCGATGGACTATTGTTTGAACTGTGATTTGGCTACAAGTATTGCGTTTGAGTGACAGAATAAATCTATTGCAGACTATAAGTTGACAGTCATTTCTTTACTTTACAACCACACCTCCCAATGTAGTCAATGAAGTCACCAACCTATTGGAAGACGTTCCTGACACTGGCACTTACAACGTCCTTAAAGCTGCCATCATTCAAAGAACAGGTAACTTGCATGAACAAATACTGAGGAAACTATTCAACAATATAAATAACAGTGATAGAACATCCTCACAACTCCTCAGGCACATGAAAAGTCACCTCAGAGGGAACAATATGTTAGATTTGATCTTATGTTGCCTATGGATGGAGAAATTGCCAACCACTACAGTACAGATACTGATGCCCATGGCAAATGATACACCACTTGACATACTGGCAGATATTGCAGACAAAACTTTTGAATCGTTTGACCAAAGACTGAATGGACTAACTCCCAAACAGGAAAATGATTGCAGTGCTAAATACACACACATTGATAAAGCATTTGCAGATTTACAAAAACAAATGCAATTGTTAAGTAAACAACATTAGAGGTACAGAAGTACCTCACATAGACGCAATCATACTCTATGCTGAAGAAGTCTTAGCTGTGGAGTTCTTGATGATTCATGCAGTAGTGATCACTACCCAATTATACTGAAGATTTCAGAACCAATTCAAAACCATCTCCCACGATGGAAACTAAAAAAAAGCAGATTGGAGGGAATATAAAAACCAATACTGTCAAAAACTTACCTGACAAAGATGATAAAAAAAAATCTATTGAACATTTCTCCAAAACATTAATAGCAATTGCGAGAAAATGTATACCAAAAAGCAGTTAATCAAATAAACATCAAAGACCATATTTCAACAAAGATTGCGAAAAGGCAATAAGATTACATAGGGCAAACCTACGAAAATTTAATACTCAACCTACAACATGTAATCTAATCAAGCGAAAAAGTGCAATAGGATGTAGAGTCATCAAAGAAGCTAAAAGAAAATCATGGAGAGATTAAATAAAGAAAATAAACTCCAATATGAAACCAAAATAGTTTGGGTATGATAAGGAAAATTAATGGCAAAATTCTATCTCCTCCTCTAAATCAGCTTTCCCAAAATAACAAGCAAAAAGAATATAGCAAATCTACTTAGGGAAACCTTTAAAAAAGATTCCTCGAGCAAGAACTACAAACAGCAATTCCAAAATGTTAGGCATGATGCAGAAAAAAAATAAGCTGAACTTTAATTCAAACAACAAAGAAGATTACAACCATCCTAAATGAACTTATAGATGCCATAAGCAAATCACATAGTATAACTACTGGCCCAGATGAAATTCATTATGAATTTCTTAAACAACTCCTCCCCAAAATCCATAACATATCTGTTAAACATCTTTTAACAAGATATGGTTTAATGAAAGACTAATGAATAGCTGGAAACAAGCTATTGTGATCCCTATACCAAGATAAAGACAAATCAGACCCCAAAAACTTCTAACCCATAATATTAACAAGTTGCATATGCAAAACCCTAGAAAGAATAGTAAATAAAAGATTGAACTGGTATCTCGAAACTAATGGTTTGATTACCAATATCCAGAGTGGATTCCAAAATAAAAGAGAGACCATAGACAATATAGTCCTCCTAGAAACTTTCATTAGAGAGGCCTTTATTAAAAAAAGAGCACACAATAGCCATCTTGAAAATGCCTATAAGACAACATGGAGACCTGGAATAATGAAAGATCTATACAATCTAGGATTAAAGGGCAGATTACCCAGTTTGATAAATAACTTTTTGTCTGATAAAAGTTTCAAAGTTGGGGTTGGATCAACATTCTCAGGCACAAAAATCCAAGGAGGAGGAGTTCCTCAAGGTTGTATCTTGTTTGTCACTCTTTTTGATATAAAAATTAGCAACATTGTTAATTGGTTTGTATCAAGGTGTCAATGGTTCATTATACATAGATCTGCTACAGATCAAAAAATATGCACACTAGAACTGCGAGTCTGCCTAAATAAATTAAACTGTTGTTCTATCAAAAACAGTTTCAAATTCTCTCCAATCAAAACAAAGTGTATCCATTTCTGCAATCAGAAAAAATGCACAATGATCCAACTCTTAAACTTGAAGGAATCAAAATAAAAATGACTGATCAACATAAATTTCTGGCAATCTTTTTTTGATAAAAACCTTACATTCATCCCCCATAAAACAGAAATGCTTCAAAGCATTACAATTATTATGGGTTGTAGCTAACACCGACTGGGGAGTAGATTGCATATCACTCTTAAAATTATGCAGCACTCTAATAAGAACTAAACTGGACTACAGATGTTTCATATATGAGTTGACCCAGAAATCCTATATAAAAACCCTTGACCCCATTCACCATCCCCATGAGGCAGTGTTAGAATTGAGACATGAAAAACTGGCATTACAATTTTATCTAAAACTCAAATCCTGCCCAACTAACCTTGCCTACTACTGTATCTTCAACTCTAAATACAAAAATCTGTTTGATTAAAAAGAAAATGTTATCAAACATTTTGGCTTTTAACTGAAAAATCTCATCCACAAAACAAAAATAAATCCAACTCCAATTCTTAAAAGCACCAACTCAGAAAAAACCACCCTGTCTAATGAAATATGCTACAATTTTGCTAAACCTTAGTAAATACCCTAAAATTAATTCTAATATATCTGATTACATGGAAGAAATCCATAATGTTCTTCAAGCTCCCCCAAATCATAAGCATATATACACTGATGACTCTAAAATGTTGGACAGAGTTGGATGCTCTGCTATCCTTAACATAATGTCTGAGTTACCTCCTCCTTAATTCCCTAATTATTCACTAGGGGTCACTCTCCCTACACTTTAAATACTGGGCAACTTCTTGCCTTGTTCTCGTTTTCACTTTGCATTTCAGCGGACACATTTAAAAATGTAATCTCTCATAGAAATCTGCATTTTGCCCACTTAGGGAAAAAACACATACACATACGTACAAATATTCACCAACATACAGACTCTTTACGTCCACACACAAACACAAATGTTAATGTCTTTGTCACTTGTAAATTTGTTGTTTAATACATATATTTGTTGACATGTATATATCGGTCTTGTTTGTCTTCTTTACATCTTCAGTTGGACTCAATTTGAGTCCACCATAATTTGCAGTTGGACCTTCTTCTAACAGGAAATAATAAACAGCATGTGTCTCTAATTTAACAACTCACAAACCCACACAATCCTCTACAATAGCAATGCATAAAAGATTGCCTGATCTTCAGTGCAGAAGCCTCCACCATACACTTGGCTTTAGATATTATAGAATCCAGTGGGTCAGATATATTCATCATCATCTCAGATTCACTGTCTGTACTCACAGTCCTGAAGAATAAAAATATAGGAAACTCCTTAATAAATAATTTATTAAATAGGATTGACTCTATTTATAAGGAAAAAGATGCTGTAATAGTGCTATACTGGATACTGAGCCATATTGGCATACAAAGAAATGAAAAAGCTGACAAAATGTCAAAGGAATCACTAAACATGGCCCTCTCTAATGTAAAGGTGCTACACACTGACTTTTGACCTGACATAAACAGGACCATTAAAGGAAAACGGTAGCAATTATGGAACAACTATCTAAACAACAAACTACTCAATATCCAACCAATCATTAGTCAAATTACAGAACGATAAGGAGAGAGGAGGTGGTATAGGACAAACATACATAACCCACCAACATCTACTAAAAAATGAGAAACCGCCAACATGTGTCCCATACTAGGAACCATATACCATCAAACACATTCTACTAAATTGCTGTAACTTCCAGCAAAACTGAATCAAACTCTAAAAAATTGAATAACTTAAAGAATCTATTTGAAAATACTGATCCAAGTAACATCATAAATTTCATTAAAGAAATTGGGATGTACAGGAAAATATATAAAAAGAATGTTAACCAAATCTGCTTACCAACATTGTTTTGTAACCTATTTTGGAAGAAAAAATTATTTCCAGCAATATATTTTTGAAGGAAAAATATTACTGGCAATACATTTGACTCTTGACAAAATCCCTCTTTATAAAATATGTCAATCAAAACTGATCTACAAAATGATTCCTTACAAAGAATACATGCTCTATTCATACAAACCTATCAGAAAAATCTTGTCAGCATTAAATAACCCTTTGAGGTTGATATGCCATAAAACTAGATAAACTAAACTTAGCTGTGAAAGAACAAATACCCAGTGGCATCTGCTGGTATCACCACGTTTGGTAACGACACAAGGAAATGTACCCAACCTTGTCATTATAATACCAACAGAAATATTATAGAAACAAGTAAACCAGCGAGCAACTATCATGACCCCAGTACACAAAAAAAGTTGCTTATTTTACATAGTTGACCAAAGTAATGGCTACAAATTTCTCGTGAACAGCAGTCAGTGTCATTCCACTAACATGTTTACCCAAGCCCAATCCTAGTCTCCTCAGACTACTAGCTGCAAACAGTACATACATTCATACCTAGGTCACAAAAGATTTGACATTAAATGAAGACATGTGCCAAGATTTCACATGGACATTCATATAAGCCAACGTGCAAACACCTGTTCTTGTAGCAGATTTTTTTGGCCCGTTTTCAACTTGTCAGTGAATATGAAACACAGACTACTTTTGGACACTGAAACTAATATCTGCATTACAGGAATTTGTATGCGATACACATCTACTTACATCAGTGCAACAACTTGCCATAGCACAGAATTCCTTGAAATTTTAAACATATATAAGGATATTATGAAACCTTCTAAAAATACAGACAACATCTATCATGAAACCAGACACAAGATAAAAACTGCTGGACAACCAGTATTTTCTCACCCATGATGACTACATTCACACAAATACAAATTCACCAAAAACAAATTTAATAAAATGCTAAGAGATAATCTGCTCTTCTGTAAGCCCATACGCATCGCCCTACACCTCATTCCAACACCGGACAATAAAGGATTTCAATCTTGTGTGGTCTTCCATAAATTAAATGCATCCACCATCCCTGTTCTGCACATACATGATTTTACTCTCTTTATGGTTATGCAGATCACGTATATTCTTTAAGCTTGATCTAGTGAAAGCTTATATCCAGATCCTGGTAGCAGAAGAGAATATTCCCAAGACATTGGTGTTAATTCCATTCAGTCTATATGAGTTCGTCTGGATGCCATTTGGTCTTAGGAATGCTGCCCAATCATGTCTTGAGAGGATTACCATTTGTATATGCTTACCTCAATGATATCTTCATTGCATGCAAAAATAGTGACAAACACAAAGACCACTTGCATTGAGTCTTTCAGAGACTATCTCAATTTGGACTAAAAATAAATTTAGATAAGTGTACTTTTGGTGCCACTCAGGTTAAATCTCTTGGACACGTCATAGACCAAAATGGGATTTCACTGTTACCAGGAAAAGTAGAAGCAGTTGTAAGTTTTTTTGTATGTACTGCCATCCGACAGTTAAGAAATTTCATTGGACTAATAAATTATCATCGCTGTTTCATCCCTAATCTATCAGCTATACTTTTACCTTTGACCAATCTATTAGAGAAAAAAAAAAAAATGAAAACATCACTCTACAACAGGATGCCCTCCATGCTTTCAATACAGTCAAATCGGCAAAGCTTTTTTCATCCATCAACAAGGATAGTGTTCCTTCCAATAAAAGTTGTGTTGTTTATGCATTTATGTGCCAGTGTGAATTTGGTTAAATTGGATGAACCTTGGAAAGATTGGAATGCGGGATGTAGCAACATGTCCCAGTTTGGATCACAAATGGCTGCTCATGTCAATCGAAAATGTTGACACATTTGTAAATTTGAAGTTTTCAGTTTCAGCAATTGATGAACACCTTATTGATTATCCTGTCTGTACGTACAAAACAGGTTCAAAATTTTAAATGTGGCAGGTTTGTCCTTTCTCTTAGAGATTTATGATCTCTTTCATTTCTAGATTCTAATGGTCTCTGTGCAAGAGTGACCTGCTTTATTCCTTGAAGTTCAACCAGCATAACGTAAGTTAAACTACTATCTATCTCTTGTATGTGTGTGTCTTTTAATTTGTTTTGTGAGATGACAGATGAAGTCTAGTTTTAAACTATTTTATCTTTTATTTATTGATAGTTGTATTTTATAGTTTGACTTTTAGACTTATCAAAAATCCTCTTCGATTGAAAAGCTGGCTGCTTAAAAAGAATTGTACTGCTTTTTCTTTTTGAGAGTTAATTTCAACTTCAAGTCTCTTAATGAAGAAAATTCCAATTCTCCAGAGGACTGCAAAAGGTGTCTTTGCTGAGAAACATAATAGAAAAAAAAGTCCTTTGAAGATGAAATTCTGAAGTTGGCTGAAAAATAAGGTTGTTTAAAGTTAATATTCATCAAAAGAAATTTTTATTTAATCAAAACAAACTTTTGGGCCAACTCTATACATATTTTCAAATCTTTTCATTTTATCTCCAAATTTCCTGTTTAAAAAATGTTTCATTTTCTTTTTATATGGAAGACATTAAAATACATATCAATGTATATAGAAAAAAACATTACTTTTTTTTTCCAGAAATATGGCAATGGAAAGATTTGCTCAAAATGTGAAATTACCTCAAAAAGGATTTTTTGGTTGGTTGACTAGTGTGAGTAATTTTTTTACTTGAAAATCCTTTTCCAATGAGAAACTTTTTTTGTTTTTATGACTTTCACATAATGACCATATTTACTGACTTCTAAGATATACATTTATATTTGTATGTTCTGATGTCTTTTTGTTAGTGCTGTTACTATTAGGGCCTTGAATAAGTTTTTGCTGTTTTTCAACAGATGGTGTTCCCAGAACTACATGCATTTAGTTTCAGATGGTAACATATCTATAAGGAAATATTATAAGCAAGCTTGAAATTAAGTGTCTATCATTTTGCTGAAGTGTAAACAACTTTGTTTTTTTCATAGTATTAACCATGTCAGATTTTGTGTATTTGCAGGGAATTTTACTGCAACTATATTCAAAAGAAATCTTCTCACACAAAATTATTGTTGCGACTTATGGTGACCATGCTCTGTTGGAAACAACATGCAGAGATTGGTTTAGACGCTTCAAAAATAATTTTGATGTTGAAGATAAAGTATGCTCTGGTGCACTGAAAAAGTTTGAAGATGAAGAATTGGTGTCATTACTTCATGAAGACTCATGTCAGGCACAAGTTGAACTTGCAGAATCATTAGGTGTTGATCACACAACAGTTTTGAAATGTTTGAAAGCATTAGGAATGATTCAAAAGCAAGGACATTGTGTGCTGTACATGTTGAAGCCAAGAGACATCAAATGGCATCTTGTCATGTGTGAACAGCTGTTTCAATGACAGAAAAAGAAAGTTTTTTTTTTTTTTTTTTTTGCAACGTATCGTGACCAGCAATGAAAAGTGAATACACTACGTAAGCCCAGTCATGCATCAACATTGGTGGCAAAGCCAAATATCCATCATTGAAGCTTTTGTTCCGCATTTAGTGGGATCAGCTGGGTGTAGTTTATTATGAGTTGCTCAAACTGACTGAAACCATCACGGGAGATCGCTATTGACTACAATTGATGCATTTGAGCTGAGCATTGAAGAAAAAAAATGGCTGTTATATGAGCAGAGATACAACAAAGTGATTTTGCAACATGACAACACTAGGCCAAATGTCACAAAATAGGTAAAAACCTACTTGGAAACGCTCAAATGGGAAGTCCTACCCCACCCGCCATATTCACCAGACATTCTCCTATCCAATTATCACTTGTTCCGATTGATGGCACGTGGCCTGGATGAGCAGAACTTTCATTCTTATGAAGATGCCAAAAAATGGGTTGACTCGAGGTGAACCTCAAAAGATGTATCGTTTTTCCGATGTGGAATTCAAATGCTGCCAGAAAGATGGGAAAAAGTAGTGGATAGCGATGGACAATACTTTCAGTAACATGTTTCTTACAGTGAATAAAGGCATTAGTTAGATCCAGTGAGTGGACCCAAAGAGTGTGAATTAAATACCTGGTTAAGGTGGTGGAGAACTTGGAGAGGGGAATTAAGAGGAGATAACTGATAACCAACATCCATTAGACATGGCACGTGGAACTAGAACAGTCTACCCCAGTGAGCGAAATAAAGGGTTCAGTTTGACATTCCAACCACCTGAAGAAGGCTGGACTGTACAACGGCCGAAACATTGTGATAAATATGGCAATAAAGATGAGGATGATAGTCCAAACAATGTAAATAGTGTACATAATACCTCACCTCAGAAATATAGAGATACTAATTTTTGTTAGGACAATTCTATTAAAATATTCCAACTTGAAGAATAAATCAATTTCCATTTCAGTTTTCAACTTAATAATAATAGTGATGCATCTTTACTCACATTCACCACCCAATGATAATTATTCAATTTTTGCATGTTTATGTGTTTCTTATAAAAGCTGAAAAGAAAAATCATATCAACATCAACATTGAAATAGAGAAAAAAAAGAAACAAGATTACTAATCTTTGGATACACTAATGATAATGATGTTCCATGTGTTCTTTTATTTCAAATGTTGTGTTCCTTCAGGACATAGGTTATCACAGCTCTCCATTTTTATTATCTGTAAATTGCCATGACTTCTTTGGAAAGAGAGAGCAGGGCTTTCTTCAAAGTTTTCAATATAAAGTTGTTATTCTCTGATTGTCATTCAAAACTAGAGATTCCAATTGTCGAACAATCACGTGGTCAAGATAAACACTCAGTTGTGGAGCAAGCTGAGGTAAAATAAAAGTAATCCAACCTTGAGGAAGAGAGCTATTTATGGTGCAATGGAGCATCTCATTGTGCTAAAGTGGGATAGTCCATTGCTTGGGCTGTGATTGGCTGCTGGTACCTGAGTGGAGGTATTTCTATATAAATACCAGCTTGATTCATCAGTTAGTTTGCAGGGTTTGTATTAAGTTGCTCCCAGGTCTTGTTGATTTTGGACGAGGTGTTGTAGTGTGACGAAACGTTTCAAGTGTGAACTGATAAGTGTTTTCCTTTATTTTGAGTTTGATTTGTTTTGCTAAAAACTTTTTCTTTTGAACTTTTTTTTTCAGTCTTACTTTTCTGTTTATTTCAGTTGTGCTTTTTTTTTTGTTTATTTTTCTTTTTTTTGTTTATTGGTCTGTAAGTTATTTTTCCCTCCCCCACGTTTTTCGTTGCGTATTTTTTGTTTGAAGTACTTTTACCTTTTGTTGTCCATGTTTTAGTTCCTTTTATTTGGTTCATTTCTGTAATCAGAGAAACAATTTAAAAAAAGAAAAAGCGACAAGGTTTATTTGTCCCGTCGTGGTGGCTTGCCACCATGGCGGAGGAAAATACAAACAATTCATCACCGCCGGTGTCACCTGTAGAAACGGCCTGGTGTAGGAATAAACAAGCGAAGAAGGACGAGGAATATTATGAGACTCAATACAGCAAGTTTGAGGAGTCTTTTAAAAATAATGAGTTTGTGACAATCACAGAAGTATGGGAAGCTGTGAAGACGCGAATCGTTTCCTTGCTTACCTCGGATGTAAAAAGCCATAGACTGGTTGGGGTAGGCAGGGAGACCATGGAAGAGGTCCTCAAGACTCTCAAAATCCATCCAAGAGTCCTAGCAAGAAGGTCGAACGCTATGTGGGACATTCTCCTCCCCACGGAGCAGGAGGCAAAAGCACTAGCGGGGAACATCTTAACGACGAGAAACTTGCGGTTGCAAACAGAATACTTGGGAACTCGCAAGACGAAAATTACGGTTCACGGAGTGCCTGTTGACATCAGTGAAGACAGGATGGGTGCCTTCTTCACTAAATTTGGGAAGGTGAATGAGGTCAGGGCGGTTCTTGGGAAGTCAGGAATTGCAACGGGCGACATAGAGTTGCAAGTCACCCTGACGCAGGGAGCTTTCAAGGACGTCCCCAATATACTCACATGCCGAAACAGAAGGATGTTGGTTGTGGTGGAGGGGCGGAAGCCGTACTGCTGGTCATGCGGCACAGCGGGCCACATGGCGAAAGAGTGCCCCAGTAAACTGCGTCAGCCCTCAGCAGCCACACCAGCAGCAAAAGAGGCAGTAAAAGAGGCAGCAGTAGCAGAAGAAGGGAAAGGGAACAAGGACCAGGAAGGGACTTGGAAGGAGGTTGCTAACAAAAGGGCAAAAAATATGCCTTCTCCCCCCAAGAAAGAGGGGACTGCAACTTCACAACAACGGGCAAAAAAGGAGGAAAACTCCAAAAAGGTAGAAAGTCCGAGAAGGAAAGAAGAGACCCCAAAGACCGGAAAGCCTGCTGAAAACCCGGCTGAAAGCCACAAGAAAGCAGGGAACCCGAAGAAGATGGAAAGCCCCAAAAAGGAGGAAAAACAAGAACCTCAAGTAAAGAAAAAGCAGCAGAAACAACAACAACAACAACAACAACAAGAAATGGAGGTAGACTCTATGCCATCACCTCGGATGTCTACCCTAAAGAGAGGTAGAGAGGAGGATGAGGAGATGGAAAGGCAACAATTGAAGAACCCGGGGCGCAGTCGGGCAGAGGCAAGCAGAGACAAGGTCAGGTTCACTTCCGTCCCGGCTGACCCGAAAGAAAAGCGGGCAGTACCAAAAACAAGGAGCTCTTCTTCTTCCCCTACCCGTGATACACCTCCCTTTCCCCCCATCTCTCCCCTTAGCGCAGATTCAACTCCCCCGCATACATCTTCCTCTTCCCCTCCCCTCCGTTCCAGGGGAAAGAAAAAGAAGAAACTTTTTGCTGGACCTGAAGACATTTGTAAGGTGGACAGGGAGGAATACAGAAAAGCCCTGTCCAACCAAAAGAGGGCCCTATTAGGGCTCCTGTATAAACTGGAAACAGTGGATGGGAAGTCGGTGGAGGACCCGCGTAACTTCCCTGAGGCCCCAGGAGTACTTACCTGTGTCAGAGACACGGGGGCGTACTTGAAAGTCTGGGGGCATGTGGCAGAAGCGAAAGACAATTTCCCAAAAATAAGGATGATCGAGACGGACTCACCTTACCTAAAGAGACTAAGGCAATTTTGCTCCGGGAGGGTCCCTGTTATTCTCCATCCCTCCTTATATAGGTGTCTAAAACTCACTTATCCTTCGGATGTCGGCGGGATTGTCCTGGAAGGACGAATGACGTCAGATCTTGGTGTAGGGAGCCTGGGACAATCCGTCGGGGTCCTGACTGACGCAGATTTCCGCCCCGTATGTGAATAAGGGTTTTTGCACTTTTTCTTTACTTGCAGGCTTAGAAGATGTCAACCAAGTTAGCGACTTTGAATGTGAGGGGCTTAAGGGATCGGGGTAAGGCTGCCCGCCTGCTCCGGGACCTTCTGTCCCTGGATGTGGATGTTGCCGCGATCGAGGAGACCCACTTTGTTTGCAGTTCCGATGCGTGTGTGCTGGACGATGACTTTGTCGTCTATTCAGCATATGGGGACCGTTCTGCCAGAGGAGTTTCTTTGCTTGTCAGGCGTACTCTTGATGCGAAGGTGGACCTTGTGCATACCGATGCCGAGGGCCGGTTGATCGTGGCCGATATTGCCGTGAAAAGTGGTTCGTTCCGAGTCGTTGCGGTTTATGCGCCCAACGACCGGGAGGAGCGGGTCTCGTTTTTTCGGCGGTTGGGGCCGTTCCTAGTGGATTCAACGCGCCTAGTTTTAATGGGGGACTGGAATGCCATCCTGGACCCCAAGTTAGACAGGGGGCGGGGAGCTAGCGGGAGAAGGGGCGATCGTAGCCTGGTTGATCTGATCGACGATTATGGTCTCGTCGATAGATACCGGGTCGATCATCCCGGGGGGAAAATGTGGACGTGGGCTCTTAATTGGCCTTTTGACAAGGTAGTTAGCTACCTTGACAGAATGTTAGTTAGAAGAGCCGACATAGATCTACTAGATTGCCCTACGTTCCACTGGGTAGGCTACTCGGACCACAAACTCGTTTGTGCCCGGGTGGCGTTAGACTGTAGGCCTAGAATGGCTGGGTACTGGAAGTTCAATCTGTCCTTACTGGACAGGGAGGACTTTCGGGAACAGCTAATTAGACTAGTGCAGCGGGAGCTAGTGGGGGCGGTTATCGGGAATAAGTGGTGGGAACGCCTTAAATGTAGGATTAGGTCCTTCACCACTGATTTCAGCAAACGGCTCGCTCTAGATAGAGCTGATAAGGTGAAGACACTCAAGTCTAGTTATTCCCGGGCGGTGGCTGGGGGGGATCCCCTAGAGATAGCCTTAGCTAAGGAGGCCCTGGATCGTTCGAATAGCGAGCGGTACATGGGCCAGGTAATTAGACATAAGTTAAGCAAGATGTCTTCCGAAGCTGTGAATTTGGGCGCAGATCTGCGCAGGGAAGAGGTCCGTCGAGGTGGCGATCGTTACATTCGTGAAGTCGAATCCCCGGAGGGGCGTACTCTTCGGGCCACTGACGACATGTGCGAGGCGTTTCGGCGCCATTTCGAGAGCCGGTTTACCAAGGAGCCTGGTCTCCGTGAGGAGGAGTTTCGTAGCTATTTGGCTGACTTTCCTCGGCTTTTGCCGACTGAAGCGGCTAGCTGCGAGGGAGAGATCACGGACGGCGAAGTCTACGCGGTTTTGAAGAAGGTCGGCAGAGGCAAGTCGCCCGGTCTGGATGGTTTGCCCTATGAATTGTACTTGAGGCTGTCGCACATCTTTGTTCCGATTTTGACTGCAGTGTTCAACAACTGGTTTCGGTCGGGGTCCATCCCCAATCGGATCACCAGGGGCGTGATCACTCTGTTGAAAAAGGGCAAAGGTGGTGGGGGGAAACTAGATGACTACAGGCCCATAACTCTGCTAAACACAGAGTTAAAGATTATGGCCAAGATCCTGCAGGAGCGTTTGCAGTCAGTTGCCGAGTCTCTGTTGGGACCTGAGCAGACTTGTTCTGTGAGGGGCCGAACAATTCAGAGCAACCTGCATCTGATCCGCACGATCATAGAGGGTGTAAAAGACGACGAGCAAGCCGCGCTGATCAATTTGGATCAGTCCAAGGCATTTGATAGGGTCGACCATCGCTACCTTGCTACTGTCCTGCAGGCCGCTGGATTCGCACCCAACTTCTGCCGCTGGATTAGCCTCCTGTATCGCTCCCCCAGTGCTGTGGTACAGGTGAACGGAAGGTTGTCGGACGCGTTCGTGCTGTCTAGGTCGGTTCGTCAGGGTTGTCCGCTGTCGCCTCTCCTTTATGCTTTGGCGTTGGAGCCTCTCCTTCGCCGGCTGAAGGACGAGACCGGCAGTCCGGCCCTACGCGGAATCGCCGTTCCTGGAGGGGCTCGAGCCAGGGTTTCCGCGTACGCCGATGACGTATCTGCTTTCGTGTCGTCCCGGGACGATATCGAGGCGGTACAGAAGGCGCTTGACCGGTACGAGAAGGTGACAGGGGCCAAGATAAACCGCGACAAGTCTTCCGGCTTGCGGTTAGGTGCCTGGAAGGGGGTCGCTCTTCCGGGCCGCTTCGGTTGGACGGATGGACCTGTCCGCATTCTTGGAGTGTGGTTTGGACCGGACCTCCAGCTGGAGAAGAATTGGTCTGAAGTACTTGCAAAGGTCGGTTCTGCCGGCAAGACTTGGAATCGACGGCGGTTGTCCGTGAAGGGCAGGGCGGAGGTGTGTGTTACATACATTTTCCCCCTGATTCTTTATCGATTGTCTGTACTTCCTCTCTGTGGGGCCCATTGGAAGGCGCTCGAGCGATCGCTATCCTCCATTTTATGGAGGGGACGCGTGAACAGGGTCGACAGACGAGTCTGCACTAAACGTCCGTGTCATGGGGGGCTGGGAATGCCGCACCTCTTGAGTCACGTCCGTGCCTCTAGGTTGGCTTTCCTACGCCGCGCATTGACTGGGAGAGATCCGATTCTGGAGGGGATTGTTAGGGACGCCTTCCCTAGCCTTACCATCAGTCCCCCCATCTCGAGGGTTGAGCGCCGTCGTAAACCCCGGGACGAGTCGGATTTCATCCGCGAGTGTCGGTCGGCCTTGAGGGCCATTCCCCGGTCCAGTGACCTGTCACGGCCTAGGAAGGTCTTCTATCGTGGATTAGTGGAGGGGCCCGCGAAGGATTCCCTACGTGATACGCTCGGCTTGTCGGAGGAGGAGTTTCGCTCCTACTGGTCTTGGGCGCCAGCGGCGGATTACCTCAGTAACCCTGAGTTTTCGCTTACCTGGCGATTGGCTCGGAATCGGCTGCCTCTCAACGACAAGGCTTTCATATGGGGTTTGGCGGATTTGCCAGACTGTGAACGGTGTGGTCTTGGCTTAGAAGAAACGGCTGCGCACGCCTTCTACCATTGCCCCCGGGTCCGCCCCTTATGGGACCATGTCGGCGAGCTGACGGCTCGTCTCGCTCCCGAACAGCTTGTGTCCATTGATCGCGCATACGCGTGTGACAATGTGTCGCCCCCGTATTCCGGGGAGAAACGAATGGTGTTTCTGATGCTGATGGCCACGGCTCGAATGGTGATTTGGACGACGCGAATGGAGGAAGTCTTGCGGGGCAACCGTCTTTCTCATCAGCATCTAATCCTATTCTTTGAGCATCAGCTCAAGATGAAGATTAGATCTGATAGAAAACGATTGCATTCGACAGTCTTTAGCGAAAGGTGGGTAAAAGAGGCGAGCTTGGTTCGTGTGACCGGGGCTAGCCTTGATTTTCTCTTCTAGGTCAACCTATTGCACATCGGGGTGGCTTCCTGTGGAACCCTCCCCTTGGTTAGGATTAGACAAGCTTCAGTGTACCTAGTTAATGTGAGTAAGTGTTGTTCCTGGCCTGTAACCCGGCTACTCTTTGGTTATGATCCAAGTCGAGATTCCCAACCTCCCCAGTTTGTTTCGGCCCCCCTTTTATCTCGACTGGGTCAGCTTTATATTTTCCCTTTCCTGCATAATATTTTAGCCTTCTTCCCACTCCCTTAGCGAGAGTTGCCTCTTGATTTTGTCCCCTGGGCAGAATACAGCGGCCTCTCTATTTTGAGGGTTGGACGGTCCCCTACTAACATCTGTTATGTTTAGTTTGTATTTTGTGTTTATATTTATTTGATTATTGGGTTCATCTCCCTCCCCTCTCATTCTATCATTATTAAAATTTTATGTATTTTATGTATTATCATCAAATTTTTATGGTGTGGGGCGCGTTTTTGGTAGGTTCCCCTTGAGAGGATGCGGTATTATGGTGGTTGGAGGATTGTTTGGTGACGGACGAGTTCTTGTGGTGAATGGGTAAATTGTAATGTATGAATGGGTCGTGAATCTGATTAGCTAGGTATAGGATAGTTAGTTTGGACCAGCCTTTACCCCTCCCCTTCATCGGCCACGTGCCACAATTATGTATAAAAACATAATAAATCCTCAGGGTTTGTATTAAGTTACAACCTGCTTTATTTTTGTCTGACAGCTGGACCTCTTATGCCGGTAAGTGCTGTTTATTGTCTTGTTATTCTACAGGGGAGAAGAGAATCATTCATGACTTTCACAAGGGCATTAGTATGAAAGTGAAGTATATAATGGTGTAATTTCCATATATTTGTGTATCTGTTACTGCAACACTGCAAAAATGGCACATCATAGCAGATGTTGCTTAGCACAATACTAGCAAAATGATTTAACTCAAAAAATAAAGCAAATTCTTTTCCAGTTTGAAACTTAATAATAGTGAGACATCATCGTTTGTGCTTATCCAAATAATCTGTATTATAATCATTTAAATTCTCAAGGAAGATAATTCCAGCTTTGTTAAATTCTCTTTTGAGTAGTTTCTCTTATTTGCAAATAATTTTCTTTATGAAAATGTACCAGGTTCTATTTGTGCTCACCATGAATAAAATTCTTAAGGGAGATAACTCTATATTAAATACTATTAATAAAGTAGTTTTTTTCCTAAATTTGATACTTTTAAGTGAGTTAAAAAAAATTGTAAATATTATACTTTGTCCAATGATTAGAAGGCTGCCTACAAAAACTTGGAATGAACAATTGTGGGGTCTGGATGAGTGGCAGTGAGTAGCAGTCATTCAAATACCATTGTAAACCATGCATCCTATAGACCAGCTGTTATATTTTCGTAAAAAAAAAGGAAACTAACTTTCTTGCCCACGTGACTTTTCACACGTTCCCTTTCCTCTTTAAAAGCTGCGTTCTTCTTCCTTTTCATTCTGAATTCTTTCCTTTGTGAGACGGTGTTGCGTTTTGATTTGTTGAGTTTTGAGTTAGATTCTCTAGTCCTACCACTATGACAAATCTGTTTTTTGTGACCCACGAGGTTTTGCTGGACGAACTTTTTTCAACTTCATACGACACAAGTCTCTTTCTGTTAAGTCATTTATTAAGTTTTATTTTTTTATTCTTCTATTTCTTTTGTTTTGTTTTATTTTTGGGCTTTGGCCCGCATATCTTTATTTTAGTCCGGTTTGACATAGTCTTACCGGACGACTGCCTTTTTTTTTTTCTGTTTATTTTCCTTCTAGTTGTTTTTAATTAGGACAGCGTAAAAAAAAAGAAGAGAAAAAGAAAGCTTTTTTTTATTTTCGTTTTTATTTTTATACTCACCTTTTTTTTAGCGACTTCGGTCGCATTCATTTTTTCTTTTTTTGGTTTGACTAGTTTGTTTGTTTTTTCTTTTAATTTATTTTCTTTAGCGGCTTCGGCCGCAAACCTTTTTTTTTTCTGCTTTTAAACCAGACTTTTTCTTCTTTTTTTGTGAATTTGTTTTTTGAATTTTTGGAAAAAAAAAAAAAGAAAGGAGTTTTCTGTTTTTGTTTTTTATTTTTTGGCTGCTTTTGGGCGCCATTTTTAATTTTTTCTTCCTGTCTAATTTAATATAATTTGTCTTTTATTTTAAGTTTTCTCATTGCATTTATTTTTTAAAAATTTATTGTCCTTATTTCTTTTTAATTTACTGGTACATCCAGGTTTTCTTTATTTGTTTAATTTCTTTTTTTTTCTACCTTCCCCATACTCCTTTCCCTAAATCCGAAGATAAAATCAAGACCCGCAGGTGGTAGTCTCCACTTCCTTTTTCAATATGGCCGACGGTGCCAGTCGGTCGGATGTCAAGAAGGATCTTTTCGGGTCGGCTTCTAAAGTTGACCCGCCTGATAAATCAGCAAAAAAGCGGGCTGATGATAGCCCTAACGTAGAAAAGCCTAGTAGCTCCAAGAAAGGAGAAACTAAAAAGATTGACGTGGTGCCAAAGGAGGCACAAAAGAAGACGGCCGAGGAATTGCCCTCATGTTGGAAGTCCCCACCTAGTTGCATTCTGAACATGGCGGATTTCTTGGATAAGGCGAAGGGGTACGCCCATCTTGTTAATAAAGATGGGTTCGTCGATATTGTCCAGGAACTTGACGTGTTCGCAAAAAGAATGGTGACCGTTTTTGTGGTCGATAAGAAAACCAAAAAGATTTGTCGCTCCACAAAAGACACCGTGATTAAATCACTTTTGTCCCTGGGGATAAAACCCCAAAGAATAATTAAGGGTACAGGGTTCTTCATGTGGGACATTCTGCTACCCACCCCAGAAGATTGTCTAGCCATGGCGAAAAAAGAACTTATCACTAAGGATTTCATTTTAAGAACAGAATATGAAGGCAGAAGGCGGACCAGGGTGGCCGTTTTCGAGGTTCCTCCTCAAATTTCGGGAGAGCTTCTGGCTGCATTTTTTATGCAGTTCGGCCAGATTTTAGGGGCTCTCTCGGACAATTTGAACGGGGGATGGACTTTCGATATTATGCTCGATCAGAAGGCCTTCAAGTCCGTCCCCAACTGTTTGGTGTATGGCGACCGGAAAATGCCGGTCATAGTGACCGGTAGGAGACCAACTTGCTGGAGGTGTGGAGAGACTGGTCACCTTTCCTCCTTCTGCCCAGGAAAGAAGGCCCCTGGAGTTCCGGTCGCTGGCGACCAAAATCCCCCCCTTGGCCGAGAAGTCAAATTCCGCGGCGCCTGTAATGGGCCTAGCTGCGAGGCGGACCGGTGAGGAAAATCCCCCGGTTGGGCCCAGACCCACATTACCCCCGACACCAACGCCTGCCACAAGTGTGGTTAAGGAGAAGGAGGAGGGGGAATGGCGCCTCGTAGTTAGGGGCAAGGGGAAGACCCAAACAGCGGTTCCTCAGTCCCAACATGACCCCGGGGATAATGTCACCTACAGCCCCATTCCCTCTACCAGCTCTGAGGGCGACGCCTCGGCCTCTTATGCAAAGACAGCTACGGATGCCCAAAAATTGAATGAACCCGGATGGCAAAAGATTCTTGACTTAAAAAAACTTAAAGAGAAGCTGGATAGTAAGCGGGGTAAAAGTCGAAAATCGCTGGGGGCACCGGGCTCCCTATCCTCTGCCCCGTCTTCCCCCTCATCAAAAAAAGACACTTTCACAAAACCTCCTCCTCCAAAATCGCTGAGAAATTCGCCGTCAAAAACTCGATCTGGAAAAACCTTCTCCTGTGAGGACGCCTTCGGGCATGACGCCCTCATCTACTCCTATTACAACTCCCATTCCAACACCCATTCAGTCTCCAAACAAGAAAAGAGTCAGAAGCCCGGAATCACAAGCTGCAACAAAAAAAAAGAAAATCAAACCACCATATCTCCCGGGGGAAGACGTCTGCCGCGTATCCCGGGAACAGGCAGAAAGGGTCTTCGGACAAACGAAAAACCCAAAGCCTTTAAAAGTTTTATGGAATTTCCGGCACATCAATGGCGTTGATGTAGAAGTGCCGGAAAATTTCACGAAGGCCCGAAATCTGTTGACTGTAGTTAGATCTGGCCCGGGTACGCGGGAGATTTGGGGCATGATAGAGGAGGCAAAGGCCTCCTTGAAAGTGGTGCCCCCAGCAGCAGTCTTACTTGAAGAAAATCTGGACGAATCCAAGCAGTGTAAAGGGAGGGTCCCTCTTTTTGTTCACCCGTCCCTTTATAGAGCCCTTAAACTAACCTATCCTGCGGACATCGGTGGCTTGTCCCAGGATGATACACTTAATAATGAAATGATATCTGGTTCGATGGGACAAGCTGTCGGTGTTCTCACCCCAGCCATGTTCTATCCTGAAGGACAACCCTAATCGGCTTCACGATGGCTCTCTGGTTAGCCAGTTTAAATGTCCGGGGCCTGAGGTCCGAGTCTCGCAGGGCGAGGCTCACTCGTGACCTTCAGCGCCTCGGGGTGAATGTATGTTGTATACAAGAGACCCGGTTTTCTTCTCATGATCGTGAGGACATACTGTCTAAGGGGTTCGCCCTTTATTCAGCCTGTTTTGATGGTCGTTCGAGGGGTGTCTCTTGGCTAGTGAGCAGGTCTTTGAAGGCTGCTTGTACCCTTGTCTTCGCGGATCCGGCGGGCAGACTTTGCGTGCTGGATGTTACCATAAAGGATAAGGTTCTACGTCTCATTGGGGTTTATGCGCCCAATACCCATTCCGAGCGGCCTGCTTTGTTTCGGCAGATCGCGCCGTTCTTGACGACGTCTCGTCGGGTAGTTTTAGCGGGAGATTGGAATGCCGTCCTTGACCCCGATATAGATCGTATAGGGCATAAACAAGGTACTAACAACCCGGATATGAAACCATTTCGGGACTTTGTCGATCGGTTTGATCTGGTCGATAAGTTCCGGAATGAACACCCTCGGGAGGTAGCATGGACTTGGACAACTAGTGGCAACTCGGCTCCTGGGACGCTTGCGAGCTACCTGGACCGAGTCTTAGTAAGGAGAGTCGATGTAGGGCTCTTAGGGTGTCCAAGTTTCCATTATATAGTTTATACGGATCATAGGCTTGTCCGGGTCCGTGTAAACTTAGATAAACCTATGGTTCGATTGGCTGGTTACTGGAAATTGAACTGTTCACTTTTTGGTGATCAGGGTTTCCGGGACCAGCTGTTACTAACCATCCAAAGGGAATTGACGGGAGCGGTTGTGGGAAATGCCTGGTGGGGAAATCTTAAATCTAAAATTCGAACGTTTGCTGCCGATTTTAGTCGTCGACTCAATCTAGATAGATTAGCGGCGCAAACTGCTTTAGAAGATAAAGTCGATCGGGCTGTGAAATCCCGTGTTAGTGGGGACATAGCTTTAGCTAAGGCAGAGTTGTCCTCCTTGCTTATCAAGAAGGATCAAGCTCTGGTAGTTAGGGCTAGGTTAAAAAGAATGTCTTCTGAGGCAACGAATATGGCCGCTGAACTGCGTGCAGAGGAAAATCGAAGCGCGTCTAGGCGACATATTGCATGCGTCACGTTGCCGGATAAGCGGACCGTAACTACAAACGCGGGCATATGTGAGGTGTTTCGGGACTACTTTCAGGATCTTTTCACCAGGGAGCCCGGTCTGAGCTCTGCTCAGTTCGACGCCTATTTAGCTGACTTTCCCTGCCTCTCGGCAGCTGAAGCGGCTAGGTGCGAGGGTCCCATAACAGAGTCGGAGATCTGGGAAGCGCTGAAGCAGGTTGGCCTGGATAAGTCTCCGGGACGAGATGGTCTTCCCTACGAAGTGTACTTGAGGTTGTCGCACGTTTTTGTTCCTTTGCTGGAACTGATTTACAACCACTGGATGAAGCAGGGGTCTTTACCCCAACGCTTCACCAGGGGTGTGATCAAGTTGCTGCGTAAGGACAAGAACGGTGGGGATGGGTTAGGGAACTTTCGCCCTTTAACGATGTTAAATACGGACTTAAAGATTTTGGCGAAGATCTTAGCCAACCGTTTGCAGCTTGTCCTGTCTAGTCTGATTGGCCCTGAACAGACTTGTGCTGTGAAGGGTAGGACTATTCAGGATAACCTTCATATGGTACGCTTGATCTTAGAACAAGTCGACAGTGAAGCCGCGCTGATCAATTTAGATCAGTCCAAGGCCTTCGATAGGGTTGACCATCGATTTTTGGAAGCTGTCCTTTCGGCGGCCGGTTTCAGAGCCGACTTTCGCTCTTGGATTCGACTTTTGTATGCGACCCCCGGTGCGCTGGTGGAAGTGAATGGGGTAAGATCCAAGCCTTTCGTATTGTCTCGCTCCATTCGTCAAGGTTGTCCGCTCTCGCCTCTGCTGTACGTTCTTGCGTTGGAACCTTTCCTTCGCAAGTTAAAGGCGAATCCGGTCCTGCGCGGAATTTCCCTGCCTGGGGCTTCCACCTCAGCCAGGTATTCTGCCTATGCTGACGACGTTTCGGTTCTTGTGTCGAGCAGAGCCGAGATTGACGTAGTCAGCAAAGAGATAAGTGGGTATGAGATGGTGACAGGGGCCAAAATCAACCGCGATAAGTCTGTGGGCTTGCGGTTGGGTGCGTGGAAGGGAGTTTCTCTTCCCGGACCTTTCCTCTGGACGGATGGGCCGATCAAGATACTCGGCGTCTGGTTCGGTCCTGATCTCCAGTTGGAAATGAATTGGTCGGAGGTGCAAGGGAAGGCCGAGATCGCGGGTAAACTGTGGTCTCGGAGGAGACTTTCCCTGAAGGGAAGGGTGGAGGTATGTGTTTCACACATATATCCGATCCTCCTTTACCGACTGTCTGTGCTTCCACTCCCGTATGCCAGGCTAATGTCATTAGTCCGGACTTTGTTCTCTTTCTTGTGGAGAGACAAGGCCCCTATGGTGTGTCGCGAGATCTGTTGCCTTCATCCCTCTGAGGGCGGTCTGGGTATGCCTAGCATTGAGATTCGTCAATATATGCTTCGCATTACCTTTCTAGACCGAATGTGTCGCGGATTGGATGAGGTGGGCACCTTTTGGAAAGAAGATGTCCAAAAACATTTCCCATCCCTGAGAAGTGTGCACTCGTGCGGGGAGGAGGCCGGCCGTACACCTCGTGCCGAGTGCTCCTTCTACCGCGAATGTCGTAGTGCTTTGAAGCTCCTCTTAAGGACGACGGATGGCCTCTCCGACGCCCAGGCGTTGTAAGGCATTGTATCAGTTGTTAGTTAGGGGGTCCGTTCAAGATGGTCTGATCGACGAGCTCGGTCTTACGAAGCAGGAGGCTCGCTCGATATGGCCTTGGGCGCCTGGGTTGAAATGTCTCAATAATGATGAGGCATCACTCACCTGGCTGATGATTCGTGGGGCCCTCTGGGTCGGCAAGAGACTTTGTTCAGCAGGTTTGGAGAAATATCCAAACTGTCGTCGTTGTACTGGCGAAGTCGAGACCATTGGTCACGCCTTTTTTCAGTGCAGGACGGTAGTGCCGTTGTGCAGGTTTGTTGAAGGCCACATGGTTCGCATGCTGCAGGGAAAGTTCTTTGTCCTGGAAGCCAGTTCTGTTTGTAGCAATGTGGTGCCGCAATTGACGAAGGCTGAACACTATGTGTTCTGTTGCTTACTAGGGATTATGAGAGTCGTGATTTGGACGACGCGTCAGAAGGGATTCCATGAGGGCGAGTAGTTCACCTCTTCCCAACTGATCTTGTTCTTTAAGCATCAGCTTAAAGTCAAGATTAGGACGGAAAGGCGGCAGCTCCCTTCATCGAAATTTGGCAAAAGGTGGGTGAATCTTGCGCGAATGTGTAGAGTGAAAGGGGCTGACCTAGAGTGGCATTTGGATGTCGGTTAGGTACAGAATTTTGTCCTAACAGGGTTGAACATAGGCAACCCACCCAGATTTTAGGTTAGACTAGGTTTTGTATTTTTAGTTTTTCCCTTTTTTTTCTAGTAAACTTAGCTAGGGTATGCATGCTCATTGGTCCCTTTTATTTCTGTCCCTATTTTTTTCTTTTTGTTTAATTCCCCATCCCCTCCCTCGTTAGGTGGTCAGTGATGTCAGTTCTCTGGTGGATGCGGGACGACTTTCGTTTCGTGTGTGTGATTTTTCGTATTTGTTGTTGTGTATGAATGTGTGTGTGCTTACGTGAATGCTTGGAGGTAAGAATGCTTTTTTCATTTTTTCATAGTCCCGCATTGATTTCGTCCGGTGAACTGATGTTTCTGCCACATTCATGGTTTGTGGGGGGTTTTATTACTAACACAGTTTTGTTTAGTTTTATTGTAAATATTTCAGTCATATTGTAAATACTCATTTGGGGATCATTTTAAAAGTTGTTAATTTTTGACCCTTCCCCCCCACGAACAAAAATTGTATATAAGGGGACTAGTTAGGACATCATCGAGAATTTGAGGTATTATGGTGGACGTAGTAAGAAAGGTAGGAGTGAATGTGTTGTTTTGGTGATTGGAATATTGTTGGCTTGATTGGGTCAGTGTCTGCGACTAGCTGAGTTTAGATTTAAGACAGATGAAGACCGTCCTTCCCCACACCCTTTTTAGGCCTTGTGCCACATTTTGTATTTTATACAAATAAATAATTGAATTCTTTCCTTTGTTGATTACTGACTGCTGTGAATTAAGTTCAGTAAAGCCTTAAGAAAAGGTTATTCTATCCTTGCTTTCTTCTCTTTACAACGTAACAATTTACTGAACTTAATTCCTCATGGACAAGATTATTCGTCTGGACAAGTTTGATATATCTTCTGCAGACCCTCAGGCTAGCAAGCTCTGGAGACTATGGTACCGTAATTTTAATTATTATTTATCAACTATTGCTTCTTTAAACCCGGACAAACTCGAAGTCCTTTATTTAAACATCGGTGCTACCGTTGCTGATGTTATCGAGGGTTGTTCTGGATTTGAACATCCTGTTGAATTGCTGAAAAGTGTTTATGACAAGTCTCCAAGTGTTATTCATGCTAGACATTTGTTGTCTACACGTCTGCAGCAGGAAAATGAGTATGTAGACCAATACCTCCAGGCCTTGAATCGACTTGCTGCTGACTGTTGCTTCCAAGATGTTACTGCTACTACTTACAGGAATGAATCTGTCCGTGATGCATTTATACGTGGTCTCCGGTCCCCCGTAATACGTGCCAGACTGCTTGAAAATGATACGCTAACTCTCAAGGAGGCTACTCAATGAGCTAGAGCCTTAGAACAGGCTCACTTTCGTGCTGAATCATACGCTTCTCAGATTGGATCAGCCGCTGCTACTACCACTAGGACTAAAAATGTGTTTACTGATTCTGCCGAGGAGGCCACTTCCACTACTATTACTAAAAATATGCTTTCTGACTTAACTGATTCTCGTACGGAGTGTGACTCTGTACAATTGTCTACTGCCCTTGCTCGTGGCAAGTGCTACAACTGTGGAGGGAAACGTCACTTTAAGGATAATCGTCGCTATTGTCCTGCCCGTGATAAGAGATGTCGAAACTGTGGCAAACTCGGTCATTTTTCTAAAGTTTGCCGTTCTACCATGCCGGCGCCTTCACGTTCTACCTCAGCTATTATAGTAGCCCGTGCTAAAGACGATGATAGGTCTCCTCCAGTTACAAAAACTTTAGAATTAAAAGGAAAGAAATTAACTGCCCTCATAGACACTGGTAGTTCTGATAACTTTATCAGTGCCTGTATTGTTAAAACAATGAAACTGTCTACTTCTAAACGGAATTCCGTAATTTCCATGGCATCATCTGCCATTTCCCTCAAACTATCTGAATATTGTACTGAGGATATTATCTTCAATGGTTACGAATATAAACAAATTGACTTTACAGTACTCCCTGATTCCTGTATGGATATTATACTCGGAGTGCCCTTCTTAAAACTACACCAGAGTATCACTATTTCTTTTGGTGGATCTCAGGATAGTTTAAAAATCTGCGCTTTAACCAAGATCAGTTGTGCTCCTGTTTAGTTGTTTCGAAACTTGACCCCTGACTGCAAACCTATTGCTACTAAATCCCGAAATTACCGTGCGGAGGATGCTTGGTTCATTGAAAAAGAAATTCTACAACTGCTTGAGGATGATATAATTGAAACAAGTTACTCCCCGTGGCGTGCTCAAATTGTTGTAACTTCGTCACCTAATAAAAAGAAACGATTGGTAGTCGATTTCTCCCAGACTATTAATAGGTTCACCTTACTTGATGCCTACCCCTTGCCTCGAATTGAAGATCTCGTAAACCAAATAGCCCAGTATCGTATCTATAGTATAATTGACTTGTCCAAAGCGTACTATCATATTGAAATTTGCCCCGAAGATCGCCCCTATACGGCCTTTCAAGCTGGAAATCGTCTGTTCCAATTTAAACGAATACCCATGGGTGTTACTAACGGGGTTTCTGCCTTTCAGCGATTTATGAATTCTTTCATTTCTGATAACAAATTATCTGGAACCTTTTCGTATATAGATGATATAACTGTTTGCGGTAAAACCCAGGAGGAGCACGACGTCAATTTGGAATGTTTCTTAAAAGCTGCCTCGACATACAACCTCGAAATAAACCGGGAAAAATCAGTTTTCACTTCGTTCTATTAACGTGCTAGGATATCAAATTTGTAACGGAACTATCCAACCCGATCCTGAGCGTTTGAAGCCACTTTTGCAAATGCCTCCTCCTTCCGACTCAAATTCGTTAAAAAGGTGTCTTGGTATGTTTGCTTACTATGCGAAATGGATACCTAAATATTCACACAAAATTCGTCCACTGGTCGAAAATAAACAATTCCCTATGCCTCCTATAGTTATAAATTCTTTCGAAAAACTTAAGAAAGACATTGCCGAGTCATCTGTAAAAGTTATTGATGATGAATTGCCATTTACTATTGAAACCGATGCTTCAGAAAAGGCTATTGGAGGCTCTTTTACAAGCTGAGCGACCTGTAGCATTCTTTTCTCGGTCGCTAAACCCCTCTGAAATACGACTTCATATAGTCGAAAAAGAAGCATATGCCATAGTCGAATGCGTTCCTAAATGGAGAGACCTCCTTGCCGGGAAACATTTTACTATTATTACTGATCAACAAGCCGTATCTTTTATGTTTAAACCTGCTAATCGCGGAAAAATTAAAAACGATAAAATTATACGGTGGAAAATGGAACTTCTTCCCTTTTCATACGACATAAAACACCGTCTTGGAAATGAAAACACAGTTGCGGATACCTTATCCAGAGTATGTGGTGCTGCTGCGTCTTCCTTGAAGGAACTTAAATCGATACACGATTCCTTAATACATCCTGGGGTACAGCGCTTTTGGCATTTTGTAAGGTCTCAGAATATGCCTTATTCGCTTGATGAAGTCCGACGTATGACTTCTGAATGTACGACCTGTGCCCAAATAAAACCCCAATTCTTCGATTCTGCTAGTAATGTTCTGATCCGTTCTACTGCGCCATTTCAGCGTCTTTCCATAGACTACAAAGGGCCTGTCCCGGTATCTCCGACAGGTTACCGATATATATTTACTGTTATCGACGAATATAGTCGATTTCCCTTTGCCTTTCCTTGCCGCGATTGCTCTTCGCAAACTGCTATTCAGTGCCTGACAAGTATTTTCTCCATTTTCGGGATTCCCTCGTTCATTCACTCCGATCGAGGAACTTCGTTTGTCGGGAGAATTTAAACAATTTCTAACACGACTTGGAATTGGATGCAGTAATACTACTGCTTATAACCCTAGAGGCAATAGCCAATGCGAACGTTACAACGGCATAATTTGGAATACCATATTATTGGCCCTGGAATCGAAACAGTTACCAATTAGTGCTTGGCAGGATGTTCTACATGTGTTAAATGCTATCCGCTCCCTGCTATGCACCACTACGAATGCAACCCCCCACGAACGAATGTTCAATTTTGAAAGGCGGTCCTCCTCCGGTACTGCGTTGCCTGTTTGGCTCTGTGAGCCTGGAGAGGTATTATTAAAACGATTCGGTGGCAGAGGTAAATATGACCCTATCATTGAGGTGGTGGAACTCCTTGAGGCCAACCCTACGCATGCCAAAATACGTCACAATGATGGCCGGGAAGATTCGGTGGCGCTGAGACGGTTGGCACGTTTTCCACGCCCGGATGGACCTCAAAATGGACCTGAAAATACTCAACCCGACGTGGACCATGCAGACTCAACCCTTTTGCCTGATACAGGTCCCGTTAATATTTCTTCACCTTATACAGAAAATGAATCTGTGAATAATAGCCAGAATCCTGAAAGTCAGCCTTCTCAGAGGTCTGGCTCTTCCAGTGGTGAACTACCTCCACGCCGGTCTAGCAGGATTCGTAGACCAATCCAACGACTGGATTTATAAAACTTTTTCAATCTCTTTATCAAGTGGGGGAGAATGTTATATTTTCGTAAAAAAAAAGGAAACTAACTTTCTTGCCCACGTGACTTTTCACACGTTCCCTTTCCTCTTTAAAAGCTGCGTTCTTCTTCCTTTTCATTCTGAATTCTTTCCTTTGTTGATTACTGACTGCTGTGAATTAAGTTCAGTAAAGCCTTAAGAAAAGGTTATTCTATCCTTGCTTTCTTCTCTTTACTACGTAACACCAGCAAATACAATATTTCATTTTCACTTATTATGATACAGTCATTAATTTATATTTTCAGAAATTATTTGAAAGAGAAAATGGATTTCTTGAACTTAATGCTGTTAAATTGTGTGACTTGAAACCGAACCATCAAATTTTGGAGATTGGATTTGGTCCTGGATTAGGACTTGAGGCTGCCTATAAACAAATAAAAGGTAAGTTGATTATTATTGACTTCATTGTCTACACCTTCTAAGCAAAACAGTTTTATCATTTTTTTGTCTTGATTTCTTTGACATATCCACTGAATTTTAAATCAGTTAAGATTTGCACAGTACAAGTGGTTACTTAAAATTAAAATGGATAAACTGTTTGGTATACATGTTTTTATATCAATATTAACACTTGTCATATTCCTATTCTATAAGCAATGGCTGTCTTGATTTCTGTTCACTAACATTTACTTTCCTCTAGATTTCTATGTATTTCTATAGTAAAATTATTAGCAATGCCTATAATAACCATTATAGGAAACAGCAAAATTAGAAAACGACCAAGTAGCCTTCAATGAGATTTGAATTCGTGTCCTCTGTTTTGATTGATTTTTTTTTTTTGTGAATATTCCCTTAAGAACTTAATCATCAAACTGAAGTGGAACACAATTTTTAATTATTGCATCACTCCTTTGATGATTTTACTACCAAATAATTTTAGACGTTGCTTTTTTCATTTTCATTTTTATATTTTCATGCTGTTTACTTTAGTTGTTTAAGAATGTATCAACCCAAACTGTTGATCAAAAGAAACAAATTATTAAAAAATAAATAATAATGAAAATGCTTAATCTCAAGATATTAAAGCAATAATAACAACAACACTTGGGATAACTGGTATTACCTGGGGTAAAAATAACTTCAGATATAACAACATAGGAAAAAAAACAAGTTCTTTAACATATTTCTTCTTACACAACAAATATTAAAAATGATTATTTTCACATAAATTTCTGTTACTAAAAAAACATTTTTTGATACCAAAAATAAAACCAATGACGTAATCCCTTAGTTTGTCAGGGCTTCTTAGTACTTTAACCCAATAAGATGCCAGTATGAAAAGGTTGTTTGGGGATGCAACCCACAAATAACCAATATAGAACTAACTAGAGGAAAAATAGTGGAAATATCAGATTGAGAACAGACATCTTGAGAGATTTCTTAAGTGGCTTGTTGATGGCCATTGAAAAGTCGAGTGTTATTTGTCAGCCCACCTTAATTAGATTGGTAAAGGTTTGTTTTTATTTCAGTTAAAATTAGTTTAACTTAGCTGTATCATCATTGGTCCCTTTTATTTTGTTTTTGTTTTTCTACACCCCTCCCAAATACTTACGTAGGTACACATTGCATTTATATATATATATATATATATATATATATATATATATATATATATATATAGATTATACTATTCTTAACATTTTTATCCTGATGTTTTGCTCAGTTATTTTTGTTTTTCAGATGGTCCAGGAAAAATTTGGGGTCTGGACTTATCACCGTACATGCATGAAGTAGCAGGAAATCGCTTGAAAACTGCCATTGATTCTGGAAAAGTTGAGCTTTGCCTTGGAAGTGTAATGGAAATCCCATTTGAGGCCAACACCTTTGATCGTGTCTTCCATTGTAACTGTTTTTACTTTTGGCCGGATTTTAACAAAAGTGCCCAAGAAATATATCGGGTGATGAAACCAGAGTCACTGATGGTCACTACCATTAATCAAGCCAGTGTAGAGAAAGCTGTAGAGCGAGGAGTCTTAAAGTATGGTAAGCCTGATGTGCCTCTTTATATGGAAATTCTTAGTAAAAATGGTTTCTCTAATGTGCATTTGAAGGAGTTTGATGAGCATGGAAAAGCCTACCAAGTGATTTTTGCCTCTGTTAGTAAGAAAGAGAATGAATAATCTTTTTATTTTGGGGGTCAATGCTTGAATATGTGTGTATTGAAACAAAAAAATAAATATTTGGGACTTTAACATTAATTTTGTAACATTTCAAAACATGCTTATAATATTGCTGGGATTGTTGATAACAATCTTCTGTTGGTCCATATGCTTAGAATATTGCTGCCACATATGGACTGGTACTTCTGCTATTTACATTGATCTCTTTGCTAAGATCCAAAGAAGAATCAGCAATATTATTGGTCCTGATCTGGCGGCTTGGCTTCAATCATTTTCCCACCAATGTCGGGTTGCCTCTCTGTGCCTTTTCTATAAATACTTTCATGGTAATTGTTCAGATGAGCTCTTCACTATGGTACCTAGACTTGTTGAATTCCTTCCCAGTACTAGATTGGTGTTGAGATCTCATCAATTTAGAGTTGAGCTGGCTAGATGTAGCCATAAGGTCTATGCTAACAGTTTCTTTTCTCACACTTCCTGCTTGTGGAACTCCCTTCCCACTCCATGCTTTTCAACCAACTTTAATTTTCACTGTCTACTGTCCTCATGATTACTCTTTCTCTTTCTGCTCATTATTAATGTTTCTGTTGCAAATTTTTCCTGTAACCCCATGGGGTGATGCTGATTAAAAAAAGGAAAACTGCAGGAAATAAATACTGAAATTGTCACAAGGCAAGGATTTGGTCTGTTTTTTGATAATTGGTGCCTTGTACAGACTATTTTTGTTTGCTCTGATCACAAACTGCTGTCAATAAAATCTTTTCTATTGCTTGTGTTAAGTTTAAACTTAAAGTTTTAGTGTCAGTTTAACTTTGCCAAAATGATGTACCAATTTTTCAGCTTTATAACTTTTGAAAATAAATAGTTAGTAGCCTTTTTTTAAAACAAAGGCTAATATATTTTGTGAAAATGTCATTTTTACCATCAATTTTTAAAAATAACTCCACATACACAATTGTTTTAATTAATGTGGGCGGAAAAATTTTTTATTTCCTGCAGCAACCAACTGAACAAAATTATCCCATGTCTCTCTCTCTCTCTCTCTCTCTCTCTCTCTCTCTCTATATATATATATATATATATATATATATATATATATATATATATATATATATATATATATATATATATAATAATAATAAATTTGGGTATGTAATCCCAATAGAGTTATAAGTTATCGACATTTAGAAAAATGTTCATGAAAGTATGTTTTGAAAATAAAATCTGTTAATCATTTTGCCTATATGATTTCATCAGATGGATAATGAAAAACGTGTTGTGTGTGTGCATTTGTGTATGTTTAAAATAATTGAATTTTATATTATTTTTCTCTTTTTTGGTTAACTAATTAACCATAGAAATGGAAAAGAAAATACGCCAAAATTTTTATTTTTTTACTTAAGAATAAAATCAAGTTACTTTCTCAAAGACCCTTAAATTGGCATAGACAGTAGACTCACAGAAAGGCCATATGTAAGCTTTTGACAGTTGATTAATGTTATTTGAAAAAAAATGCTTGCTGAGAAAACACGAGATTTAGAAAAAGTAAAGCGTTGAGATATCAGGTGGCAAGCCATATGGTGGTTATAAAAATTTTGGCATGAGAAAGTATTCTGAAATGACTTGCCAATACGGGGTAAAGAGAATTAATATTAATTATCTTCCCAAGATATCATTTTCTTAAGTGCCAGCAAGGCAGGGCCATACAGGTAATTGCAGAAATTTTGGCATGAGGAAATATTCCGAAATTATTTGCCGATACAGGATAGAGAGAATTAATGTTATTTACTTATCCATGATGTTGTCTTTGGTGCTGACACATGGGTGGCCATATGGTGATTATAAAATTTTGACATGAGAAAAATATCTTAGAAGAATTGCCATTATTGAGAGATAAAGAAATTTAATTTCTCAAGAAGCCAAGCATTGCATTAAAAGTTAAATTCATGAAGGGACCAGATGGCAGACTTTGACAAGTGATTGATGGAGTTTGTAAAGAGTGCTGGTTAAAAAGATGCAGAGTGACCAAAAGACCTGAGAGATTTTAAGTGGCAATGTATGATTTGTAAAGATTTTGGCCAATGGGAAAGAGAGTTTTGTAAACAAAAATTCTGAGTTATAATTTTAATGAGGTCAGCTTAGCCACATCCACACAGCCAGGACACCATTGGTTGAGTGGTAGCAATGGTGATAGGTGGAGGTAATTTGATGAGAAGGACGGGGAAGTTATTAACACCCACTGAAGGGATTGGTATGAGGTATCAATGTGAGGGAGGGGGAATTTAGGAAGATAGCTCTCCTCCAACCTCTCCTCACGGATGAAGAGATCCTCCCAAAATGGAAAGTGATTAATTTTCCAAAAATGGGAAGTAATCAATTTTCCTGGCCTGACAAAGAGATTTCTTGTCAGAAATCGAGATTTACCGAAAACCCCAGACTGCGTCTAACCCCGCACCGGTTTTTGGTTGGTACCCATATAAATGAACATCCTCAGGCAGTTCAACAGTTGAGTTGAGTTCCAGTTGAGCCAGTTAGAACCTTTGGAGTTGCAGGAACCAGAATGTTGTTTTGCAGAAGCTGACTGAGAGATTCCATGACCTCTGACTTTGCCTATCCTACCAATAGCAAGTTATACTGATGAACAAAGCTAAGCTAGCACTTAAAAACTAAGCCAGTTGACTGAGAGGACCAGAACTGGCCTAAGAAGTATAAAAGTGTTACACTCCATAGAATATGGGTTAAGAGAAAAATACACTCCTGTATAAAACAGACGGATAAAACTTAATTTGTTACTTTTAACATACTTTAACCTCTTGGGTTTTTATTTTCTTTTTCTTTACGCTTATGTGATATCACCTCCAGCCTAGATTCATCTTACACTATGGCCTGACGCCTGATTGATCTTGTCTGCCTAAGATCGAAATCAGAATGTGGGTAGGTTAGACATGATTTATCACACATCAGCATGAGCCATGTATGTGTCTACATGTTAGTTCAGTTTTCTATAATCTAGTGCCTTTCCCTTCTTCTTCTGTACCATGGCCATCAACGGGATGAGGCCTCTTGGAGGACCAAGCTCTTTCTCGGGATACAGAGTCAGCCATCCATTATCCAGCCACACCTGCAATTTGTGCTGGTATTCTTCCTTGACACGTTTGGGCACCGAGTACTCTGACACTCGGTTCTGATGGGTTATTTTCTGACCATTTCCAAAGTGCTGTCCATGTCTTCGTCCTTTGGTCGAACTCTGCGCTAAAGTCGGGCCTGTTGATCCTCAAAGCAGCACAGATGGGTGGACTAGAAAACTTGACTTTGCCCAACTCTGTGATGCGTACGCCACCCAGTTCCTTAATAATGTCCATCCCAAGAACGTAATAATAACGCGCTGTCCACGACCAAACACTGACTGTGACAGGGTCACCATTGTTGATACTTAGTTTGATGTTTCTGACTCCCTGGCTTCTGAAAGCCTTTCCATTGGCCATTAGTATGTCCATCTTTTGTTTGCTACCTGCCGACAAATTGAACTGTTCGTGAGTGATCGAGAGCAGCCCGAATCTATTAAAGTGGTACGCGTTATTCCATTGATGCACACCTTAATCACAGTGAGCGCCTCTTTTATGCTCGGTGCGGGGAAAGGATCAGTGCTGATGTCACATCCCCCATTCCATTTCCTGGACACTTAGAGCCAATGTGACCTACTTTATGACATTGGAAACATCATAGATTAAGATGTGCCTTTTGCGCTGACCCGCTGCACATTTCTTTGCATTGATAGTGGCAGTCTTTGACAAAATGATTCGGCCCAGAGCACCGATAGCAGGTTACATCGCTATGGCGACGGATGGTTGGGGTCGGATTCTCTTTGACTTCAGTTGGTTGAATGACTGCAGCCACTGGTTCATCAGTCTCTTTCTTGTCAATCATGATAGCATGGGCTCTGGTCAACAATTGTTTGAACATAATTCTGGATGATGTGCAGAGGCACAGGTCATCCATTCTTCAGGAAGCGGTGCGATCGGTACCGTGAGCTTCTTTAATTACGCCAAATATATGTCTACTATCTCACCAGGTCGCAGACATCGTGCCTGGAATTGGTCATAGGCCATGAACCAGTCAGTTTCAAACACGGTTAGTAGAGTGTGCTTTATTTGCTCAATGTCACTTTTCTGTTCTTTGCTCAGCTGCTTATATACAGCAGGGGCGCTGCCTTTCCGTTCAGTCTTCATGATCTTGCATAATTCACAGACCAGTTCCACATTTTCGATCTATTCAACCACAGAGTGTCCACTCATATCACCATTGAATTTGGGGATCTGTTTTATGTCGAACAGTCTTTCCACCATCTTGCAAGAGACAAATTAAGTGCCGAAATAGCTTGTAGTTGTAAAGAAAGGAAAAAGAAGAAAAGAAAAAAAAAAGAAAACTGTCAGCTTATAGTAGCAACAAACATCTGCAATAAATTTCTTCTGTCTCTCGACTACAACACTTGTAGCCAAATCACAGTTCAAATGATAGTCTGTCAAGAGTCCAACAGCATATGTAGAAATGACAAAATGGGGTCACACATCCAGCCTTCACTTCTCACCAGCAAAAACGTGTGTTTGTTCACCAAGCTCAGAAAATCCAATCTCCCCACATACACAAAAAACAATGACTTTTGTTCACTGAGAGATCTTTCTGATTGGTCAACCATTCAGTGGAGGGAAGAACATTAGCATAGATTCTGGTCCTTAAAGTAGATTTTTGCTAACTACTTTTTGGTAATTTTTCTTCGGCAGATTCCACATAAAACACAAACTCTTTTTCAAGGTAGCTGATTATTTCTTTCACTACACCTCGGCAAACAATACGCAATAATATGAATGAACCTACCACTTGATCATCCAACCAGCCAATCCACTTTACAGGCAATTCAGCTTCAACATTTCTGCATCAAATGACCACCAGTTTATCAAACAAAGCAGCATTTGAATACAAATTTCCATCTATCCGTTTGTATATTAAATGCTTTCCAGTTGGGACATGATAATCTGAAGGTGACAAGTTTGGGGAAGATGTTGCATATAGAAAAACTTCCCATACAAACTCCATATGTATCATAGATTAATTTTCTTAACTCATTACATTGTTGCAGATGGTGAGAAGGAGAAAGGTATAAATTTGCCCTACATAAATATCTGAAAGGTTTTGATTAAAATGTATTCTTCCTTTCTATCATGCACCATAAATAACGTGAGGGAAGACATACTGAAGATTAATAATATTTATTTGGAGAAACAAAATGCAACTAATTGGTCATCATGTGACCCACTTGACTTATCTCCACCAAAGGGAGATAAACACCTTCTGTATCCCTACAGTGAGAAGGAGAAAGGTAGAAATTTGCCCAAAATAAATATCTGAAAGGTTTTGATCAAAATGTATTCCTCCTCTCCATTATACAACATAAGGAAATGAAGAAAGATATGCTGAATTTTAACAATATTTATATAGAAAAACAAAATGCAACAATGAACTTGAGTTGAATTTAATTCACAGTGGATGTGAATGAAGTATTAAGAGATAGATATAGAGAGAGTTCTTGTATTACATAGCTGCATGATTTGTTTTCAGTACATCAAAGATTTCAAGGTTCATAGAGATGGGTTAGAAATCATGCTCAAATTTGGTCTTTTGAGTGTGATTAGTTTGTGAGTTGTATGAATTTGTTGTTTGACTTCATATCCATGTCCAATTACTATGGTGTGATAATTTTATGTATTCTTCAGTTGTCTGCAAGATGATCTCTTGGTTTGATTGTAAAGATAGCAACAGGATCATACATCTCTCTCTCTCTCTCTGTCAAAAAAATAGCTAGGCTCTCAGACAGGATTTAAGCTTGTTTGTATTTTACTAGTGGGTATGGATTAACGAGGATGCTTAAAATACTGGTGTTTGTTGCTATTCACATGTTGTGTAGGCATTTGTGTACATAGGTGCATAGTGACAATTAAATGAAATATCATAAAAAGAGAAATAAACTGTAAAAGTATCTGTCTATATTTCTCAAGGACACATGACACAGTGGATAAAGGTATTGGTTAGATCCAGTGACAGTGAAATAAAGGGTTAAGTTTGACATTCCAACCACCTGAAGAAGGCCGGAGTGTACAATGGCCGAAATATTGTAATAAATATGGCGACAAAGATGAGGAAAATAGTCCTAATAATGTAAACTGTAACAGGTTAACTTTGAGGTAAATGGAAAAATTTTCTAAAAATAATTTTAAAAAAATTGATATTGTTGTAATATTATGATCCAAGGTTTCATGCTTGAATGCCTACTACAGTAGTAAAACTATACAGGTGAGGTTATTTGCTTAGGTAAGTCTCATTTCACTATCACTACAGAGCAGTTTACATTTTTCAAAAGAAGAAAAAACAAGCCAAGATAAATAACTACAGGAATTAAATGTAAAAAAAAAAACCCTGATTTCTACAAAGATTTTGTAAGTAACTTTTATATTTTAATCAAAGGTCTTTATTCTCTTTATAAAACAATTCACTATATTTGAGGAGCAATCAAAATGCCTTAGAATCATCTGATAATGAATTTTAGGGAATAAAATAAACTATACACATGCAACGGTAGACATTTAAAATAATCACATTGTATTTACATCTTTGTTATAACTAATATTTTTTATTCCTCACATTTTTTTGCTGCCATAGCAAAAGTTATTGCCTGATTGTATGGGTGAGTGTAGATACACTGCACCAATTCATGCTAACACTTTTAACCAAAAATGACAAGTGGTATCAAAAAGCCATGAGAAGAATTTTAATGGTCAACTTGTAATCTGAAACTGGTTGGAGAACAAATAATAGAAAATAAAGTTCACCAACCTGAACGACAACAACAAAACCAACATATCCTATGTATTTTTCTTAAAATATTTCAAATTCATATTCTTTATATCAGTCTTTTTTTTTATTTTCTCTAAACAGTTGATGTTTTTGTTGTTGTTCCTCTGTAAATAAACAGGCTGAACTTCTGTTGCTGAAACTCTTTTTAAGTCTCTTTTTAATCTAAATAACACAATTTTTAAAAGAAGCATCATGTTTGTTATGTGAAGTGGTTAAAATATTAGGAACTACTTAAGTAGATTTGTTTTCCCCATTTTTTTAAAATAATTTTTTGTACATTAGCACTTTTGGACCTTACTTATAAATATTTTAAACAAGAAATTTTTTGTCAGGGTTTGTTTTTTGTTTTTTTTATGTATTTTTCCTAAAATATTTCAAATTCATTATCCTTATATCAGTCTTTTTTTTATTTTCTCTAAACAATTGAAGTTTTTTTCTTGATGTTTTTGGTGTTGTTGTTTTTGTTGTTCCTCTGTAAATAAGCAGGGTAAACTTTTGTCACTGAAAAATTTTTTTTAATCTAAATAGCATGAAATGGAAGACATACAGTAATCAAGACATTGGTATTTATGTTTAAAAAAAAATTTACTTTTATCCTTATATCATCAGTAGTTTAAAAATACAGTAGAAGGCCTTCTTGATATGAGAAATTGTTTACAAAGTCCGGATAAGAGGGGTTATATTTAAATTAAAATAAAAGAACTAAAATCAGATTTAACATTTATTTTCAATGTTTTATAGTAAACAAAATAAGCTAATGGTGAATGAAATATAATGGAACTGATTTTAAGGAAAAAGGAGTAAATTATGTAATGTTAATGAAAATTCATTAAGTATGCCACGTATGCAAAACAAATAATGTAATGAGGATTTTTTAATTGCTGTTGCATGATGATTCTTTCTCTTCTAATGTCATTCTCAACTTTTTCTGAATTTCGTTTTGCTTTTGTCCTTGAAATTTTTTAAATGAAAGAATCTTTAACTCTGCATGCATTATTGCAATCATCATAGCTGAATGCTGGCTTTCTTTCCATAAAACTGACAAACATTTCAATAGCTTTTTCAATTTCAGTCCAGGTTTCATCACAATCATGTTTTTTCGTTCCTTGTGACAGTGTGAACGCTGGAGAATAGTTTTTTTGGAAGATTTTATATCATACAATGTTCACTTTCTATGTTGAACTCAGACATTACTTATAATGAACTTTCACCGGCATCTAGTCTGCTTAAAATTTCCACTTTTTGCAATAACTCTAAAGTGGTCATTTTCCTCTTATTCCCATCATCTTTTGTACCAATCCAAGCCATTAGGGTGAAATAAGCATAAGCAATTATGCAAAGTAAATCTCCTGAAAAATAGAAATTTCAAATCAGTTATATATCACCCAAATAGTTCAAATATAGACCTCAAAACCATGTCTGGATATGGGGGATTCTCCTGTATAATTTTTACTTTATACAATTTTATGATACTTAGTAGAATGAATAATTTTATTTTTATACTACATTAAAACTTTTTTGTTTTTGTTAAATGATATTTTTGAATTTAATACATTGTATTTATTTCTTATTATTTTCTTACCTATATGATGTCATAAAATATCTTATTACATCCAATGTGCATTTTTAAAAAATTATTTTGAATTTAAGAGCTATTGAATTGTCGTACATCATTACTTTTTTGACAGGAAGAGGTGGTAATTCAGAATTGATTCCTTCTTGAACATCCATACCAAAAATAATCTAACAGTTTCTAAAATAAAAAAAAAATTAAAAAGATCCCAAAAGATATGGATACAAGGAGTATCTCTAAAAAGGTTAGGAGCCATCTTAGTACTGATGAGATTGTCTAATGGACGGATAATCCTATGACATACTGGCATCTCCTGGGGTTCTATTCTTGGAAGCACTCTGTTCCTTATTTTCATCAATGATGTCATGAGTTCCTGACTCAGTATCTATGTGAATGACACTATTTACTCCTGTTTAAATAGTAAGTCTGATAAGGTTAATAAAATTAAATTGGCAGCTGATCTTGAAATACAGTCTGTTGTGAACTGGGCCAAGAAATGGCTTGTTAATTTTAATGCCTTTAAATATGAACATGTTTGATTTTTATAAAAGATGTTTATTCAAAATGATGGTAGATATTTTGATACAGATAAAAAGTATACTGGTATTCTGTTTCTCAATATGTTCTCTTCTTGCAAGATTGTGTTATCATTTGGCCCAGTGGTTTCCAAACAGTGCATTATGCCTCATAGGTGTGGTGGAAGAGGTTAGTAGGTCAAGTGGAATGATTGAAAGACAAAGATTTAAAAACAGTTTTAAAAAATTTATTAGCCCAAAATAAATATGATTTCAAAATTAAATTATTATTGTGGATTACTTGTAATTACATGCATGAGTTCCAGTATAAATAGTTATAAATAATTATTGACCGATTTTATCATTGTGATATTTTTGCATTATATCAGGTATTAAGGATATGGTAACTAGGGTCCATAAATTGAAGGAATGAATTATCAATTTTAATGTGTTCACTTCAAATTAATGGTTATCTTCCTTTAACACTCTGTATTTTTTATTTTTAAATGTACTTTTTATCACATAAAATTTGGTGAGGTATGAGCAAATATTAATTCTTAAAATGTGACCCAGAGAAAAAGTTTGAGAACTAATGATGCACCCTGTAAAAATTTGTTCTCTCATTTCATCTCGTCTTACAAAACTTTTTTGGCTTTGATCAGGATGGCTGGTGTTAACCGCCAGAAAAGTAACTAACTATGACGTGGTCTCACATTTCCACTTGCATGATTATATTGAAATACTTGTTTAGTTAACTTGGGATGAAATAAAAATAGCTAAAATTATAGAACAGGACAATACAGAGTGTGAAAACATTGAAGGATTTTTTACAGCAATCTATGATACAAATTGATGCTTACGATGTTTGCTTGAAAATTATCCCAATAATGAAGAGATAAAACTGAAGGACCCTTTGCCATCTTTCTGTTATCAATCACATCCAAATATATTAATTTTGAAATATTTTGATATTCTTAGTTTAGTTGCTAGTAGACACTGAAAGAACTTATAAACTTTCAAAAATTGAGATGGAAAAAGCTTCAACTATTTTAGGAAAGAAAATTTCTTGAAATAAGCTGAAATACAAATACAATCAAGGTTTTTAAAGATATGAGTGAAAGGTAAATGATATACATATGTAAATTTTTATTTTCCACATAACCATGTATTCCAACAAGCAGAAGAATAAGTTTACTTGTTAATTTCTTTGTAAATGTTAAGAATCTTTTTTTAAATATTCATTGTCACTTTTTCATATAAAAATCTGTTGTATAATAAAAATGCAGACAAAACCAAAAATCTGTCTATATTTCTGAGATGAGGTATTATGTACATTATTTACATTATTCGGACTATTGTCCTCATCTTTGTCGCCATATTTATCACAACGTTTCAGCCGTTGTGTGAGTTCAATACCTGATTAAGGCAGTGATGAACTTTCAGAGGGAAATTAGCAGGAGATAACTAATAACTGACATCCATCAAACATAGCACATAGAACTAGAACAGTCTACCCCTGTGAGCGAAATAAAGGGTTCAGTTCGAAATTCCAACCAACTGAAGAAGGCCGGAGCGTACAACGGCCGAAACGTTGTGATAAATATGGAGACAAAGATGAGGATAATAGTCCGAATAATGTAAATAAAACCAAAAATATGGTTGTTTATTTCCTGCCAAAATAGTCAAAATTTAGCCACAAATAACACAAATTCTTTTGATTTTATGACCATGATTCTTGTGTGAATATTAATCAGCATTCAAAGAGCTTTCTACAACTTAGCTATATTGGGAGATATGAAAACTCTGAATTTAAAACTAAAAGCTGTACAAAGATGGTTAGACATGAGATTTAGATACCATGTCTAAAAAAAAACAAAAAACATGATAGATGTCAACACTTATGGATAATTCCACTGGACAGGGATTACCTAGAATACTGTTTCCACAATTGGGTACTGGGCTCAAGGAACTGCTTGGCATTTACTTGCTGATCATATTTGTAATCAAAATTAACTTATTTAATGTATACTTTACTTGGGTTCTCTCATGATTCACACAGAAACATTGTCTGGTTTCCCGGTCTTATATTTTCCCCCCATTCCATATTTTTGCTTTACATTCTCAACATTCTATTTCTCCGATTATGAATTAGTGCTCCGATGATGTCATTTTGATTGTTATTGCCATGTCAAGTGGAGTTTTAACATTTTTCAAAAAAAGGAAAAGAAAATCTTTAAAAAGATACTTCCTATGTTTGAAAAGGACACCTTGTCATAAAATTGGCATTAAAAAATGGAAAACTTAAAATTTGGGGTGTTCTTTTTGTTTATTTTTTTCAGTACAGCTATAACTTTTTAGGGTGAAAATCTAGAAAGAATTATAAGAAAACATAATAACATCCTGAAAAAACACGCATGCCAAAATCAAATCAAATAAATAAAGGCCCTAAATTAAAATTAGACAAAAATAATGAAAGATTATGTGATTGTAGAAACCCTGAAAATTGCCCTTTGAATAATAAATGCCACATAGAATCTATGGTATACCAATGCACAATCTCATCCATCGAGAATCCAAACATTGTAAAGATATATATTGGATCCACGAAGAATGAATTTAAAATTAGGTGGAGACAACACTAAAGCTCTTTCAATAATATTAGAAACAGAAATCAGAAATCCCTATCTAAATATTTTTGGCATTTAAAAGAAACAAAGAAAACACCCAAAAGTAAAATGGAAAATAATAAATAGAACAAGAACTTGTGAAACCTGGAATGACCGATGCCGTTTATGCCTACATGAAAAACTACACATTATTAAGTTTTTAAAAAACGAAAATTTATTAAATCAAAGAAATGAGATAACGGTTTTTTGCCAACACTACCAAATATTTGCCTTAAATAATTAGCACTTTATAAAAAAATTAAAAATTTCAACAAGTTCAATAAAGCAATAGGTTTAAAAAAACAACCCAATCATAATCTTAAAGACCCTTTAAGAAGTCGTCAACAAAAAACAAATAAGTAAACACCAAAAACTACCGGAATTACAACATCAATCAGTTAAAGTCTTAGCATAGAGTAATAAAAAAGAACAGAACTACTACATCAATCAGTTAGAGTTTTAGCACGGAGTCTGATAAGATTAGCCATTGTAGCCAGACAAAAAAAAAACCCCAACCCAACCTTACATGACTCCAAAAACTTGACATATCATAAACACTCCTACTCCCATCAAAGTAGTGAGCTCTTGATAAAGAAAAGACAAACCCTAGACCACACTTCCATTTCAAAACTATAAATGAGTAAAACGTTCCGTACCATAGTTATTCCAAGACAACGCTTGAGGATGAAACTGCCACCTAGTGGTTAAGGTTTAATATTGGAATTAAACTTAAATACTGCTGACCAGTTTCGAAACGGTAATTTCTGTGTCGCGATGGAATCATATTTTTTTTTAAAAAAACAATTATAATAATCTACTTTATGTATCGAACACTGTTTTTTTTTTGTTTTGTTTTTTTTTTAAATAGAAACAAGAATACTAAAGAAATTCAGGTCATCAATCTAACAGTTATTTCCTATTATATCATTATATATATATACATCGGCTCCCAACTAAAGGTCAAGCACTGTGAACCTTTATTTTTAAAATAAGAATCTTAGAAATATGGAAAAAGTAAATTTCGGCATTTCTCTGAAAAACATTCCAAACACAAACAAACGGAATTATTTCGTAACACACCCACCCGCAAAAAAACAAAAAAAAACAAAACAGGAATTAATAAGAAAGATGAGATGGAAAGCGTTTTTCTTCCTTCGAGGGAATAACTCAACAAAAGAAACTGAAGTTTATGGTTTCGAAAGCAAAAAAAACAGCACCATTTAACAAAAGGTTATTTGAATTCGAAATGGACTTAATCAATATAATTAACATCTTTCAAAAAATAAAAAATGAAAAGTTACTTCCAAAAACATTTGGACCAAATAGTAAAAAAGGCATCAACGAAACAGATAAAGTACTGGTGAAGTCTGACAAAACTGGGAATTTCTGCAACTTGGCGGTAGGGAACTACAACAACTTAATTAAAAAAAATTAACAAGGAATTATAAAAAAAACTAATAATAACAACGGGGCGGGGTAAATTTCCCACAACACTACTATAAGTGGTAAGTAAAAGTTAGACTGAATTAGGGGAAATCATAAAAGTTAGCATAGAATAGATTGGGTTGGGTACACGGGCAGGTTTAGTTAGAGTTAGTAGTGTAAAGGGATTAGTAATTAAAACATTTAAAAATATGGATTAAGCTGTGCAAGAACGAGACCACCTTACCGAGTTAGGAATCCGGCGGAAGTGGCTCGAGTCTAAATCGGATGAAGTAAAAAGACAAGAGTATATAGGAGTGGAGCGTGAAATGCCCCCTTTTCGTTGACTGACGTATGTCAATAAGACATGTCGGACTCTTAGCCATGACAATGATTTTGTAATGTCGAGGTGCATAGCACGATGCTTTCAAGGAGGCTGTCTGACTCGTCGGAAGTCAGATCAGGTTGCTGTTTGAGCCGATATGATGTAAAATCCGAAATTGGTGATGAGGCCAGTGCATCACTGAAGACCACCTTTGATGCATCTAAAATGTATTATGCAACTATAATCTCTGGCATTAACAGTGGCGACTGGGAACAGACCAGTTGGCAACCAGGAAATAGAGCTGGTGACGATTGGAGAGGCAATTAGCAGCCTGGAAAGACGGGTAGTGGGGCAGGAAAGGTTAACTACCTAACTTGCATGCTCCGCGAGGAGCACTCTCAAAATGCTACGACGTACCTAAATGCATCATACCCATGGGAGATACCGAGAAGGTGTGCGGAAGAAATCCCCAAAAGGACGGATTTATTGGAATCGGGCATAAATGCCCAATACGAACAAATGCAGATGCGGCAAGACTTGCAAAAATAAGAGCAGCTTGAAGATACAGTGTAACCCGAATATGAGAGACCCAATATAAGAGAAACCCGGATATAAGAGAGATTTTCTCTGGTCCCAAAGTAGAGCCATACTTACATAAACAAAATAGACCAAACCCGGATATAAGAGACTTATTCTCCGGTCCCGACAACTCTCTTATATCCGGGTTACACTGTACATCAAAGTCAGATGAAATGCATTGAGGACGGAAATCTGGAGCAACGTGCAGGTACACTCCCTGGTAAAACGGTGGAGATGCGGGGCCAGGAGTCATACCACAGAATCCAGTCTCTCCAAGCCACAGTTCCTCTCACTCAGGGCACGGAGTCCCGATAAGAAGGTAAAGTGGCTCCTAGCGTACAACAAGGGGGGGAGTCTGGTGGTATTTTGACACTGACATTTGCGAGATAATTCAGTCAGCTACAAATGGAGACGTGGATAGACGCGTAAAGTTTATGACGACAATAATAACCAGCATTGCGTCAAAGAGATTTGGTTGCGTCGAGCCCCGTTAGCCAAAGACGCCTTACACTCCGAACCGTAAGGCGAACAGAATTAAAGAATCAAGGAAAGAAATAAGATCCAAGAACATTGCTAGGGGATAAACGCAATGGGAAATTGGAGGCATCGGAGGAAGAAATTAACATTTACCTTCGAAATTTCATGAGTGACCCTGCAAAAGAGCAAGAACTAGGTAGAAATACCTGTTTGATTCCTCGGGAGCCACCAGTGTTCCAATTTGACACCTGCTTTCCCACCTGGAAAGAAATGCAAGAAGTAATGAGAGCAACCAGATCCGCCTCAGCACCAGGACTGAGTCAGGTACCTTACATTGTGCACAAGAGGTCTAAAGGAATTATCCAGAGGTTGTCGAAAATATTAATAGTTATCTGGAGAAGAGGCAGGATCGTGGAGATTTGCTGACGGGGTATGGATCCTGAAGGAGGAAGAATCAAACTCGCTGGATCAATTTAGCATAATTTCCTTGATGAAAACCTAAAGTAAGATCTTTTTGGGGTTACTGTCAAGACGCCTTTCGAACTTCATTCTTAGAAATGGCTACATTGACACATCAGTCCAGAAAGGCTTTATCGCAGGAAAGTCAAGTTATCTTGAGCATACAAGAGTTCTGATACAGCTCTTGAGAGAGGCGAAGGAAGGCAAACGGTACCTAATTGTATTGTGGTTGGATCTTGCCAACACCTACGAGTAAATGCCACACACACTAGTGGAAAAAGCCTTAAAGAGACATCACGTGTCTCCATCAGTATGCGATCTCATAGTAAACTACTATAATTTCCGGTTGAGAATAGGTTCAGATACAATAACATCAGAATGGCAGACACAGGTTGCACAATGTCTGCTGTCCTATTTTCATTGACCATGAACATGCTGGTAAAGGCAGCCGAGGTGGAATGCCGAGGCCCTGTGTCTAAATCAGGAGTCCGCCAAACACCAATAAGGGCTTACATGGACGATTTAACCATGATAACTACATCTATCACGGGAGAAAGATGGCTTTTTAAGTGTCTCGAGGAAAATACGACTTGGGCCAGAATGAATTTCAAGCCAGCAAAATCCAGATCCCTAGTATTGAAAAATGGCAAGGTTATGGAGAAAGTCCGATTTACAGTTGCAGGAGCAACAATTCTTACCTTGAGCGAAAAACCTGTTAAGAGGTTGGGCAAGACTTTCAACAAATCTGAAGGATACAGTCGCAATCCAGCAGACTAGAAAAGAATTTGAGGAGCCGCTGACCAAGATCGACAAATCAGCATTGCCAGGACTTTTCAAGGCATGCCTTTTTCAGCATGCAGTATTTCCCCGGATGTTGTAGCTATTGCTTGTCTACGATGTTCCGATTACCACCGTGGAAACGTTAGAGAGAGCAATTAGTAATCGGTTGAGAAGGGGACTGGGTTTGCCGAGATGTTTAAGTGGTGTGGCCCTCTATGGTAAAAGCAACGCATTGCACCTCCCCTTTAGTAGCCGTGTGGAAGAGTTCAAAGTTACGAGAACTAGAGAACGGTTGCAGTATGCAGAATCCAAAAATTCAGATCCTGGAATTCATACAAGATCTGGCAGGAAATGGAGCGCTAAAGGAGAGATGCGAGTGGCGGAGGAGAGATACTGCTGTCAACAGCTAAAGGCAAAACGGGGTTGTTTTTTTTTCCCAGTACACAAACCAACATTTCCAAAAGCAAAGACGCCAACTCATCCAAGATGAAGTCCGTACGGGCGTGGAAGAAGCTCGATACTGTAAAATAGTCGGTCTAAGTCAGCAGAGAAAACGTTGAACAGAAAAGAATTACCTGTCAGAGTGCTGGCGCTCGGATTTTACCGAGATTAGATTTCTTATTAAATCGGTATATGATATCCTACCGAGTCAACTAACCTGCATATATGGGGGAAGAGCGAGACCCCCAATTGCCAAGTATGTACAAGGAAAAGATCTTTACGGCACATCCTTAATAGTTGCCCAAAATTTCTGGGTGAATGTCGGTACCGTTGGTGCCACGACCAAGCCCTTAAAACAATTGCAAACTAGGTGACTAAAGCTATAAAGGTTGGTAAGCATCAACCAGAAAATAAGTTGAATCAGGTTAACTTCATTAAAGCTGGAGTAAAGATACAGAAACAGAGGAGAGAGAGAGAGAGAGAGAGAGAGAGAATGGGCCTGTGTTATCTTCCGCAGATAATTGGCAGTTGATAGTAGACTTAGAGACGCAGCTGGATTTCCCCAGACACATAGCCATAACATCACTCAGACCAGATCTGATATTGCACTCCGACAATACGAAGTAGTGCATTATATGGGAACTGTCTGTGTCATGGGAAGAATTTATTACACTGGCAAATGAGAGAAAGATGTCCAAATACCAATGTTGGCGGAAGGTATGACCCAGTAGAAGTTAGTTGCAAGGGCTTTGCAGGACAGTCGTTGTGCAGAGCCTTAGTAAAAATACATGCATAACGGGAGAAGCGAGAGCGTGGGGCGCTGAAGGACATTTCCAATGCAGTTTTAACTGCTTCCAAGTAGTTTGACTTAAGAGATCGGAGACATGGAAGAACTAGTGAGGACGATAAGAGGGGGGAAACTCCCTCACAATCATACTTAGGGGAGGGATTATAAGAATAGGAAATAACGAGTCAATATAGTATGACAGGGAAATTGAACTGTTATGGATATGGGTTGAGAATTGTTGGCGTATGTGGAGGGGGGGTCATGGATAGGAATTTTTGTTTCATTTTTTTTTTGGCTTGTCGGTTAATGATTGCCATTTGTTTCCGCTTATGTGTGGTTTTATGTTCAATTCCATGCTTAAATAGTTTATTTCTTATGAATGTACACTGGATCACAATTTTCTAGCTAATATCGAACCTTCTTCTTCTATGTACTGCATGCCTTCAGTACGTAGGCGATCAGAACTCTCTTGCTCCACAGGTTCCTGTCCTTTCTAGCTGTTAATAAATTTTCATCTTTTAGTCATCTCTCCTAAAACTTGTACTCAAGGTCGCTGGGTAGGTTATGTTTTGTTTTCCTCTGTCCCTCTTGTCTTCAATCTGTCCTGTGGGTATGACATTTTCCAAGCCCTCTTTCCTCATTAGGAGCTCTATACATTTTAATTGTCTCTTCCTGGTGTGAAGTATAAGTATCCTTTTTGTTTCTATTTTCTCTAAAACTGCGTCAATGCTCACGTGATAGGTTCATAGTATTCTCAGTATCCTTCTGTAAAACCAAATTTCTGTTGCTTCTTTTCTTCATCTGTAAGGAGGTTGTCATACATTCACTACTATATAGGAGGACTGATATTATATAACTGGTCAGTACTCTTTTGTTTGAATGTAACTTCTTTTTTTTTTGTTTCTTAATATTTTACTTAGCTTTTGGAAGGCATTTTTTTGTCAATACGTCTTAGGATTTCCGTGTCGCTCTTTCCGTCGTCTATTAAAATATTTCCCAGATATCAATGATTGTAAATTGACAATATGACTTCCTAATAGTTTATTTCTTATGAATATAATTATAGAGGGTAAAGTAGAATCGTAGTAAACATAGTTTTGAAAATGTCGAGTGTCGATACTAGTATTAATTGGTTAGATTTATTTCGAGTAATATTTAACAGATAGTAAATATGTGTATGTTCCTTATTTGAGAAGTTAGATTATTTTTTATTTATTTTTTTCTTGGATTAGGTCATGAATTATTTTAGTCGATAAATCACAAAACTGGGAAAGAAGTTCAAATAAATAACACGAGTCAATTTTTTTGCAATGACTGGTTTCGTAAATTAATGTAAATGGGGGATAGAATTTATGTATGTGTGTCCTTGCATGTGTGTGTGAGTAGTTTTACTACATTTATGCGTGGACGTACATACATGTGTCATGGTCCAGTGGGTAGATGAACCTATACTATTTATGTTATTATACTTTCAACGTATGGGATTCAAGTAAACAACAAAAACTCTAAACTGTGAATCAACAAGTATATATTGAAAAAACATACAAGAAAAAACATGCAATAAAATTGTATTCAATGTATAGATTAAGGGAAAGAGGTTGTCCTCCTTTAATTGTATTTTGGTTTGTAATTGATTGTTCGAAGGAAGTTCTTGTGAGAGAAAAATGTTCAGGAATCAATATTAGAACAAAGGTATGTTTGTTAGAATAGATAACACAAGAATACAATTAATCAGAAATGTGTTGTGTTTTAAAATGGTTCGAAATTAACAGAGTCTTGGTTGATTGAGCTTGGCTAAGTCACAGAGAGAAGTGTGAGTTTATATTACAAAATTCTGTGTCTGTGTGTGTGTTTGAAATGTTATGAGTAAAATCGTGGATTCGTTTGGACAGACGAAGCTTACTGGATCCTACTGACAACTTGTGAAAAAGTCGCCTCTTTTAAGAAAAAAGAATAGGCTCCCACAGAAGCGCGGGAAAACGTTAATCTTGTACTAAAATATGTGATTGGTTATAAAATAATTAACCAATCACTACATTCATTACTAACAAAACAGGCAAACAAGCTCAAAATCGAAGGATTCAAAGAAATGACTGCGACGGCTAAATTGTCCTATAGAAAAGTAGTATTGATTTATTAGCCAATCGCAGACGAATAAAATGTGGGCGTGGAAAAACATAGCAATCGCTACACATGCATAGGAATTTATTTTTTGTGGAATTTCGTTTGACTAAGAGTATAAGGTAAATGTAGACTTAAAAATTTATCTGATAGTAAGAATAGCGATTTTTTAGAAACGATATTATAAGTGGTAAGTTAGACTAAATTTTGGGGAATCATAAATGTTAGCCTAGAATAGATTGGGTTGGGTACGCTGGCAGGTTTAGTTAAAAAGTTAGTAGTGTAAAGGGATTAGCAATTAAAACTTATTAAAATATGGATTAACCTATGCAAGAAAGAGACTATCTTACCGAGTTAGCAATCCGACGGAAGTAGCTCGAGTCGGAGGGGAGCGTGAAAAGACTTCCTTTGATTGAGTGACGTATGTCAATAAGAACTGCCGGACTCCTAGCCATGACAGAATTAAAAAAAAATATTTATAATAATAATAATAACAACAACAATAATAATAATGATGATGTCGTGGTTTGTTTTACGTAATGTGAATGGTTTTGCCATTGGACGATTGACTGTCAGTTTTGCTTTTTCTTCGAAGTGTTAAATTTGATCCACGTTTGCTTGTATTTTGGTGTATTACGTAAATTTCTGTTCGTTGTATTTTTGTTTTTGTGTTGTTTGTTTAACGGTGTCGTGGGAATCCCAACACCAAGAAGCGACACCCACGCCAGCAAGCCTTTCAGTGTGGGCAGGTAATAAGCTAACCCCCAAAGGACCCGAATATTATAAAAATCTCACGGAACAATTTGAGAATTTTGTGAAAGAAAATGTGTTGCTGCCGGTGACATCTCTGCTGGACTCGGTAAATACCAAAAATATCTCCCTGTTGACTACGGACGTCAAGACACGTAAACTAATCGGCGTCAACAGGGAGGTCATGGAGGAAGCGATTAAGAGCCTGAACATTCGGGCCAAAGTTTTGGCCAGAAGAAGTAGAGTTATGTGGGATATCTTGCTGGCATCAGTGTACGCAGCAAAGTCACTAGCGGGTAGCATTATGACAACCAATTCGCTGAGGCTCCAAACGAAGTACCTTGGAACCAAGAAGACGAAAGTAATCCTGCATAGAATGCCCTTGTATATTTCGCTCGACCACTTGGGCTTTTCTTTTCAAAATTTGGCGAGGTCACCAGTGTCTCGGCCGTCAAAAGTAAGGTCGGGACAGCCACTGAGGATGTGGAAGTGATGGTGACGGTTTCCCAGAAAAATTTTGTGGCGACACCAAATGTACTTAAGTGTGAAGGACGCCCCGTCTACGTGGTGGTTGAAGATCGACGACCTCTCTGATGGGCCTGTAGAGCTGTCGGTCATCTATCCAAAACGTGCCCTGGGAAGATCCTGGAACTGCAACCTGAACAGGCAACTTGCAAGGAAAGCACTAACACAAGCGCAAATGTACCGAAAAAAAAGTAGTGAAAAGGGGGAACGAAAGTTACATCCCCCTCTCGCCAGTAGGGTGTCCTAAAGAAGGTGTCAAAGAAACCTAAAGAGCCGCTGCAGGGGCAGAAAAGCGACCAGCATCAGCAGCAACAAAAGGACGGGGAGAAGAAGCCCAAACTGGAGCAGGAGTGTCAACAGGGGCAGAAGCAGAAGCAGGTAAAGGTACAGGAGATACAGCAAAAGGACCCTTATCTGGAGCAGCAACAAGAGGTGGAGATGGAGGAGATGCCCTCATCTCGGTCTGCCTCTTTAAAAAGAGGGAGAGAGGAGGACAAGGAAAAAGTAAGCAAGAAAAAAAAAAACGGGCTGGCCGAAGTAGGTTACGGAGAAGGCCTTGGACAGAACCAAGTACGACTCTGTCCCTGCTTCCCCAGTCAAAAATCGGATAACAATCAGCAAGGAACCTTTCTTGTTCCCCTATTAGGGCCCCACTTTCACCATTTCCCAACACTCCTCCAGTCAAAACCGCTTCTACATAATTCCCGCTTCCAACACACCTCCATCTGACTCTCCCATCACCAACACCGCGCCTCCTAGCAAAAAATTTAAAAAAAACGAAAAAAAAAAAATTGGTCATTTCCTGGAGGGGAAAATATGTCAAGTGGACAGGCAGGCTATGGAGCGGGGACTTTCCTCGCAAAAAAGCATTACTAAGGCCCTTTTTAAAGTGACTTCGGTTGGTGGGGTGTCAGTAGAAGACCCTAGAAATTTCCCTAAAGTCTCAAGTGTCATAACGTTGATTAGGGACGTGGGGAGGTGATTAACTGTATGGGATCACCTTTGCGAGGGTAAGGAGGCCTTCCTAGCCATTAGAATGGGGAATGTGGGATCACCTGAATTGAGGCAATTGCAGATATTTTGCATCGGGAGAGTCCCTGTTATTCTCCATCCCACATTATACAGAACACTAAAGTTAACATATCCCACGGATATCGGAGGTATTGTCCTAGATGGTCGTATGACGGCAGAGATGGGAGAAGGAGCCTCGGATAATCCGCCGGGGTCCTTACTGCCGCAGATTTCCGTCTAGTCTGTGATTAGGGGAACCAAACTTGAAAAATGTTTCTCAAGTTAGCTAGTTTGAATGTGAGGAGCTTGAGGGCTGCCCGCCTGCTTTGTGTTCTGTCCTTCGGCGTAGATGTAACTGCGATCCAAGAAACACACTTTGTTTGCAAAGTTGATGCTCGTGTGCTGTCTAGCGACTTCGTTGTCTATTCAGCATACGGGGACCAGCTGGCTGGAGGTGTTCCCTTATTGGTTAAACGTGTCCTGGGTGCGAGGGTGGACTTTGTCCACGTCGATACGGGGTGGGGCGGTTGATCGTGGCCGATATTGCCGTGAACAATAGTTCATTTCGGGTTATTGGGTTTTATGCGCCCACCGACTATACAGAGCGTCGCTCGTTTTATCGTCAGTTAGAACCATTCCTGGTGGATTCGTCGCGCTTAGTCGTAGTGGGGGACTAGAATGCCATCCTGAACCCACAGACGGGGGGTAGGCAGTTAACGAGTGGTCATTAGGTGATCGTAGCCTGGTTGATCTGATTGGCGAGTTTGGTCTTGTCGATAGATACCGGGCCGATCATCCTAGGGAGGAGATGTGAACGTGGGCACGTAAGTGGCCAACTACCCGGGAAGCCAGCTACCTGGATAGAATGTTAATGAGAAGGGCTGATATAGATTTATTAGATTGTCCCACGTTCCACTGGTTAGGCTATTCGGACCATAGATTCGTCTGTGCTCGGATAGCGTTAGGTCATAGGCTTAAAATGGTTGGGCACTGGAAGTCCAATCTGTCTTTACTGAACAGGCAGGACTTCCAGCAACAGCTAATTAAACTAGTACAGCGGGAACTAGTGGGGGAGGTGTTTGGGAATAGGTGGTAGGAGAGGCTTAAGGATAGCATTAGGCCCTTCACCACCGAATATAGCCAGATCTCGCTAGATAAGTCTAATAAGGTGAAGACACTTAAAGATAGTATGTCCCTAGAGATAAGTTTAGCTGGGCAGGCTCTTGAGCAATCGATTAGCGAGCACTACAAGGGTGAGGTAGTTAGGCATAAGTTAAACAAGATGTCTAATGAAGCTCTGAACATGGCGCACAATTGCGCAAGTAAGAGATCCGTCGAGGTACCGATCGTTACATTCGTGAGGTCAAAATCCCAGAGGGACGTACTCAAGTCGACTGGCGATATGTGCAAGGCGTTTCGGCGGCATCGCGAGAGCCGGTTTAGCAAGGAGCCTCTTCTCAGTGTCGATGAGTTTCGCAGCTATTTGGCTGATTTCCTCGGCTTTCGTTTCCTTAGCCTTACTATCACTCCTTTCATCTCCCGGGAGACTGTCGAGTTTCCTTAGCGAGTGTCGAGTTTCCTTAGCGAGTGTCGAGCGGCCTTGAGGATCGTTCCTTGGTTCCCTGACCTTTCACGGCCTCAGAGGGTCGTGTATAGTGAATTAGTGGAGGGGGTCGCGAAGGATCCACTCTGTGGGCGGTTCGGCTTGTCATTAGCCAAGTTGCGCTCTTTCTGGTCTTGAGCGCCAGCGGCAAATTACCTCAGTAACCCTGAGTTTTCGCTTACCTGGCGATTGATTCGGAACGTGCTCTCAATGCCAAGATCTTCAAATGGGGCTGGGCGGATTTGCCCAACTGTCATCGCTGTGACCTTGGGTTAGAAGAAACGGTTTCACGCGGCTTCTACCATTGTCCTCAGGTGCGCCCTTTCTGGGATTATGTCGGTGAGTTGACGGCTCGTATCGCTCCCGATATTCTCGTGGTCATCGATCTCGCATACGTGTGCGATAACGTGTCGCCCCCGTATTCTGGGGAGAAACGAATGGTGTTTCGGACTCTGCTAGCTGTGGATCGAATGGTGATTTGGACGTCGCAGATGGAGGGTATCTTGCGATACAAACATAATTGTCATTAGGCTCTGGTCGGATTCTTTCAGCATCAGCTGAAAGCGAAGATCAAAACTGATAGAAAGCGTTTGATACCAACAGATTTCTGTGAAAGTTGGGTGAAAGCAGCGATCTTGGTTTGTGTGAAAGGGGTTAACATTGAGTTCTTTTTTAAGTATTCTTGGTCACAACGGGATGGTCTCCTGTGATCCCTCCACTTGGTTAAGCTAGACACTATTTGTTTTCATAGTTAATGTGAATAAGTGTTGCTCCTGGCCTGTTCCCGGCATTCTCTTTTGTTATGATCCATGTCGAGATTCCCAACTTTCCCAGTTTGTTTTTGGTCCCCTTTTTTCATTTCGTGGACAGTGCATCACTGAAGACCCCTCTTAATGCATCTAAAATGTATTATGCAACTAAGTAAGCGTAGTATAGGAATAAATACAATATGGGACTCACAAAGAAAGAAAGAGAGAGAGAGAAACGACATCAAGTCTTTAACAGCTGTAACAAAAGAAAATGATTCAGTGAATACTGTAAAGCAGGACAAACAGCAGCAGCAGCAGCAGGTTAGGTTTAAGGCTCCAAGTTTTCCATACAGAACAAGACAATAGCCTAGTGGATTAAAGCATTGATTCATGAATTTGATGACATAGTAATTATAAGTTCAATCCCCAGTGTACGCGGACTCAGTGGAAACAGAACAATCAATAACTGAAGAGTACTAAAATAAGAACTAGATATGAGACCATCTACTCCTGTAGATTAAATAAACGGTTTAGTTTGAAATTCCCTGTAGTTTACTCGGATCGAGATACACGTGATGAAGACCAGAGGCCAAAGCGTGATAACCGAACATGTAAGCAATGAGGAAGTTTTAAAGAAAATGAAAACAGAAAGTACACTTATACTTAACATCAGGAAGAGATAATTGAAATTTCTAGGGTACATAATTAGGCAAAAGGGATTGGAAAATTTGATATTCACAGGAAAAACTGAATTCAAGAGGGACAGAGAAAAACAATGCAAAACTTAGGGGGTGAGCTTGAGTATGTGAATGGTGGAGCAAGGTTTAGGAGATTTTTTTCTTAAAGCAATCCACCCCAAGCAAAACAGGAGTGCCACTAGCATGCAAGGGGTTACAGAACATTGAGAACAAGAGTAAAGACGCATGTTTGGGAAAAGTATATAGAGAAGCGCGGGGAACAAGCTCAGAGTGTCCGATGTCGGTTGACATTACACTTGAATATTTGAAGAGTATATTCATCGAGGAAGCAAGTAAGCTGAAGGGAGTTTCACAGAGGGGAAGTGTGGAAGAAGAAGCTGTTTGAGTAGAAGAGACGGTTGCATTTAACCGTTTTGACAGTGAAAGAGTGGGACCGAGTTGCCAGCCTGGTAGCTCGCTTAAATTCATGCAGTCCGGGCACCACTGAAAGTAGCTTGTCAGAACAGTTGCCGTGAAAATACTTATAGAAGAGACAGAGGCAGGCCACGGCACGTATGTGGATAGCGATTGTACACTAGATGCCAGATCATGACCTATCATCTTGCATATTCGTCTCTGGATTTTCTCGAGGTCCACGAGACGTACAGCAGGAGCACCAGACCATATATGACAGCAATATTCCATACAAGGACGGATGGTTGATTTATAGATTTGAAGGATGGACTCAGACGAGAAAAAAAACTGTCTGGCATGACACAGAGAGCCAACTTTCCTTGCGGTAGATGAAGCTATTGATTCAATGTATTTATTCCACCTCATGTCAGTGGACAGTGTGAGATCAAGCAGACGTAACGAGACACTTTCGAAGAATTGGGAATCAGCAATTCTGATGAGAGGCAAGGAGGGTTGTCTGTGTCAGTGTAGGGCCCAAGATAGAGCCTTGGGGAACACTAGCGTTCATGATAAAGAAACCGGAGGACGACCTTTATTTCACGGTTTGACAGGAATGATTGTATTAAGTCAAATAATCGTCCTATAATACCGTATCACTGAAGCTTACGAAGAAGGCCAGCATGCCAAACCCCATCAAACACTTTAGAGATGTCCACTGTTACGGCTCGAGCTTCTCCATTATTGTTGAGTGCTTGGTATACAAATTCAGTTATGGCCGCTAGCACATTAGCGGTAGATCGGGCAAACCGAAAAGACAAAATTCATTAAGAGCTACAAAAGACAGGAAATTGTGGAGAACCATGATTGCCAGTGTCCTGAAGGTATACAGCACAAAGAAAAAGAATAACTATGATATTTCTGAGATATAATATTGTAACTATTTACATTGTTTGGGTGATCGTCCTCATCCTTATTGCCATATTCGAATTTAACAAAATGCTACGGGAAAGGATAATTCGTCCACCTGATAGCCCTTATGCATCACCCCTACACCTCGTTTAAACAGTGGATAATAAAGGATTCGACCTTGTGTGGACTTTCGTAAATTAAATGCACCCACGGTACCTGATCGTTATCCTGTTCCGCATATACACGATTTCGCTATCGGGTTACGTTTTTTTTTCTCCAAGATCGATCTAGCGAAAGCTTATTTCCAGAATTTGGTAGCGGAAGAAGATATTCCCAAAACAGCGGTAACAACTCCATTTGAGATATACGAGTTTGTCCGAATGCCATTTGGTCTTTGGAATGCTACCCAAACATTTCAAAGACTAATTTACCAAGTCCTGAGAGGAATACCATTTGTATAAGCTTACATTGATGATATCTTCATTGCTAGCCAAAATACTGACGAACCCAAAGACCACTTACATAAAGTCTTCCAGAGACTATCTCAATTTGGTCTAAAAATAAACTTAGATAAGAGCACTTTCGGCACCACTCAAGTTAAATTTCTTAGACACATAATAGACCACCATGGGATTTCACACTTACCCGGAAAAGTGGAAGCAATTGAAAAATTTCCTGTACCTACTTCCATCCGTCAGTTAAGATTCATCGGACTGATAAATTATTATTGCTGCTTCATCCTTAATTTATCAACTATACTTCTACCTTTGACTAAACTGTTAGAAAAAAACAAAAAAACAAAAAAACAAAAAAAAAAACAAGAACATTACTCTACAACAGGATACACTTCATGCCTTCAATACAGCCAAATCAGCACTTACAAATTTTACTAAACTCTTTACATATCAGCAACGACGAAAATGCGCTCATCTTCCTCACTACGGACGCATCCAACACGGCAATAGGAGCTGAAATTAAACAAGAATTCGATTCGGTAAGAAAATTTATTTCCTTCTTCTCAGTAAAATTAACCAAGACACAAAACAATTATAGCACCTTTTCTAGAGAACTGTTGGTTATATTAACAGTAATTAAACAGTTTATACACATACTCGAAGGTAAAAACTTTGTGATATACACAGATCACAAGCCCCTCAATCATGCCATGAACTGTACTGCAGATAATACACCCCTAGAGAAATTAGATATTTAGATTTTATTTCTCAGTACACAACAGACATTTGTTATATTAAGGTGCAATAAAATATTGTGGCTGATGTATTGTCACGCACAGATATGACAGCGATTACTGATGATACATTAAGTCATGATTTAATTTCTGATGAACAGAAATCTGATTCTAAATCTAACAGAATTATTATCAAATAACTTCTTTAACATTGAAACAATTTGCAGTTCCTTTCGGTAATAAAACACTTTATTGTGACCAACCCTAGACAATACATTCCACCCTCACTGAGGAAACAACACCTTCACAATCTTCCACACCCAAGCAAGCAATCACTGTAAAAATAATAAGTGAACATTTTGTTTGACCAGACATAGCATCAGACATTAGAAATTGAACATTAAAATGCAACAAAATACAGTGTCATACCAAAATACCAATAGTTACTTTCAGCAACCCAGATGCAAGATTTAAACACATCCATTTAGACATCGTGGGTCCCCTATCGAGCTGTCAAGGTTTTTCCTATATCCTAACTATTGTTGACAAATTTTCATGCTGGCCTACCGCGATTACACTGAATGACATATCAACAACTGCAGCCGCGAACACTGTTTTAAAAAATTGGATTTCTATTTTCGGAGTACCCAATATTATCACCACTGATCGTGGCTCACAATTCCGATCATCACTTTTTCTGGAATTCAGCAACCTGCTGGGAGCAAAGCACATTAAGATCACTGCATACCCCCCATGTGCTAATGGATTAGTAGAAGGATTCTACAGGCAAATCAAGACATCGTTAGCCATGAAGGAAAACTCGATAAATTGGATTGATGATTTACCCCCTTATACTCCTCTCTATAAGGAACATTATTAAAGAAGACCTTGCCTGCGCACTGGGTGAAATAGTCTTCGGTACACCCTTATCATTATCAGGACAATTTTTTGAAAATTACAAACTCTAATCCGACATCGTATTTCATACAAGAATTAAAAAAAAAAAAATAATTAAAATTCACACCAGCTCGAAATTCAAACAAACACATACACACCAACAAATCTGTATATCTGTGAATACGTTTTTGTACGAGAAGACACAGTAAAAAAAAAAAAAATACCTGTCAGCAAATTATCAGGGTCCATACAAGGTCTTACACAGAGCGGAAAATACTTCACAATACAAAAAGGTAATTAGTCAGACACAGTCACTACTGACAGACTGAAAGAAGCTGTCTTAGAAAAAAGGAAATCAACCAAGCCACACATTCTCCTTATGTACAAGAAACACCCAAATCTAAAAATACATCACAATCTTACAATACACCCTGTTGAGATTGCTAGGAATTTGAATTTGGTATCAGAAGGTTTTTATTTTTAGATGGTTTGCTTACGGGCATGTTCAACATATTTATCTGCAACAATATAGATAGACATTACCCCCCCCCACCAAAAAAAAATGAATCAATCAACAGGCAAGTGAGTAAGGGACACCGATTATCAGATTTCAATAGAACAAAATGCATTTATGTACAATTATACAATTTTGAGAATAACAGTTGATTTGAAGTTAAATGGATAAATGAAAATAGGTGTATTTCGCTGTGTAGAATATTATTGTGAATGTTTGAAGGTGTTTGCAATTCCTATTCAGATTTGTTCACAAAATTAAACTAAGTGTCCAGTTACGTATTAAATTTTCCTTTGTGCTAGTTCAGTTACTGGTGTGTGTGTGTGTGTGTAAGTATGTTTGTATAATTGGCAGGAGTTGTGTACCTCTAGTTGTGTGAGAATTTGATTGTTTACTAATACTTATTAAGTAGTGAGAAGAAAATGTCACTTTTTCAAAGTATTGTAAGTGATGTTCTTGAGAGAGATAGATTGTGTTTGTGGATTGTTGAGTCAGATATTTTGTGCGGCAAAGTCCTGGTTGGTCAGAGTTTTGACTTGCGTGGGTCAGTTTGGTATCTCTCTAGGAATGTAGATCTGACTGGTGAATTGGACTGAAATTCGTCCTTTTATTTGTTTTGGGAAACCAAAGTAGGCTCCACAGTGGCGGGAAAACAGATTTTTGACCATGGATACACATTCTAGGTTTCACAATGTGTGGTGTTGATTGGTCAAAGCTAATTCTTATTCAGATTTTTTCAAAAACCATATCTACTCAATTTCATATCCAAAATGTAAACAAAGCAGTTTCTAAAGAATTAATGGACTTTATTTTTTAGCCTGACAATTTTTATTAATTTAAGCATTATTTTTATTCGATACCTGTATTTAAGTAGATGCACTATTTATATTTTTAAACAGTGTTCATTTCACTTACTGGCTTGCACACTGGAGAAAATGTGCCCCTCAGGAGGATTTGAACCTGCATCCCTCTTTGTTGTTGTTGCACCTAGTGTTTGACACTAGCAAAGCTTTTTCATCCATCAGCAAGGATAGTGTTCCTTCCAATAAAAGTTGTGTTGTTTATGCATTTATGTGCCAGTGTGAATTTGGTTAAATTGGATGAACCTTGGAAAGATTGGAATGCGGGATGTAGCAACATGTCCCAGTTTGGATCACAAATGGCCAGTCATGTCAATTGAAAATGTTGACACACTTGTAGATTTGAAGTTTTCAGTTTCAGCGATTGACCAACACCTTATTGATAATAGTATTGTCTGTGCGTACAAAACAGGTTCAAAATTTTAAGTGTGTCAGGTTTGTCCTTTCTCTCAGAGATTTAGGATCTCTTTCATTTCTAGATTCTAATGGTCTCTGTGCAAGGGTGACTTGCTTTATTCTTTGAAGTTCAACCAGCATAACTTAAGTTAACCTACTATCTATCTCTTGTATGTGTGTGTCTTTTAATTTTTTTGTGAGATGACAGTTTAGTTTTAATTTGTTTTGTGAGATGACAGATGAAGTCTAGTTTTAAACTATTTTAACTTGTTTTTATTGATAATTGTATTTTATCATTTGACTTTTAGATTTGTCAAAGATCCTCTTTCTAATGCAGTAAATCTCTTAATGAAGAAAATTTCAATTCTCCAGAGGAATGCAAAAGGAGTCTTTGCTGAGAAAGATAAAGGAAAAAAGTTCTTAGAAGATGTAATTCTGAAGTTGGCTGAAAAATAAGGTTGTTTGTAAATATGTTGTTCAATAAAGTTAATATTCATCAAAAGAAATTTTTATTTAATCAAAACAAACTTTTGGGCCAACTCTATACATATTTTCAAATCTTTTCATTTTATCTTCAAATTTCCTGTTTAAAAAATGTTTCATTTACTTTTTTTTTATACAAAAGACATTATGAAAATACACATCAATGCATATAGAAAAAAAGCATTATTACTTTTTATTCCAGAAATATGGCAATGGAAAGATTTGCTCAAAATTTGAAATTACCTCAAAAAGGATTTTTTGGTTGGTTGGCCTGTGTGAGTAATTTTCTTTTCTTATTTGAAACTCCTTTTCCAATGAGAAACTTTTTATTTTTATGGCTTTCACATAATGATCATATTTATTCTAAGATATGCATTTATATTAGTATATTCTGATGTTTGTTACTATTAGGACCTTGAATAAGTTCTTGCTTTTTTGCAACAGATGGTGTTCCCAGAACTACATGCATGTAGTTTCAGATGGTAACATATCTATAAGGAAATATTATAAGCAAGCTTGAAATTCAGTGTCTATCATTTCACTGAAGTGTAAACAACTTTGTTTTTCATAGTATTAACCATGTTGGATTTTGTGTATTTGCATGGAATTTTACTGCACTACTTTATTCAAAAGAAATCTGCTCCTGAAGCGCACAGAATTCTTGTTGAGACTTATGGTGACCATGCTCTGTTGGAAACAACATGTAGAGATTGGTTTTGATGCTTCAAAAATAATTTTGATGTTGAAGATAAAGAATACTCTGGCACACTGAAAAAGTTTTGAAGATGAAGAATTGGTCATTACTTCATGAAGACTTATGTCAGGCACAAGTTGAACTTGCAGAATCATTAGGTGTTGATCACACAACAGTGTTGAAATGTTTGAAAGCATTAGGAATGATTCAAAAGCAAGGACATTGTGTGTTGTACATGTTGAAGCCAAGAGACATCAAATGGCATCTTGTCATGTGTGAACAGCTGTTTCAATGACAGAAAAAGAAAGTTTTTTTTTTTTTTTGCAACGTATCGTGACCAGCAATGAAAAGTGAATACACTACGTAAGCCCAGTCATGCATCAACATTGGTGGCAAAGCCAAATATCCATCATTGAAGCTTTTGTTCCGCATTTAGTGAGATCAGCTGGGTGTAGTTTATTATTAGTTGCTCAAACTGACTGAAACCATCACAGGAGATCGCTATTGACTACAATTGATGCATTTGAGCTGAGCATCGAAGAAAAAAAAATGGCTGTTACATGGGCAGAGATACAACAAAGTGATTTTGCAACATAACAACACGAGGCCACATGCTGCAAAATGGGTGAAAACCTACTTGGAAATGCTCAAATGGGAAGTCCTACCCAAACCAACATATTCACCATCCAATTATCACTAGTTCTGATCGATGGCACGTGGCCTGGGTAAGCAGCACTTTCATTCTTATGTAGATGACAAAAAATGGGTTGACTTGTGGTTAGCCTCAAAAGACATGTTGTTTTTTCAATGTAGAATTCAAATTCTGCCAGAGAGATGGTAGAAAGTAGTGGATGGCGATGGACAATACTTTCAGTAGCATGTTTCTTACTAATTTTTGTAAATAAGACATTAGTTTTCATAAAATATCAGCAAGAATTTATTCAAGGTCCTAATATAAAATAACAAAAATGGCACATCTTAGAAAGATTTTTGTTAGGACAATTCTATTAAAATATTCCAACTTGAAGAATAAATCAATTTCCATTTCAGTTTTCAACTTAATAATAATAGTGATGCATCTTTACTCACATTCACCACCCAATGATAATTATTCAATTTTTGCATGTTTATGTGTTTCTTATAAAAGCTGAAAAGAAAAATCATATCAACATCAACATTGAAATAGAGAAAAAAAAGAAACAAGATTACTAATCTTTGGATACACTAATGATAATGATGTTCCATGTGTTCTTTTATTTCAAATGTTGTGTTCCTTCAGGACATAGGTTATCACAGCTCTCCATTTTCATTATCTGTAAATTGCCAAAGTTTTGAATATAAAATAGTTGTACTTTTTGAGTGGCTAGTGAGCCCAGTCTATCCAGCTATTTAACCCATAGCCAGGGGAGAAGAGATGGATTCATGACTTTCACAAGTGAATTACTGTGAAAAATATAATGGTGCAATTTCCATATATTTGTGTACCTGTTACTGCAACACTGCAAAAATGGCACATCATAGCAGATGTTTCTTAGCACAGTACTAGATGATTTAACTCAAAAAATAAAACAAATTCTGTTTTAGTTTGAAACTTAATGATAATGAGGCATCATCAGTCATGCTCATCCAAATTATAATCATTCAAATTCTCAAGGAAGATAACTCCAGGTCAGTTAAGTGCTATTTTGAGTAGTTTCTCTTATTTAAAAATAATTTTCTTTATGAAAATATACCAGTTTCTATTGGTGCTCACCATGAATAAGATTCATCAAGGGAGATAACTCTTTAGCTTAATAAAGTAGTTTTTTTCCTTAATTTTCTTCTTTTATATGAGTTAAAAAATTGTAAATATTATACTTTGTCCAATGACTAGAAGGCTGTCTACAAAAACTTGGAATGAACAGCTGTGGGGTCTGGATAAGTGGTAGCAAATATCAGTCCTTCAAATAACTTTGTAAACCATGCATCCTATAGAAAAGCAAATACAATATTACATTTTAACTCATTATGATACAGTCGTTAATTTATATTTTCAGTATTTTTTAGTAAAAAGAAATTCATTTCTTGAACTTAATGCTGTTAAATTATGTGACTTGAAACCGAACCATCAAACTTTGGAGCTTGGATTTGGTCCTGGAGTCGGACTTGAGGCTGCCTATAAACAAATAAAAGGTAAGTTGATTATCATTGACTTGATTGTCTACATCTTCTAAACAAAACAGTTTTATCCTTTTTTTTTTGTCTTGATTTCTTTGACAAATCCACTGAATTTTAAATCAGTTAAGATTTGCACAGTACAAATATTTACTGAAAATTAAAATGGACAAACTGTTTGGTATGCATTTTTTTTATATCAATATTAACACTTGTCATATCCCTATTCTATCAACAATGGCTGTCTTAATTTCTGTTCACTAACATTTACTTTCCTCTAGATTTTCTATGCATTTCTATAGTAAAATCCTTAGCAACATATTTACATTATACCTATAATAAACATTATGGAAAACATCAAAATTAGAAAATAAAGAAATAGCCTTCAGCAAGACTTGAACTTGCATCCTCTGTCTTGGGAGACTATCTTTCATGGAAATTGCCTTCATAATTTCTGTGCCTGAAGTGAAACACAATTGTTAATTATTTTGTCACTTGTTATTCTCTGATGATTTTACTATCAAATAATTATAAAGTTTTTTTTTGTTTAATTTCTAATTTCATTTCATGCTTTTTGAGTTGCAAAAAAAAATGTATCAACCTAAAGTTTGATAATGATTGAAATAATTATGAAAAGGCTTCATCTCAAGTTGTTTCAGCAATACTGGTAATGCCCAGGGAAAAATATCTTCAAATATAACAATACAGGAAAAATAAGTTCTTTAATCTCTTGCAAAATAAGAAAAAATATTTTTTTTATATGAAAAAAGTTTGTTACTGAAAATATATTTTCTGATACCAAAAATGAAACCAATGATCTAGACCCTTAGTTAGTCAGGGCTTCTGAGTACTTCAACCCAACGAGATGCCAGTATGAAAATGTTGTTGGAGATACAACCATTGAATAAGAAATATAGAGCTAACTAGAGGAAAAACATAGAAATATCAGATTGAGGGACAGCTATCTTGAAAAATTTCCCTTGTGGCTTGTTGATGTCAATTGTTGAGTGTCAATGGAAATTAAAGCCATTTGAATTCAAAAGTTGACTCTGTTGGAATTATAGATATCCTGGAAATGAACACATCTCCCTTTTTTTTTATTATGCCAGTTACGATAGTTGCCTCAATGACACATGGGAGAAGCTGCAGGACAACTAGACAAGTTCTATTTAACAACTAAATTAGAAGAGCATTTCAACTTTTAGATGAAGCCTGTGGAAAAGTACATCAGGCAGCTCCCGGGTGTTGAGGAATTGTTAGGTTCTGAACAGATGCTAAAGTGTCAGTGGCTGTGACTGTGTCATTTAACTTTCACCACTGAACCATCCTGAAATCTATTGCAACAGTTTTAAGTTTATTTCTTTTATTGCATCATTCCACTTAACAACATTCTAAGAATAGCATTCTGACTTTTAGCTGAAACCTGTGGAAAAGAACATCAGGCAGCTCCCGGGAGTTGTAGAATTGTGTTAGGTTCTGAACAGATGCTAAAGTGTCAGTGGCTGTGACTGTGTCATTTAACTTTCACCACTGCACCGTCCTGGAAATCTATTGCAACAGTTTTAAGTTTATTTCTATTATTGCATCATTCTCTGCAATATGAAAACCTCACTCACAGGGGCCAATTGAAGGTTTTCAAATTTTACAGCCGTTAGATTAAAAAAAAAATCAAATTTATTTAGAACTTTTTTTTAGGATTGCAAAATGGGAAAAGTTATTTTAGCCATTTATTCACTTTCATTTTTCTGACAAAATTCATTTCAATCTAAAATTGACCTCTGACATCTTTCCATGACCTTAGAGGGTAATATCACTTATCATTTTTTCTGCAAAAGTTATTCCAACAAAACAATTTACCTTCAAGAATTTAATTATTTGAACCTCAAACTAATTTTACTCTCATGACCTCAAATGTCAAATTTGATCTATCCTACCATTTAAGAAGTCAAATACATTTTCTAAACTATTTACGTTGTTTGGAGTATTGTCTGCATCTTTGTTGACATATTCACTTTTTGGCTTTTGTATCCTCTGGTTTTCTTCAAGTGATTGGAATTTCAAACCAAACCCTTTATTTCATCCACCAAGATAGATTGTTCTAGTTCCACATGCCATGCCTTTTCCAGATATGTCAGTTTCAGCTATTTTCTTTGGTAACTCAACTTTCCAAGGTTTTGTTCACTTCTGTTGTGACCAAGTATTGAACTCACAACTCTTTGGGCCAAATCGATGGATTTCTTCAACCAACGCTTTTATCCACTGGGCCATTTTTGTATTCCATATCAAACACAATATATCACTCCATTTTCTTAGAAATGGCCTGCTGTGCTTTTTGACAAATTTAGAAGTGAACATCTCATAACCTATGTTATTACTTGAAGCCAAGCAGTTATCCTTGCAAAACACTGGATTCTTACATCTCTTTGTTTAGCCATAGTGTTCAAACATACAGTCGCAAACTTCAGCACAGTAAGAGAGTTTATTAGTTTATGTAGGCAATCAAAAGTGTTTACAATTGTGTTATACTTATAAAATATCTATAAGTATATGTTGCTTTACTTTTTACTTGTTTAGGTTACTTCTTGAATATTGAAGGTAAATTATGGTATTTTATTTGTCAAGTTTAGAATAACTGAAAATACCATTTATATAACACCACCAGAAAAGAAATGTATACATGAGAAAACATCATTTTTTATATATATAGATTATGCTATTTTAATAAAGTTTCAGTTAGATTTCTAACATTTAACATTTTTATTCTCTGTTGTTGCTATTATTATCATTTTCAGATGGTCCTGGAAAGTTGTGGGGTCTGGACTTATCACCTTACATGCATGAAATAGCAGGAAATCGTTTGAAAACTGCCATTGATTCTGGAAAAGTTGAGCTTTGCCTTGGAAGTGTCATGGAAATCCCATTTGAAGATAACACCTTTGATCGTGTCTTCCATTGTAACTGTTTTTACTTTTGGCCTGATTTTAATAAAGGTGCCCAAGAAATATATCGGGTGATGAAACCAGAGTCACTGATGGTCACTACCATTGATCAAGTCTTTGTAACGAAATCTGCAAAGCTAGGATTTTTAAAGTATGGCAATGCTGACGTACCTCTTTACATGGAAGCTCTTATTAAAAAAGGTTTCTCTAATGTGCATTTGAAGGAGTTTGATGATCGTGGAAAAGGCTATCAAGCGATTTTTGCCTCTGTTGGCAAAAAAGAGAATTAACAATTTGTCTAAACATTTTTATACATCAATAATCCATTTATAGAGTTGAAGTATTTTTTATATTTTTATCTTTTGGGTCAATGCTTGGTTGTGTGTGTATTAAAATAAAATAAATATCTGTGCTTTTAACATGAATTTTGTAACATTTCAATGTTTTTAGATATCACAGAAAATTAATATTGACATTGTCACTAGACAATGATTTTGGCCTGTCATTCATAATACTAACATTGTACGGACAATTTCTCTTTGCTATCAGTACAAACTGCTGTCAATAAAATCTTCCTACTGCTTGTGTTAAAAAGTTTAAACTTAAATTTTTGCTGTTAGTATAATTGTCAAATTGTTTAAAAACTAGAAATGTTACTAAAAAATCTTGTACCAATTTTTCAGTGGTGTAACTTTTGAAAATAAATGGTTGCAGTTAGTTGGCCTTTCTTTCTTTTTTTTAAAAAAAAACAAAACAAAAAAATACAATATTTTGTGAAAATTTCATTTTCACCATCAATTTTTTAAAAATAACTATGTTACTAATTATTTTTTTTCTTATGGAGGGCAATTTTTTATTTTTTCCTGCAGCAGCCAACTGAACAAAATAATCCCTTACACACACACACACACATATATATATATATGTATATATGGACAAGAATGTGAATTGAAATTATTTCATGGAAATTTTTAAACATTGATGCCAATTCTCATGACACTGAAAGAAGTAATTCAATTTAAAAGTTTAAACTGATTTTTGATATAACTGCATTAATAAAAAAAATTATGATACGAGGTGTGTGTGTGTTTATAAAATAAATAAAATTTTTCAATATTTAAAGTTATATTTCTGATTTACTCTACATATTGGCCGGATTTGAATGCCAAGAAAACAAAACACAAGATAAAATGTTGTTTTCTGCACAGGGCCTCCAAGCATCATATGCAGTACACAAAAGAAATTCCCACAATAAAATATAATAGCTAATTGTAAACATTCCTGACGAAAAAAGCTAACTCTGGGGACCACAACATTTGCTTATAAGAAAGCTCCTTTTGATGACAGACACAATTATGTGCTGAAAGGCCCCCTGTCAGCACACAGGTGCACTGTTGCCATCAATGCTATGATACTGGCACCTGTTGCCATGCAGATGTTGTGTAGGCATTTGTGCATAGTGCCAACTAAATGAAATGCCATAAAAAGCTAAGTCATAAAAAGAAAAATAAACTGTAACAGCTTAGCTTAATGATTAATGGAAAAATTTTCTAAAAATAATTAAAAAAAAATTGATATTGTTGTAAAATTTATGATTCTAGGTTTCATGCTTGAATGCCTGCTATAGTAGTAAAACTATATAGGTGACTTTATTTGCTTATATGTAAATTAGGTAAGTCTCATTTCCTATCACTACAGAGCAGTTTACCTTTATCAAAAGAAGAAAAAACAAGCCAAGTTAAATAACTACAGGAATTTAAAAAAAAAAACTGATTTCTACAGATTTTGTAAGTGACTTTTATATTTTAATCAAAGGTCTAAATATCATTCTCTTTATAAAACAATTCACTATATTTGAGGAGCAATCAAAATGCCTTAGAATCATCTGATAATGAATTTTAGGGAATAAAATAAACTATACACATGCAACGGTAGACATTTAAAATAATCACATTGTATTTACATCTTTGTTATAACTAATATTTTTTATTCCTCACATTTTTTTGCTGCCATAGCAAAAGTTATTGCCTGATTGTATGGGTGAGTGTAGATACACTGCACCAATTCATGCTAACACTTTTAACCAAAAATGACAAGTGGTATCAAAAAGCCATGAGAAGAATTTTAATGGTCAACTTGTAATCTGAAACTGGTTGGAGAACAAATAATAGAAAATAAAGTTCACCAACCTGAACGACAACAACAAAACCAACATATCCTATGTATTTTTCTTAAAATATTTCAAATTCATATTCTTTATATCATTCTTTTTTTATTTTCTCTAAACAGTTGATGTTTTTGTTGTTCCTCTCATTAATAAGTAGCATAAACTTGTCACTGAAACATTCAAGTATGTTTTTAATCTAAATAGCACTAAATGAAAAATGTACAATAATGAAGATGTTGGTATTTATGTTTAGAAACAAATTATCTTTAACCTTATATCATCTGTAGTTTTTGTTGATTTCAATCCTTTCAGGGAATGAGTACAAAACATTTCCCCCCACTCCCCTTTTATAGGCAGAAATCTGAAAATGCATGCTGGGATAGTTTTCTTAGCCAATAAAGTAGGCCAGTTTACAGTTTGACATTACTCAGTCTAGATTTGAGTCAGTCGTTCAAGTCCTGACTGGCTGTTCAGTTGAACTCTCTGCCTTTGGGCGGGGAGGAACCCGAACAAGGCTACGCTGAAGGGCGGAGTCTCTTTCAGGGAGGTAAACCGGCCCTGAACCCATTTATACGGGTTCAATGGGCATATTTTTGGGCCGAGCCCACGGGCTCGGAGATCCCACATTAAATAACTGGCCTTGTGCCACATACTGCCCCAGTGGGGAGTGACTGAATATCCTCAGTCTAGATTTGCTGTTTCAGGCAGTTCAGACTGACTTGACAAACTCTCTGCCTTTGGGCAGTGATGAACCCAGACGAGGCTATGCTGAAAGGCGGAGTTACATCTGGGAAGGTAGACAAGCCCAACCCCATCTACAGGAATTTTTCCTAAGCCTACAGTCTCAGATTTGTCCCACATAAAAAACAGCCATGTACCACATTCTGCCTTGTGGGGAGGCATGGTAAATAACCTCAGTCTAGATCTGCCTTGTCTAGGAGAGAGACCACTGCATTTGCTTGTCTGACCTTGCTTTTGTGTGTCAACACCAAGTCATAGTTTGTGAACATTTTACCTTCTTACTTGTTAATTTGCTTTGCATATATTTGCTTGATATGATTTCATTTTTGTCCTGTTTTTTTTTTCTTTTTATTTCAAACTTTGTCAATTCTGTTTGTTGGACTGTTCTGTTATTTATTTTACATTTTGACCATGGCTACTACTCAACAGCCTCAGAACATAATTTTTTATTCTATATGATTTTAAGATACTTAGTAAAATGAATAATTTTATTTTTTTATACTATATTAAAAGTAGTATTTTTTTAAAAAAAAGATCCCAGAAAATATGGATACAAGGAGTATCTCTAAAAAGGTCAGGAGCCATCTCAGTACTCATGAGATTTTCAAATGGACAGATAATCCTATGACATACTGGCATCTCCTGGGGTTCTATTCTTGGAAGCACTCTGTTCCTTATTTTCATCAATGATGTCATGAGTTCCTGACTCAGTATCTATGTGAATGACCCTATTTACTCCTGTTTAAATAGTAAGTCTGATAAGGTTAATAAAATTAAATTGGCAGCTGATCTTGAAATACAGTCTGTTGTGAACTGGGCCAAGAAATGGCTTGTTAATTTTAATGCCTTTAAATATGAACATGTTTGATTTTTATAAAAGATGTTTATTCAAAATGATGGTAGATATTTTGATACAGATAAAAAGTATACTGGTATTCTGTTTCTCAATATGTTCTCTTCTTGCAAGATTGTGTTATCGTCTGGTCCAGTGGTTCCCAAACAGTACGGTGTGCCTCATAGGTGTGGTGGAAGAGCTTACCAGATCAGGTGGAGTGATTGAAAAACAATGAAAGATTTAGAAACAGTTTCAAAAAATTCATCTGCCAAAAATAAATATAATTTCAGAATTTAAAATATTATGAAAAAGTTAGAAATATAGAACAGGACAATACAGAGTGTGAAAACATTATAGGATTTGTTATAACAATCTATGATAGGAATTAGTGCTTACAATGTTTGCTTGAAAATTATCCCAATAATGAAGAGATAAAACTGAGGGACCCTTCGCCATCTTTCTGTTATTAATCACATCCAAATATATTAATTTTGAAATATTTTGATATTCTTAGTTTAGTTGCTAGTTAATTGATTGACACTGAAAGAAGTTATAAACTTTCAAAAATTGAGATGGAAAAGGCTTCAAATATTTTAGGAAAGAAAATTTCTTGAAATAAGCTGAAAGTTAAAGTTGGTCATCACAAAAGATATGAGTGGCATGTATATCTAAATTTTTATTTTTTACGTAAACATATATTCCAACGTAATATTTTTTATGTAAACATATATTCCAACAAGCAGAAAAATAAGTTTGCTTGTTAACCTCTTTGTAAATGTTAAGAAACTTTTTTAAAATATTTATTTGAATGTATCATCTTTCAGATCAAAACTAAATTGTATATATAAAAATATATAAACAAAAACTAAAAAATTGACTGTTTTGTGTATTTAATGTACAAAGTCAAAGCTCACGAAAAATTTATAATTATTGACTTCATTTTTTGCATATTTTCATGTTATTTTATGTAATCTTAACATTAATTCATGACACTTTTTTAAAATAATTATTTTCTTTATATTACTCTTTCATATAAAAATGTATTTGTTGAATAATAAAAATGCAAATAAAACCAAAAATAAGGTTATTTTCTATCAAATTGGCTAACATTTGACCACAAATAACAGAAATTCTCTTAATTTTATGACCATGGTTCTTATGTGAATATTAATCAGCATTCAAAGAACTTTCTAAAGATATACAACTTGAGCATTGGAAGATACGAAAATATACATATAGTGGTAGATGACAAAATCTGCCATTTTGAATTTGTCCCAACTCGATAAAACCCTTGTAGTCCAGGCCACATAAAAAAATTAATCACAAAACTTTGTACATTTCTTGCCAGTCAAATTTGTGGTCACATTTTAAAAAAATTAAAGATATGTTTTTTGAGAAATTAAAGTTGAAATATTAAGGTCAAGGTCAAATTATTTTATTTGACCACTAAACAAAAAAAGAGATAGATCACATTTTAGATCTGTCCAAGTACTTTATAATGATATATAATTTAGCTTTGTAAGTGAAAAACAACTGAAACATTGATATTTAAACTTTGTGACCATTTTCCAAAATTTGCCTTTTTGGCGAAGGTCAAAGGGTCATATCTTTAGAACTCTTTGGCCTAGAGATGTAAAATAGGCACCATTCTATTTGTATCATATCAAATCTGAAAAAAAAATCAGTGTCAGTGATGGTCAGACCCTTGTTGATTTGGCATAAATTGAGTCAGCTGTAAAGAAAAAATATTTTAACAAGATTTTTTATTATTTCATTGCTGGTGTTCCGTATTTCTTTAATTTATTTTTATTTTTTTTTTAATTTCTAAGAGTCACAGACAACAGTATAAAATTACTGCTGTTGGCCTATTAACCTGGTTACAGCTCACAGGCTAATATGTGTAAATGTTATTTTCATTTTTTTAGTCAAATAGTAAGCATTATCTTCCCAAAATCAAGTATTTAATACTTAAAATTACTAATTGACGTTAAAATATGTCTAGGTGAAATACTGGATTTTTAAAAGGTGTAACTCAGTTTGGGTAAAGGACATAACTCATGTCTAACTAATGTCAGTACTGGAGCAGTTCTGTTGATTTTTTTTTTTCAGCTATTTATATATATGATTTATTTAGGTCACTCATTTAATAGTTTATTTTCGTCTGGGAAGATAAAGCTATTTATTCATCCAATTTTTGGATTGATTGCCGTAATCTATTCTGCTATTTTGGTCGGGGACAGTTTTTAATTTGTCTATTATTTTATTTATTTGATTGATTATTTTTACTTGTTTTTGCTTATTTATGTTTATTTTCATTAGTTCTAATGGTTATTTTAGCAGAGCGATTTGTTAATTTGTTAATTTATTTTTATTTTTTATTTTGTATATTTTTATTTACTCTATTTGGTTTTTGATTTTTGAGTAATGTAATTTTTGTTGTTGTTATATAGCAGTTATAGCTATTTCATGTCTATTCTAATGGTTATTGGATTGTTAATTTGTTTATTGTTTACTCTATTTATTTGGATTGATTATTTTTACTTGTATTTTATGTATTTTTTATTTTTATTTATTCTATATCGTCTATTCTAATGGGAGTGATTTGTTAATTTGTTTATTATTTGCTTGGGTCAAATTATTTTACTTGTTTTTTATATTGTTTTGTTTATTTTTATTTATTCTTTTCAGTTTTCAATTTTGAAGTAACGTAGTAAAAATTTGTTTTCATGTATGCATTTTGAGATGAGCTCAGAATGTTTATTTAGTAATTTATTTTGGTTTGGGAAGGTAATTAAAATTGGACCAAAAAATAGTTGTTTTGCACATTAAATAAGAGAAAATTATTATACGTGGTTAAAAAAAAAAGTGAGACATGATTTTTTTATTAGTAATTTTATTATGAGAAAAAGAAAAAAAAGCATTTTATGATTAAATTTTGCTCTTGTCAAAAATATCCTTCTTTAGCCTTGATTACGGCTGCACATATATCTTTGGCATTCACTACAAAAGTTTCTCAAAGTATAAGTTCAATAATTGATTCTATTCTTTTTTTCAATGACTCTAAGAGCTCATTTTCATTTTTTTATCTCTTCTGTCAAGTTCATCCCATACTAATTCTGAGGGTGGCTTCAAATTTTTGGACTGCAATGTGTATATATCTACATCCAACAGCAAGTTCTCTGAGGCTTTGAGGAGTGAGAAACCATCTTTTAATTGCAGGTGTTCCCAGGTCCACCCTGACAGTAGGAGCATATGTTAGGGTCAAAACACTATGAAAGTGTAAAAATAGGTTGTTATACCAATTTTGTAAAAAATTATTACCAGCAATAGATTTTGTAAAAAAATATTACTATATATATATATATATATATATATATATATATATATATAAGATAGATAGATATATGTAGTATATATGTAATATCTAACTCTCTCTCTCTCTCTATATATATATATATATATATATATATAAATATATATTATATATTCCAAAACATGAAAGTTTTTGTGTAGCAATGTAAAATATTTTTCTAATAAAAAGTTTTTTTAAAAGAGTGCTCAATACAACATAGAGCAAAATATGTTTTAATAAAATTTTTATTAGAAAAATATTTTACATTGCTACACAAAAACTTTCATGTTTTGGAACTGAAAATTATTCCAATTCATCAGGTGATGTTTGGTAATGTATGATGAAAAAGATTTACTTTTGAAAAAAAAAACATGGTAGTTTATTTATGATTTAAAAAGGTCAGGGAGTTCTAGATTTCAAAGATTTATGGGTATGTCTAGATTAACCAATCAAAAACCAGGTCATTTCTGAAGCAGGAAAGTGAGAAGTATAGACAGTAGGTTATAGGTAGGTGAGAAAGTTTAAAAACCTAAACCTAAAAGTTACTATAAATAAAAAATTAAAAAAGGTTAACTTTCTAGATGTAACATTACACTTAGTAAACAATATATACCAACCATACAAGAAAACAAATCCATTACATATCCATCTTAATCACCCTCCATCTATAATAAAACATGTACACTCATTCATAGAATACTGAATCATTATTAACTCTGCAAATTTTATAAAGACTGCAATTTTTATAATAATGCTTTAAAAAATAGTGGATATAATTTCCCTGATATTAAATACAGAAAAGATAAAAATGATAGCCAAAAAAATAAAAATAGAAAAATCATTTGGTACACACCCCCATTTAACAAAATGCTTAACATTAATTTAGTTAGTTTCTTGCTTTAATTGATAAACATTTTCCATCTATTAATCCTCTAAGAAAGATTTTCAATAAAAATACAGTTAAATTAAGTTATAGTTGTATTGATAATCTAAAAAAATTATTAAAAAACATAATAATAAAATTTTAAATAATGAAGATTGCTTGAAGACGACTCCCAATGGGATGCAGCCATGGCAGAGGGTGAACTTTTTCAGAACGCCATCACGGCTTCGAACGCTGTTCGCCATTTTGCTTTTGCGATGCGAACTAATCGATCCTCTGTCGCTAAAAGTACAGAGAATCCATGCCAGAGGATGTGCTGTTGTCCGTTCAGTGTAACAGCCCAGGAGTTGAATGCGGTTTCACTGACTTCATATTCAGCAGAGCGCTGGTGGCCCTAGAAGATGTTTTCGAACTGGGAGGTGCCTCTTTACCAACTTACGGTTTTCCACCACCGCTCAGAGACGGTTTTGACACTGTACCAACTGAGTTATTGCGGGAAACATCCTACTCCATCAAGGGGCTGAACGCATACATTACCGAAAACGAGCCCAAGCTTCTACCTGATCAGAGGGTTGCTTTCACTACCATAACAGACAGGGCAAACGGCTCCAGTGGAGGTATATACTTTTTAGATGCGTCCGGAGGAACTGGCAAAACTTTTGTTACCAAATTAGTCCTGGCAGAGGTACAGCGTCGTGGGGAGATCGCTATTGCGGTCGCATCTTCCGGGATTGCTGCAACATTGCTACCGGGAGGTAGAACCGTTCATTCGGCTTTTAGGTTGCTGCTTGGTCTATGCCGGTCACAAACTCCTCTCTGCAACATAACAAAGAATTCGCCACAGGCTGAAGTTCTGCGGAGATGCAAACTTATAGTTTGGGATGAGTGTACGATGGCACACAAGGGCGCCCTTGAGGCACTTGACCGAAGTCTCCAAGACATCCGCGACTCCTCCGACCCCATGGTTGGAGTAACCCTTCTCCTCGCAGGCGACTTTAGGCAGACTCTACCTGTTATTCCTAAAGGTACACGTGCTGACGCTGTCCGCGCCTGCTTGAAGTCGTCTGCCTTTTGGCGCTACGTGGAGACTCTTAAACTGAGCACAAATATGCGTGCCTACTTGAATGGGGACTCCAGATCCGCTGACTTCGCACGGAATCTTCTTGCTCTTGGGGAGGGGAAAATGCCATCTGACACACAGGGTTTTGTGCAGATAGATCAGCTTGCCACTACTGTTGAATCACCGAATGAATTGATGAATGCAGTTTTCTATTAGGTTGGTGCAAAAATAATGACGTAATAATGTCGTTTTTTGACGTTAAAAAATACGTCAAAAAACGACATTATTACGTCATTATTTTTGCACCAACCTAATACAACCTATCCACTAATTTTGCCGATGCCGACTAGCTTGCTGCGAGGGCCATATTGGCACCGAAGAGCTGTACAGTTGATTCCATCAACCTTAAACTGTTGGATTGCATTCCCGGGCAATGTCATGTTTATAAGTCCATCGACAGAACTTCCGATCCATCTGAATTAGCTGAGCATCTCATAGAAGTTTTGAACTCCCTTCGCCGTCCGGACTCCCACCTCATATTCTTTGGCTCAAAGTTGGTGCTTTGATTATGCTAATCAGGAATTTGCTCCCACCTAAACAGTGCAACGGGACTCGCCTCATTATTAAATCCCTTTCTCCAAACCTAATTGAGGCGACCATTGCAACTGGCTGCGGCAAGGGGGAAGTCGTTCTGATTTCCAGGATGCATCTTCTGCCGTCAGGCGCAAGCATACCAATCAACTTTCGTCGCTCACAATTTCCCGTGAAGCTTTGCTTTGCTATATCCATTAACAAATCACAAGGACAGACGCTTAGCATCGCAGGTCTGCATTTACGTGAGCAGTGCTTCTCTCACGACTAACTTTACGTTGGGTGCTCACGAGTTGGGTCTAAGGACAGGGTTTTTATTTACTCTCCCAACAACTGTGCTAGAAACATAACCTACACAGAGGTCCTGTAGACAACCCGCCCGGTAGCGTTTAAGCGCCATGCACATATATGCAGTCTGATTACATGGCAATTTTTTTTGTTTCCACTTGCCATTACTAAGACATCTTTGTAAAGGTTATCCGGCTCTTTTGCTGCCTTCTGACTTTCATACCTTCACCCGCCATCATCGCGTTTGTTTGTACACTATGATAACCTCACCGTATTCAGTTGCAACACAAGCTGCTAGACACATGAACACGGGCATTAGACAGTTGATTGGAGTACCAGTGCATACAAGCACATTCACACTTGAGAAACTTCGGAGTTCGTTTGTCACAAAAGTCGAGTGCGTCTACGAAATTCAGGCTTCTGCTTCCATATACACTTTACGGCTGCCATGGGTGAAACATGTCAGCCATACGGCTCTATTGTTTTGTTTGTAGTCGTGTAAAAAAAACCTAAAAACACACGCCAAGTACGGCGACCCCGGTCGGTTTTCATAAGCTCTCAGCCGTGATGTTGACTGCGACTGAAGAGAAGGCACTTCTCCATTACAATTGTGGCACTCGGCCGTACGGCGACCCCGGTCCGGTTCCATGAGCTCTCAGCGTGATGTTGACTGCGACTGAAGATATGGCACTTCTCCATTGCAATTATGATGCTCAGCCTTACGGCTACCTCAGCCGCGATGTAGATAGTGACAGATCAGAATAAAGGAAGTTATATCACAGAAATTTTCTTACCATGACACCCCGTCATTGTTCGCTCTTCTCTCGGTTTTACGGTTCTGCTTTGTGGTCGTGGCGGCGCCGTCTTTTGGGCATAAGACGCGTCTTTTAGTTAGACAAGCGATTTGTTTGTGATTGCGCATGGCACATACTTTATGTCTATGGCTTCCTCACGGCACGTTTTCACTTCAATCCCTATGTATGTTGCAACTGAATCGTGGTTTCTTGACTACTTACCACAAGTGCTTCCAGTAATACTTAACGATCCAATTGGTTAAAGCAGTAACTGCTGCCAGCTTTTAGTCACAGATGTTTTAGTAATGGCAAATGACTGATGCTACAACGGCTTTCCGTTACTTCCCTCGATACCTTCGAATACTGAGGCCTGCATGATGTCTGCTTTAACTTTGTGTGCATTGCGTTTCAACGTTTTGTAGAAACTTAGTTCCTGTCGACTTACAAAGCACATCTTTCAAAGCAACAGGCGTCCCCAACTCTTACTGTTACATCCCCGGGCAATGCCGGGCTCTACTGCTAGTTATTACATAAATTTTGTAATTGTGAGTTGTATTTTGGCATGTTTTAGGTGTAATATCCTAAAATAAATAATATTGCTTTACTTTACTCTTTTAAATTAAATGTTACAAACATTGGAATTGTACTCTATTCATTCTCATCTTACCTGGATATATATATATATATATATATATATATATATATATATATATATATATACACAAAATTGGGTATTTGGGTAGCAATCCTTCTTTTATGCAAGTTTCATTGAAAATGACTAACAAGGTGTGGTAGTTGAGTTTTTTTTTTATAATTTCTCATGTGGTCATATAATTTTTTTCTTTTCAGGACATAAATTATATAAAAATTGTCTGGATGTTTTCCAAGCACTTTCAGCTATACTTTTAGGCATTATCAAGGGTGAATTTTATTTTATTTTTAACTGAATATATGCATTGTTTTATGTATGTATCTAGAGTTATATGACTGTTTGATTTTCCAAACACAGTCAGCACATTGTGACCGTGTTCATAGTTGATATTAATGAGTGTTGGCATTTTCTTTTTTATTAATAATTCTTCCATTATTTTTAGACTTTTTGTACATGTGGATGTTGCTATTATATTTGTATTACCAACGAGTATGCTATGAATAGAGTTTGGTAGGTCTCCATGTGTATTTAAATGAGACATAATTGAGCTATGGTCAGAGAGATGCAATGTGAGTCTTCTTGTTAAACATGTTATCATATATCCAATATAATTATTTATGAATTTGGATTGGTCAGGATCACAGCAAAAATATCCCATGGTTTGAAGTCTGGTGACTTCAGTGGCCATTAAAGAGGACCTCTTTGACCTACACATTTTGTTAGGGAAAATGTTCATTTAGAAAGTCATGCGCAATCAAAGTAAAATCTGGTGGCACTCCATCCTGTTGAAAGAACATGTTCATTCTTTTTCTAATGGAACATTACACATCCAATCCACTAAGACAGTCAATAGCATTTGATGGTATGTTTCACCAGTGACATTAAAAAGTAAGAACCAATTAACTGATCTTTCCATATTCCAACCCATAGAATAATTCTAGGATTGTTGTTGCATGTGGCTATCTTTCATCCATCTAGGATTATTATCAGACCAATATCAAGAGTTGTGTCTATTGATGTGCTCAGTTAGTTATGTACCATGCATGATACACACTTAGGCAATCATGTATCTTTCCAAAGGGCCGAATACAGAGTCCTGGTGTGGCAGCACATACCACAAGGTCCCCAAACAACCCTCCACAGGTTTTGAATTCAGAGTTGTCCTAGACCAGATGCCATCCAAGGCTATAGAACCCAGTATGTCCTGCTCTTACCCATAGTTGTGGAGAGAAGAAGACGATTCATACGTTTCCCAAGGATATTAGCACATAAATGAATGCAATGGACTAGACTGGAATTTGAACTTGGCTCTCCAATTTCGCAATCCAGGCTACTATCCATTACTCCATAATGCTCACTTAGATAAAACAGAACCTCATTACTGAAGAATATCGAAAGATTGCTGTTTTTGTAACAGAAATTAGGAACAAGGCTACACAAAATGATCGCATTTTATTTATTTTTTATATTACTTTAAATTAAAAAAAAATTTTTAATTAAAATAAAAAATAAATTGCAATCTTTTTGAGCGGCCTTGTTTCCAATAGCCATTAGACATGACATCATGCATTTCAAATGTCCAGCTTCCAAAAAAATACCAGGATATTTATATGTGTGCATGTGTGTGTGTGTGTATATATATATATATATATATATATATATATATATATATATATATATTACTTTAGGATATTACATGTCAAAAATGCTACACAATTGCAGTCATGTTTTGGTGTGTATCAATGCATCTCATCAGGTGATTGTAAATTTACAATTGCCTGATTAGATGCATTGGTATGCATCAAAACATAACTGCAATTGTTTTGCAATTTTGACATGTTTTTGGTGTAATATCCTAAAATAAATAATATTGCTCTACTTTGTATTGAGCCCTTTTTTAAATTAAATGTTACAAACATTGAAATTGTACTCTATTCATTCTCATCTTACCTATATATATATATATATATATATATATATATATATATATATATATATATCCAGGTAAGATGAGAACAAATAGAGCACAATTCCAATGTTTGTAAAATTTAATTTAAAAAAGGGCTCAATACAAAGTAGAGCAATATTATTTAGCCATAACAGCAACCACCAGTCAACCTCTTCCTCCCAGCTTAACAATTCCTTATATGGAGAAACTTCTTTAAATCCCTTTTGCTTATGCATTCATGATCTTAATCAATCATAGTACCATAAATAAAAGTTGTTAATTTTACACTTGTTAATTAGTGTTGTTGAAGTTAATTAAATTTCAGGCATAACTAAGACAGAATCTGATCTTTGACAGTTCTTCACTGATATTCCCGCATATACTGAAACACAACATGGGGGCACAGGATTGGTGCAGAATGACCTCGCTGGAGACAGGCCAACAGACACAGACCAGAGTAAGCATGACATTCAATGAAGCACACAGCAACTGGGTCATATATGAAAACTATAGACAGTTAATTATCAATTTCTCAAAAGGGAAGACTTCTGTGAGTTCACAAAGGATATTAGTTAAATCTTTTATAATTACTAGAAAACTGGTAATATAAAATGCATGTAGCAAGTAAAAATGTTGTCAATATTTGTTACTGAGTTTTTATACCAACAATAATATTTAGCATATTTATCATCTTTTGGGGAAAATTTGTATTAAACAAGTTGCATATCTTAGTTGATCATTTCAAATCAGAATATCGGTATTTTCTCAAATTGTTGATGCAATTACTTGCTTTTATCTTTTGCTAAGTAATCCAGCAATAACAAATTAAAAAATACCAAAAACATATTTCACGCCTTCTATGAAGTTTTGTGAATGAGTTGAAGTAAGCCTCCATAGTAAAATTATGTTTTGGGTATTAGGTGCCATCTCATATGCCAACAGCTATTGGGTGAGCTTGGACATTTTTTTACTTGTCAAAATTGTTCTATTTTTGGTTATTAATTAAAGACGGAAGAAAATAACTTTTTTTGCATATTAAGCTTTTTAAATATAAATAAAAGTTTGACTCAAACACGAAAAGGTAATTTGTGCAATTTATATAGAAGGGACTGTGAACAATCAAATATGTCAAATGTGGTTTGCAAAGTTTTGTGTTGGTGATTTCTCACTGAAGACCAATGGATGTTGATAATGATCAAATCAAAACATCTTACAAAGCAGGTGATAGCCAACATATATGAAATAATATCCTGATCAAACCTTGGAAATCATTTACACCAGCTTATGTTAGTTGCTTCAATGTGTGGCTTCTATATAAGCAAAAACTACTTATGGAACCATATTCAAACGTTGTATTATTTGAACATTTTTTGATAGACAATGAAAAGTGGATACATTACAACCATGTGAAATGCAAGAGATCATGGGACAAGCAAAATGAACTACCACTACCTGTACTAAAAGCTTTATCCAAAGCAGGGCTCCAGATTAGCTTATTTCACCATCAGCATGGAATCATCTCCAAATCAAAATGTTGTTTTTAACATTATCATCTAAATTTGTTAATAGCATAAGTACCATTAAAATGTTTAGGATATAGATATTTATTTTCATTCATTCAATCTTTAATCATTTCTTAACAATAAAAGTAGAACAGGTTGTAACAAATTTAAAAAGACGTACGTATATATATATATATATATATAATAGCATAAGCACCATTAAAATATTTAGGAAATAAATATTTATTTTCATCCATCTTTAATCATTTCTTAACAATGTAAGTAGAACAGGTTGTAACAAATTTAAAAAGACGTACGTATATATATATATATATATAATAGCATAAGCACCATTAAAATATTTAGGAAATAAATATTTATTTTCATCCATCTTTAATCATTTCTTAACAATGTAAGTAGAACAGGTTGTAATAAATTTAAAAAGACGTACGTATATATATATATATATATAATAGCATAAGCACCATTAAAATATTTAGGAAATAAATATTTATTTTCATCCATCTTTAATCATTTCTTAACAATGTAAGTAGAACAGGTTGTAACAAATTTAAAAAGACGTACGTATATATATATATATATATAATAGCATAAGCACCATTAAAATATTTAGGAAATAAATATTTATTTTCATCCATCTTTAATCATTTCTTAACAATGTAAGTAGAACAGGTTGTAACAAATTTAAAAAGACGTACGTATATATATATATATATATAATAGCATAAGCACCATTAAAATATTTAGGAAATAAATATTTATTTTCATCCATCTTTAATCATTTCTTAACAATGTAAGTAGAACAGGTTGTAACAAATTTAAAAAGACGTATATATATATATATATATATATATATATATATATATATATAATAGCATAAGCACCATTAAAATATTTAGGAAATAAATATTTATTTTCATCCATCTTTAATCATTTCTTAACAATGTAAGTAGAACAGGTTGTAACAAATTTAAAAAGACGTATATATATATATATATATATATATATATATATATATATATATATATATAATAGCATAAGCACCATTAAAATATTTAGGAAATAAATATTTATTTTCATCCATCTTTAATCATTTCTTAACAATGTAAGTAGAACAGGTTGTAACAAATTTAAAAAGACGTATATATATATATATATATATATATATATATATATAATAGCATAAGCACCATTAAAATATTTAGGAAATAAATATTTATTTTCATCCATCTTTAATCATTTCTTAACAATGTAAGTAGAACAGGTTGTAACAAATTTAAAAAGACGTACGTATATATATATATATATATAATAGCATAAGCACCATTAAAATATTTAGGAAATAAATATTTATTTTCATCCATCTTTAATCATTTCTTAACAATGTAAGTAGAACAGGTTGTAACAAATTTAAAAAGACGTACGTATATATATATATATATATAATAGCATAAGCACCATTAAAATATTTAGGAAATAAATATTTATTTTCATCCATCTTTAATCATTTCTTAACAATGTAAGTAGAACAGGTTGTAACAAATTTAAAAAGACGTATATATATATATATATATATATATATATATATATATATATAATAGCATAAGCACCATTAAAATATTTAGGAAATAAATATTTATTTTCATCCATCTTTAATCATTTCTTAACAATGTAAGTAGAACAGGTTGTAACAAATTTAAAAAGACGTATATATATATATATATATATATATATATAATGGCATAAGCACCATTAAAATATTTAGGAAATAAATATTTATTTTCATCCATCTTTAATCATTTCTTAACAATGTAAGTAGAACAGGTTGTAACAAATTTAAAAAGACGTACGTATATATATATATATATATATATATATATAATGGCATAAGCACCATTAAAATATTTAGGAAATAAATATTTATTTTCATCCATCTTTTAATCATTTCTTAACAATGTAAGTAGAACAGGTTGTAACAAATTTAAAAAGACGTACGTATATATATATATATATATATATATATATATATATATATATATATATATAATGGCATAAGCACCATTAAAATATTTAGGAAATAAATATTTATTTTCATCCATCTTTAATCATTTCTTAACAATGTAAGTAGAACAGGTTGTAACAAATTTAAAAAGACGTACGTATATATATATATATATATATATATATATATATAATGGCATAAGCACCATTAAAATATTTAGGAAATAAATATTTATTTTCATCCATCTTTAATCATTTCTTAACAATAAAAGTAGAACAGGTTGTAACAAATTTAAAAAGACGTACGTATATATATATATATATATATATATATATATATAATGGCATAAGCACCATTAAAATATTTAGGAAATAAATATTTATTTTCATCCATCTTTAATCATTTCTTAACAATGTAAGTAGAACAGGTTGTAACAAATTTAAAAAGACGTACGTATATATATATATATATATATATATATATAATGGCATAAGCACCATTAAAATATTTAGGAAATAAATATTTATTTTCATCCATCTTTAATCATTTCTTAACAATAAAAGTAGAACAGGTTGTAACAAATTTAAAAAGACGTACGTATATATATATATATATATATATATATATATATATAATGGCATAAGCACCATTAAAATATTTAGGAAATAAATATTTATTTTCATCCATCTTTAATCATTTCTTAACAATAAAAGTAGAACAGGTTGTAACAAATTTAAAAAGACGTACGTATATATATATATATATATATATATATATATAATGGCATAAGCACCATTAAAATATTTAGGAAATAAATATTTATTTTCATCCATCTTTAATCATTTCTTAACAATAAAAGTAGAACAGGTTGTAACAAATTTAAAAAGACGTACGTATATATATATATATATATATATATATATATATATAATGGCATAAGCACCATTAAAATATTTAGGAAATAAATATTTATTTTCATCCATCTTTAATCATTTCTTAACAATAAAAGTAGAACAGACATTTGAAAAGTGGAAATATTAAAGTTCTAAAATAAATAAATAAAAAAAAACAAATTAGATTTTGCTGTAATTTTTTATTTTTATTTAAACAGTTCAGTGAAATCACTTTGAATAATTTTACCTGGAAATTCTCAGATTTACTTTTACCAGACTTTAAGAATTATTCCTTATTTAGCCATTTTCCATTTAAAGAATATTAATGCATTTTAACTATTCAGAATCAAAAATATTTTCAAGTTTTTATCAAAAAACTTTCATTTACAATTTACTGCCTCTTGTGAGTAAATTTTGCATATTTAATAATTAAAAAAAAATTCTCCCTTGTATTTTCAATTTAGTTTATGGTAATCAGAAAACATAATGCATAAATATTGCTTATTAATGAATTTTAACAAATAGTAGTATGCAAGGGGCTACAGAGAGTGTAAGTATGGGGAAAGACTGGGTATGGGGGGGGGGAGGAAAGGATAAAAAGAAGAACGGAGGAGGATAAAAAGAAGAACAGGAAACAAGACAACAGAAGATGCCAATTGACATTACATTTAAATTTTTGAAGATTATAGTTATAAGGGAAGCAAGTAAGAGGAAGGGAGTTCCACTGTCAGGAAGTGTGAGAGAAGCTGCTGTTGGAGTAGAAGAGGCAGTTACATTTAACTGTTTTGACAGCAAAAGGTGGGACCAAGATGCCAACCTTGTAGCATGCTTAAATTCATGTAGTAAGGCCACCAGTGAAAATAGCTTGTCAGAGCAGATGTAATGAAAATATTTATAGAAAAGACAGAGAGAGAAGCCACATTACATCGATAAGAAAGTGACTGGAGTTGAGACCCCGAGTCAGGACTGATCACATTGCATATCCATCTTTGGATTTTGTCAAGAACCTAGAGATGAACAGTGGAGATACCAGACCATATATTGCAACAGTAATCCATGTATGGATGAATGGTAGATTTGTAGATGTGACAGATGGACTCAGACAAGAAAAACCTTCTGGCACAAGACATAGAACTAACTTTCCTTGCGGTAGATGCAGCTATTGATTCAATGTAGTTGTTCCACCTCAGGTCAGTGGAAAACAGGAAACTAAGAAGGTGCAGTGAGGCGCTCTCATGGAGTTGTGTAAATGACAGCAGTTTCATTTTGGATGCATTAAAATTCACAAGCCATTTTCTGACCCAGTCAACCACAGACTGGAGGTCAGGTTAACTTTGTCAACAATGCCAGATTTACTATTGAGACAGGAGTAAATGGTAGTGTCTTCTGTATAGATGCCTACTTGAGAACTGATGATGCCAGGAAAATCATTGATGAAGATCAGAAACAGTGCAGGACTAAGGATAGACCCTTGAGGAACACCAGCGTTTGTATGGAAGGAACTGGAAGAGAACCTGTTCAGGACAACCTTCATTTCACAGTTATACAGGAATGATTGGATTAAATCAAATAATTGCCCTGAAATACCATATCCCTGTAGAAGACCAATATGCCAAACCCTGTCAAAAGTCTTCAATATATCTAGAGCAACAGCTCAAGTTTCACCATTATTATCAAGAGCTTGGTAAATATATATATATATATATATATATATATATGTTCAGTTATGGCTGTAAGCACATTAGCAGTAGACTGGGAAAAGCAGAAACCATATTGTTTGTCAGAGTGCAGATCATGGGAGGTGAGATTCTTAACTACTTCAGCATTGATTAAAGCTTCAAAGACTTTTCTGAAGAGTGGTAGGAGATTGATGGGATAGTAGTTAGATGGGTCAGAAGGGTCACCAGAGTTCTTAAAGGAGGACTTCCAACAGGCTGGAAAGCAAGAATTGACAAGACAATAGTTGTGAAGTTTGGAGAGAACTAGAGCCAGCTCAGGAGCAAATTTCTTTAGGACTATGGCTGGTAACCTGTCACCACCACTTGCATTATGAGAGTCTAATTTAGAGATGATGTCTAATGCCATCAATGGGGTTATGCAATTTGCACTTAGTATAGCCTCAGTTATAGGGGGAAAATCATGTGTGGGTACCCCAGATGAGTTGTGCAATGGATGAGAATTTCCGAGCAAAGCATTCAGCCTTATCAACTGAGAGAATGTTAGAACTTCGAATTGATTGAATAAAGGAAGGATTGAGGATTTGCTGTAGTTCAGCACACTCTTGCAGGGCCACCAATAATCTTTAGAACCAAACTTGCGAAATGCAGTACATTGTTTCATTCTATCAGCAAACAGTAAGTTTGCTTCGTTGAGGACATGCTTGCACTCATTGCTAGCAGAGACAAAGAGACGTCTGCTGCAATCAGACATGTTGCTCCGGTACAGACGGAATAAGTGATTCCTATGGGCTATAGTGGCAGAATAGGAAGATGAGAACCAAGAAGATGAACATAATTTAACTTGATATTTTCTTGCTGGGATGAAAGCCTCGATGCTGGATTTTACCCAGGAGGAGATCTCAGATGCACATTTTTGTACAGGATTATTAAAAACCACATTCCAAGGGACGTCGCAAAGGAAGTCACAGAGTAAGTCCCAGTCTGTGCGTTGATAACAGAAAGATATTCTGTTAGTCGGAGGTTCATGAATGGAGGGGGGAGTGGAAGGAGATGTTAACAGATGCCACCATGTGATCAGAGTTGCCAAGAGGGCAGAGCTGCATAGTGCAACAAGAAACAGGTATGGAGGTAAAACTGAGATTGAGAAGGGAACTGTTACCGTCCAGGTTACTGGGGAAATGCATAGGAAATTCAACCACTTGTTTGAGGGATTGAGTGATTGAAATGTTAAAGGTTTGGATGCCAGTGGGGTCAGTTATAGAGTGTTTAAGCCACATGGTATGGTGTGCGTTAAAGTCACCAAGCACAAATATGTTTGCAAACAGACGTAGAGAGATGGCTCTGTATATATTATCAGAAATGCTATTGAGTACACAACAGTCTTGAGAGGAGGAGGAACGGTAGAGAAAGAAGAGATAGCTTACTGAATTGAGGAGAAAGATGAAGACACATATACGAATGGTCTGGAGATTTCAAAGAGAGTTCTCTAGCCAGGCCATGCATGTGGGTTTTAGAATACTTTTGAATATATATATATACATAACTCTTTTTATATAAAGACGTTTGTGTTTGTTTTAACTTTTCATATATTTATGTTGTCGTATGTTTCATATACTTTAAACAAGGTCTATGTTTCTTATCTCCGCACAACAGACCAATTGAATGTACCAACTGATGAAAATTATTTGGAATTAATAGAAAGGATATACTATTGTTGCAGATTGGCGAATGTATTTTGTGTATCAGAATGTTAGGTTATCAGAAGGCTTAGAAATGTAGGTGTTCACAAGACATTCATCCACAACAAATATAAAAATAAGAACATTGAAGGTAAAAATCATTCAGGAGGAATTTTAAAATGAGGACAACGTGATTAAAGGTTTAACAAATAACATTCATTTTATATCAATTGAACATACACAATCAAGATAAATATTGCTGATCAAATGCGATCAGTTGTAATAAAATATGTAGAAGGATTATGCTGAGTTTCAATGTGTGTAGGCTTGTCGTTAGGATTTGCGTATGAAATTAAAGAAGATGTTTTATCATATTACAAAATGTCTTTTGTGGGAGTTCAGTCACTAGTGTGTATGTGTGCGTTTGTTAAAGTTACTGTTCAAAGTTTGTAAGAGTTGTGTACCTTTAGATGTCTTGATGTTGGATTGAGATTTACAAATACTGTTTAGTAGTTGGTCAATTCACTTTCTCTAGTATGTCATAAGTAATGTTCCTGAGAGAGCGAAGTGCTGTTTGTCGAGTCAGAAGAATTAGCTCGCGAAAAGTGCAATTAGATCAAAGTTTTCACTAGCGTGGATTACTTTAGCATCTCTCCACGGTTGAAGTTCTGACTGTTTTAATCGAATTGAAACGCTTCTATTTATTAAGTTTGTGGTCTCAGAATCGGCTTCAAAATGCGGTACGCGGGAAAAGGTATTTTTGCTCAAACTTGCTACAGTTTTAAGGTCTCAGCCAATGAAAAACCTAGTTTGCTGAAACTAAAATGCTGATTGGTTAAGAGTTTATTATGCGTGAAAAGTGCATTATCCCGGAGGGGCGACAGGTAGGTATGGAATATTCCATCACTATTCCATTGGAATAATGTTTACGCTTGTTTAGTAATTAAGCAAAAATTGTTACAGCTTGGTTGAATTTTTACTCTTTTACTATATTCAGTAGGTTACACCTTCAGATTAACATTGATTCCACACTTTAGGAAATTCTTTTAATGAAGAACCTTTGCTGAGATAGAAAAAGATAAAATAAACTCTTTGATGATGAAATTGTAGCAGTATTGACGGCCTAAATAAACCCGTACCTTTTTACTTTACGAATGTGTAAGCAAATGCAAAAGCAAGAAGAGAAACAAGAAAGAACACAAAACGATTTTTATAACAAACAAAGAATATTCATGTTTATGTATGACAATGATTTACAAGCATAATTAATAGGAGTTACTTGCCGCTCAAATGTCCATTGGGAGAATGTGTTTGGTAAAATGGAACTTTGAATTATTACTTGATGTTTCAAGAACGTTCTGTTTGGTACTAAATAAAATTTAGTTTTTAGAACTTCTGAAAATAATTTTCACCAAAGAGAAAATTCACTTGAATAGAACTGAGTGACAAAGTTTCTTGAATTATGTCTTGAAAAGCTGAAAATATGTCCGGTAAACTTGTAGCTTCAGATTATCTTTTTTTAAGTAATTTCTTGCTGGTGAAGAATTGGAAAAAAACTGGAATATCCAAGTTAACTTTCTTTAGCGTGTCAGCGTAGTGTCTGGTTGGCTTTTCTTTTGTCTCACTGTGAAAGAGTTGAAAGAATTCTGTAAAGCTGAAAATATGTTGATAAACTTTTAGCTTCAGAAGAGTTGAAGGAGTGAATGTTTAATTAGTTTCCGTTGCTTGTAGTTGAATATTCATAATATGTTAGTTTGTAATGTTTGTAATTAAATTTCGTACGCACGTGTATGTGTGCGTGTGCGAATATATTTTCATAGCGTCTGCCTACAACGGGTCAAAACGCGATTTCTTAAATAGCTACATTTTTTAAGCAAAAGAAATCAAAAAGAAGAGAAAGAACAAATTGTGTCTGGTATTTATAATCAACGTAATCACGTGATAGCCTTCTGAGAAAGAAGCGGGAAATTTTGACTTGGTCACGCACTGGAAAAAGACTTGTGCTTAGATGGTTTGAAACGCCCACTTGTGTGTTTATTGACCAATTAGAAGTTGAGGTCTTCTGAAAATATGTATGAAGCTGGATAAGCTCTGTGATCCGCTTTTTGCACAGATTTGCACAAAAATTGAGACTGAAGGAAAAGTGGTAGTGGGGTGCTAAAAAATTATTAAGTTGGCTGAAAAATAAGAATATGTAACAAAACAGTAATTATCTTATTTAAGAAAGTTAATATTGATAAAGAAATCTTATTTTCATTTAAACCAATCAAACGTTTTGACTTTATCTTATACGTTTGGTTTTTAAAAAATGTTTCAGTTGAATAATTCTCACTATTATGGACATACATGTGTATACACGCCCAATATTATTTTAAATCTTCAATGCATACCATTTTTGTCTCTTTTTTTTCTACAGAAAGAAAAATAGCAATGGATAAATTTGCTCAAAATATGAGATTACCTAAGAAGGGATTAATGGGTTGGTTGTCTACTGTAAGTAATTTTATTTTTTAGTTGAAATTGATTTTTGAATGAGAAAAATTTTTTTGTTTTTACATAATTATCATATTTACTGACTTGCAAGATGCACATTTATATGAGAATGTTCTGATTTCTGTTTGTTACTATAACATAGCAAAAATGGCACATCATAGCAAGAGTTTTGTTAGCACAATTCCATTAAAATGCTCCAACTTGAAGAATAAATCAATTTCCATTTCAGTTTTCAACTTAATAATAATAGTGATGCATCTTTACTCACATTCACCACCCAATGATAATGATTCAATTTTTGCATGTTTATGTGTTTGTTATAAAAGCTGAAAAGAAAAATCATATATCAACATTGAAAGAAAGAAAAAAGATTACTAATCTCTGCATAAAGTAATGATGCCTTCTATATGATCTTCTTTTGTAAGATCCTGTTTGTCTTCGAGGCATACGAAATCACATCTCATCACTAACTCCTGTTTCTTTATTAGCAATGAATTGCAAGGGGTTTTTGAGAAGTATAGTGGAGTGGTTTCCTGTTGCCTTATTTGTGGTTTTATTTTCACGGTATTCCTTCTCCTAAACTGGTTGCTACTCAAGAATAGCAAGCCCAGTTTATCCTGTAATTTAACAGAAGAAATGAATTCATGCCTTTCCTAAAAGCATTAGTGCAGAAGTGATAATGATCCAATTTCTGTATATTTGTTATATTGTTACTGGAACACAGAAAAAATATCACATCATAGCAAACTTTGTGTTAGCACAATACCATTAAAATACTCTAATTTTAAGAATAAAGCAATTTCCTGTCCAATTTGAAACTTAATAATAGTGAGGCATCATTGTTCATGCTCATCCCTATAATCTGTATTATAATCATTTCATTTCTCAAAGGAGATAACTCCACAAAACGTATTGATTTCTATTTGTGCTCAACTTGAATGAATTCATTTCTCAAGGGAAATTTACATTAAATGTTATTTAAAAATATATAATTATGATTTTATAAACAGTTTCTTTGATTAAATGCTACCTTTAAGTGAGTTTTAAAAAATTGCAAACATTACACTTTGCCCAATCATTAGAAATTTGGCTACCAAAACTTGAGATGGATAACGGTGGGGTCTGGATGAGTTACGGTGAGTAGGATATCTACCAACTGCCCTATGCAGTCAGATGTGGCACAAGGCCGAATTTAATGTGCTCAGCCAAAAATTCCCTGTAGACCCCGTATAAAATGGGTCAGGTAGCTGTTTCCTGAGACGAAACTTTGCCCTTTGACATAGACTTGTCTGGGGATCATCTCTGTCTGGAGGCAGAGAGTTTGACCAGCACAGCTGGAGATGAATCTCCTACTGCAGACAGTTACAGTGAGTAATAGTCCCTGAAATATTGTTGTAAAGCATTCACTCCATAAACTAGCAAATACAGTATTTTAAATTTAAATTAATTCATATTTCCAGAAATTCTTGGAAAAATTGAACAGGTCTCTTGAATTTAAGGCTGTTAAATTATGTGACTTGAAACCAAACCATCAAATTTTGGAGCTTGGATTTGGTCCTGGATTGGGACTTGAGGCTGCCTATAAACAAATAAAAGGTCAGTTGATTATCATTGACTTGATTGTCTACATCTTCTAAACAAAACAGTTTTATCATTTTTTTTTTGTCTTGATTTCTTTGACATATCCACTGAATTTTAAATCAGTTAAGATTTGCACAGTACAAATATTTACTGAAAATTAAAATGGACAAACTGTTTGGTATGCATTTTTTTTATATCAATATTAACACTTGTCATATCCCTATTCTATCAACAATGGCTGTCTTAATTTCTGTTCACTAACATTTACTTTCCTCTAGATTTCTATGCATTTCTATAGTAAAATCCTTAGCAACATATTTACATTATACCTATAATAAACATTATGGAAAACATCAAAATTAGAAAATAAAGAAATAGCCTTCAGCAACACTTGAACTTGCATCCTCTGTCTTGGGAGACTATCTTTCATGGAAATTGCCTTCATAACTTAATCACTGAGGTTTCTGTGCCTGAAGTGAAACACAATTGTTAATTATTTTGTCACTTGTTATTCTCTGATGATTTTACTACCAAATAATTTTAAAGGTTGCTTTTATTTAATTTCTGATTTCATTTCATGCTTTTTATTTGAGTTGTAAAAAAAAATGTATCAACCTAAAGTTTGATAATGATTGAAATAATTATGAAAATGCTTAATCACAAGTTGTTTCAGTAACAATAATAATAATAATAGTTGGGATAACTGGCATTGCCCAGGGAAATATAACTTCAAATATAACAACATATGTAAAATAAGTTCTTCATCACCTTACAAAAATTAAAAAAAAATGTTTGTTACTGAAAATATATTCTGATGCCTAAAATAAAACCCTTAGTTTTACAGAGCTTCAGGGTACAGCAAAGGGCCAGTATGAAAAGGTTGTTTGGGGATACAACTCTTGAACAACCTATATACAGTGAGTTATAAGAAAAACATAAAGAAATCAGGTTGAGGCCAAACAGCTTCTAAAAAACTGTAGATGGACTCACGCTGTAATTTTGCACCTGGATTCACCGTTTTGTATACAATTCCTGGAGTTCTGGTGGAAGTGAATGAGTAAGATTGAAGCCTTTGTTCAGATCTATTCATATTTTGCCCCTATACTTTCCATCTTTGTGCTGGAATCTTTCCTGAACAGGTTGATGGCAGATCTGGTTCAGTGCAGAATTATTAGGTTGGTGCAAAAATAATGACGTAATAATATCGTTTTTTGACGTTAAAAAATATGTCAAAAAAGGACATTATTACGTCATTATTTTTGCACCAACCTAATACATTAACTGATGTTATCAACTTGGGCAAGTAATCCGCTTATATCAACAGTGATTTTTCACTTGTATGAGCCATGCTGAGGTTGAGAATGTTTCCAAAGAAATTAGATTGTATGGGACAGTTGCATTGCCAAGATTAAGCATAATAAGTCTGTTGACTTTTAGCTGGGGCTCATGGAGAGATTTTCCTTTCTCTAGCATCTTTAGAGCATCTTGCTCAGAATTTGGTTTGGTCCTGACCTTCAGCCAGAGAAAAATTGGTCAAAGATATTGATAAAGGCTGAGGCCTTATTTATTCTGTGGCTTGAAAGGAAGTTTTCCTTAAAGGTGGAAGCGCAGTGGTGCACATTTTGCATATCTACCCTCTCATGCTTCACTGACTTTCAATCCTTCTAATTTACTGTGCACCAATCTAGCTGTGATAGGGAGAGCTCTGTTTCAACTCTTTTGGGAAGGTGTATCACAAGATCTACTGCCTCTATCCTTCTGAGGGCTGTCTTTGGCATGATTTACACTTAAATTACACTTACAGATACTGGGACGGATATGCTGAGAAAACCTTTTTACTTTAGAGATGAGGGGGAGGTCCATTGCTTGTCTCAAAATGATGGCTCATTCTATAATGAATCTTGGCAAACTCCAAGAGTGTTCTCCCTACTGAAGAATTTGTCTCTTTCTCCCCATCATCTTGTTTTATGCTTCAAGCATCATTTCATGGTCATGATTAAGGTTGGAGAAAGAGAGACTGGCTACCTTGGGCAGACTTCAGTGAAAGGTGGACGAATATATTAGGTTGGTGCAAAAATAATATCGTTTTTTGACGTATTTTTTAACGTCAAAAAACGATATTATTTTTGCACCAACCTAATAGCATGACTGAAGCAAGTGATTGGAGCTAATTTGGAATGACTTGGGCGAGAATTTAACTTTCCTGACAAAAATTTGTTAGCTAACCTCAATTAGATTAGTATAGGTTTGTTTTTATTTCAGTTAAAATTAGTTTAACTTAGCTGTGCGGTCATTGATCCCTTTTAATTTTTTTATTTTTTAGATGATAGAAAGTTAAGTTCTCCAATGATTTGGGATATTTTAATTATGTTTTTTTACATTTTTCCACAATTTTTTTTTTGTGGGGTGGCAACTTGTTAACTAGCTTTGTTTGCTGTATTAGGTTACAGGAGGCTCACATACTTTTTCTTTTATGTGCCATGTCCCAACAGGATATCAGCAATAATGGCTCTCCACAATTTCTTTTCTTTTGTGGTCCTTAGCAATATTTGCTTAATTACTATCCTTCTCTCTGCATGATCTGACATCCATTTACACAAGCTTATGTAGGTTTCTCTCTACTTTCCTCTGTCTTTCTTCACAGAATATCCTGTGAGTGTCAAATACTCCTAGCCCTCTTTCTTCATTATGCATCCCAGAATTTTCAACAGTCACATGCTAATACATTAAATTTCTCAATTTTAATATACATATTTTTTCATCATTTCATTTCACTTGGGATATTTTTTAATTATAAATATAAATCATTTGTGTTTTTATCCTAACAATGTGTGTATTAGAATCTTTGTCAAGAGTATATGTAGTTTTGATGATTTATTTGAAAATGTAGTGATACTAGCAAATTAGTATGTATAATTTGCATAAGTATAAGTGAACACTCATATAAGTGGTCACTGGGAATAATGAGCAGCAGTACGAGCTTAGCATCTGACTAGTGCTAACTTGAACTTCACAACAGAAAACTTTCAAACAACAATGTGAAATCATGGTGAAAACAATAATGAAGCTTTTTTGGTTCAGTAAATTCAAATAACTATGTTAATAAGAGTATAGTAAAGGCCTTTTACAGAATACATGACTAACGAGGCAGATTTTTTTTACTGCAGTAGGTTGCCATTTCTTTCTGCAGTCGACCAGTTGCCATCCAAAGCTATAGAATCTGGTCTGTCCTGCTATTTTCCCATAGCTGGGGATAGAAGAGGAGGATTCATACAAGGGTATTAGCACTTAAGTGAATGTAATGGATTCGACTGGAATTTGAATTCAGCTCTCCAATTCCTCAATTCCAGCTGCTTCCCATTACTCCACCTTGCCTCCAAATACCAAATTACTGATCAGAAAACTCTGCGAGCATGGAATTCTGATGTTGATAGATTGCTTTTGTCTAAAAGACTCAAATGGCATGAAGACAGCAAAATTTTGAAGAGTCAACATGCCTTTAGCACTTAGTTTCTGTTATATACCATACCTAAGAACACTAATGGGGATATGTCCCAATTCACATAAATAAGTTGGATACTATTGTAAGTGGGGGTAATATGCTGTCTAAGTAGTCCACCACTTGCAGTTGTTTACTGACTTCATGCCACTGGTGAGTATTGTATTTTGTTGATGTTATAAAGATTACCATTTTATTTCCAACCTCCATTTTGGTTATTCCTCATTCAGTAACCCTTTCTAGGTTACAACAGTTTCCTTAAAGAGGCTAGCCTGCATTTGGTGAAAATCTAAACCAATTAATCAGTATGCATTCATCTTTCTCTGACAATCTTCCTTCCTCTACCTCCTGCAATCAATGGTACCATGACTGTCCCTCTCGTATAATAAAGTGAATAAGAAAAAGAAATTGGTTTTTATTTTACTGTTGGGGACCGAAAGACAGAATCCAGTGGCAACACAAAATACAGAACAGCACATTTCCTATTAATTTTCAGGCATGTGTTTGTAAAAACATATTTTCAGTATATAATAAATGAAATGCATGAGTGTTTCATTTGCTGAGGTTAGCTAATATTTTTTTCTTTACTACAAAAATTTTATGTTATTTTGCATTTTCTTGTTTCCCATATATACTCATGTATAAGCTTGCTTCATTTATAGTGAAACCGCTGAATTTTTTTTTGTGAAAAACCTTATTTTTTTATATAGCTTGTGTATATTGCACTCCCAGCTTCTGCACCATACTAGTAGGCCTACTGTAGTCAATATTGCAGTATGTGGGCATCACACTGGACATATTTTATAGCAAATAATTTTTTTTTTCTTTTTTGTAGAAAGCTAACCCAAAATGGGTTACAAAATGGGTTACACTCTCTGTAAAATATCTGATATGAAAATTTAGATACTGTAAACATTTACCCATGTAAACTGGTCACTGAAAATGCATAATTTTTTAACCTCTTCAAAAAGAATGACCAGTATATAGTGCAAGCACGTATTTTTTTGTGTAAAAACAGATCATAAAAACTTGCACTATACTTGAGCGTATATTGCATGTTCAATACTTTTGTGAATATTGAAGGTAAACACAAAATGCCATTTCCACAGTATCACCTAAAAAGAAATAAATATATGTCAATACACATTGCGTCTTATATTTTAGGATTATCCATTTTAATAAAATTTCAGTTAACATTCTAAACCTACTGTTTCTCTGTATTATTTTTGTTTTTTAGATGGTCCCGGAAAAGTTTGGGGCTTGGATTTATCACCTTACATGCTTGAAGTAGCAGGAAAACGCTTGAAAGATGCTATTGATTCTGGAAAAGTTGAGCTTTGCCTTGGAAGTGTCATGGAGATCCCATTTGAAGATAACACCTTTGATCGTGTCTTCCATTGTAACTGTTTTTACTTTTGGCCTGATTTTAACAAAAGTGCCCAAGAAATATATCGGGTGATGAAACCAGAGTCACTGATGGTCACTACCATTAATCAGGCTGGTCTAAACAAAGGTATAAAGTTTGGAATCTTAAAATATGGCAACCCTGATGTGCCTCTTTATATGGAAGTTCTTAGTAAAAATGGTTTCTCTGATGTACACTTGAAGGAGTTTGGTAAGCATGGAAAATTCTTCCAAGCAATTTTTGCCTCTGTTGGCAAAAAAGAGAATTAACAATTTGTCTAAACATATTTTTTTATACATCAATAATCCATTTATAGAGTTAATTTTTTTTATATTTTTATCTTTTGGGTGGGTCAATGCTTGGTTGTGCGTGTATTGAAATAAAATAAATATCTATGCCCTTAACTTGAATTTCGTAAAATTACAATGTTTTTAGATATCACAGAAAATGAATATTGAAATTGTCACAAGACAAAGATTTGGCCTGTCATTAATAATACTAACATTGTATGGACTATTTCTGTTTTCTATGCATACAAACTGCTGTGAATAAAATCTACCTACTGATTGTGTTAAAAAGTTTAAAATTAGATTTTTGGTGTCAGTTTAACTTTGTCAAAATATTTAAAAACTGAAAATGTTATTAAAAAATATTCTACCAATTTTCAGTGGTGTAAATTATGAACAAAGTAATGGTTTCAGTCATGAAACTTTTTTTAACTAACACATTTTATTTACAATGACATGACATTTTTACTATCAAATTCTTATAAATAAATGCATTGACACAATTATTTGAGCTTTTTTTGTCTTACTGAAAAATATATTTTTATTCTGTCTAATATATTTCATTTATATATATATATATATATATATATATATATATATATATATATATAATTTTTTTCACCACTTTAAACGTTATTTTTACTGGATACTTGTATTTGAGTAGATGCTCCATTTATTTATTAAACAGCATATTTATTTATTTCTAAATATTCAAGAAATCTTATTAAAGAAAAATTTGGACTCTTTGGAAGGATTTGAGCCTGTATCCCTTTGAGCAGAAGAAACCATTGTTAGATTCAATGTGCCTTAACCGACTCAGCCACAGAGCAGCTTCACCAATCAAGTTTTAGATGTATCTTTAAGCTAAATCCTTTTCATCATAGATTAGTTGAAGTTATCATATCTGCTCAGTTTTGTATACAAATGTAAACAAAGTAATTTTCTAAGCTAATTTTTCTAATCTGACAGATTATGTTTAATTAATCATAAGGAATTTCTAACTTATTTATGATTGAACTAATCACAAACTCTGCTTTCTTACTGCAATAATCCAAGTAGTAAAAATAAAACCATAATGCTTTCTGTTCACTGGAAGTGCAACCCAGTGAATTACCTTCCTTATATAAAGCTTTACTTATTAAGAGGTGATAAGTTATAAGTATCACCTTGTAGATAACATAACACAAGATATTTAAGGCATTCTATTTATAAAAGGCATTTCATCATGACTTTTAAAGTTTATATTATTAGCACAGTTTTTCAAGTGAATTATTATTATTATAAACTAATTTACTCAGACTAATATTCTCATCTTACAACATTTTCCCATCAAAGTCTTCAGTGTGTGTCTGTTGTAGTTTATAACTTTTGGGGAATTTGTTTCTTCCGATGAACTAGGACTTTTTCCATTACCTAAACCAAAGATTGTAATTAAGCTTTAACTGTTACTTTTATCTATAAGAAAAATTATCATAGAGAATAATTATTTGATAATTATTAACTGTTACTTTTATTCATAAGATCATGGATCTATTGGTAGAAACTTATAGCTATAAGCCTAATGTTGATTGCCTACCTACATTTAAAGCTCTAAGCTTCCACCTGTTGTAGGGAATATGTGGCCTAATGCAGTGGTTCCCAAGAAGTGTGATGCACCTCATAGGTGCAGCTGAAGAGGATAGCAGGTGAGGCGGAATGATTGAAAGACAATCAAAGATTTAGAAACAGTTTCAAAAAATTCATATACCAAAAATAAATATGATTTCAAAATTTTAAATATTATTATGGACTACTTGTAATTGCATGCATTAGTCCAGGATAGTTGTAAATAATTATTGACTGATTTTATCATTGTGATATTTTTGCATTCTATCAAGTATTAAGAATATAGTAACTAGAGTTTGCAAATTGGAGGAGAAAGTTATCAATGATAATGTTCTGACTTTGAATCTAGGGTTATCTCCCTTTAACAGTCTCTGTATTTTTAATTTTTAAATGTACTTTTTATCACATGAGATTTGTTGAGTCATGAGGAAATTTTAATTCTGAAAATGCAGCCCAGAGAATAAAAGTTTGGGAACCACTGGCCCAATGGGTAAAAATATTTGTGTAGTATATCTATTCACCTTGGAGTTCAATTCTTAGTCAAATAGTTTGTTTTTCTGGAAGTGACAAATAACATCATAAAGAATAATAAACAAATATGAGACATTGGCAGCAGAATGAGAACAATGTCCTTCTTGGATTCCAGCTTTATTTTAATTTGTTTATCTCATTGGAAATTTCTATTCTAGATTACTGAACACTTATCTTGTTAAGCTGAGGTACGTTCTTCAGTGTTTTTATTTTGTTCTTTCTCACTGGTACTTTAGACTCTTTTTATATTCCTGTTCATGGTTTCATTGATTCTGTAGTTTATATACAGTCAATGACGAAATTATTCATACAACCATCAATGTTGAATATGTTTATCCATTTCTCAGAATCTAATGCCCGTATGATGCCAGGTTTTTTTTATATGCTAATAAGCACAAGAAAGGAATATAAAGCTCAATTTTCAGAACAATAGGTTAAATACAACAAAATTGAGGGGCGAATTATGCAAAATAGGAAAAGACAAAATTATTCGTACAGTATGAAAAATAGAAAAATTTGAACAATTTTCACAATATTAATAGTCATTAGTATGGTCTCTCATCTTTATAACTTGCTGCAATTGATTTCTAAAGTTTTTGATGAGGTTTGAACAAGTCTTTTCTCGGATTTTCTTCCATACTTCAATGTTTACACGTTCTAATTCCTGAAGTTCTTTTGGTGACTGACGATTTATTCAAATTTTGAATTCTTGTCATAGATTTTCAATAGGAATCAAGTCAGGACTCATTGAAGGCCATGGTAGAATTGAAATCTTCTTTTCCTGAAGCCATACAGTTACTGATTTAGACATATGTTTGGGGTCATTATCTTGCTGGGAAGTCAATCGCTGACCTAAATGAAGATTTTTGCTGATAGTTGTAGAGTTTCATTCCGAATTTTGATATAGTTTGTAGATTTCATTATTCCTCTTATTACAATTAATTGTCCAGTCCCCTTTGAGGTAAAACAACCCCAAAACATCATCGAATTACCTCCATGTTTTAATGTTGCCACTGTGTTCTTTGGGGGGGAAAGCCTCACCTTTCTTGTGCCAAATCTTTTGTACATCATTATGTCCAAAAAGCTCAGTTTTTGTTTCATCACTCCATAGTACTTGTTCCCAAAAGCAATTTTCTTTGTCCAAGAACATTTTGGCAATATTGAACCGAGCAACAATGTCACATGGCTTGTGAAGGGGTTTGTCATAGACGGTTTCCATACAACCCATTTCTATTTAAACAACGTTTGTATGGATGCTGCAGATGTAGTATCTATTCTATGCCGGATGCTTTCTTTCCTCCTTTGTGTCCCCCCCCAATGTTGCGTGACATCTGTTACGTACTGGTGGTATATCCTGCTATGACCAGCAGCCCGAGTGGAAGTAAATCTTGTGCTCTGCTTTCGCAAGAGATCTTCTTGTCAACTCTCTACCTCCAGGCGGGTAGGAACTCAGATAAGGCTATGCCGAAGGGCAGAGTCTCATCTGGTGTGGTGGACATAGAATCAAGAAGCACATCCACTAATGTTTGGGAAGGGTAAAAATAAACGACTGGAGAGAAAAAACCCAAAGCTGACCCAACAGAGATGCTAAAAAGGGTGAAGAAACAAAGTGGGGAGGTTGGGAATCTAGACATGAATCATAACAAAAGTGAATGCCGGGAACAGGCCAGGAGCAACACTCATTCGCATTAATTAGGGAAACAAAACGTGACAAACTTAAAGAGAGCAGGGTTCGTAGGAAACCACTTCATTGCTTTAAGCGGACTTAGAAAATCAAAGCTAGCCCCAACACACGAACCAGGCTCGCCATAGTCACCCACCTTTTGCTGAAATCTGTCAATATCAAACGCTTTCTATCAGATCTGATTTTTACCTTAAGCTGATGCTTAAAGAAAACAATCAGATCCTGATGCGAATAACGTTATCGCAAGATTCCCTCCTGCCGCGTCGTCCGCGTCATCATTCTTGCCACGGATAGCAATGTAAAAACACCATCCGTTTTACCCCGGAGAACAGGGTTGACACATTGTCAAACACATACGCAAGATCAGTCAACTCACCGACATAACCCCAGAAAAAGCGCACCTGAGGACAATGGTAGAAGGCGTGCGAGGTTGTTTCCTCTAAGCCAAGGTTACACCGACGACAGTCAAGCAAATCTGACTTGCCCCATCTGAAGGTTTTATCATTGAGAGGTAGCATGTTCCGAATCAATTGTCAGCTAAACGAATACGTAGGGTTGCTGGTTCCCAAGACCAGAAAGAGCGCAACTCTGATTCCGACAAGCCGAGCCGGCCACATAGAGACTCATTCTCACCCTCGTCTACTAATTCACGATACAATGGCCTACGAGACCGTCAAAATGTCATTGGACCGAGGAAAGACCTTCAAGGCTGACCAATACTTGCTGAGGAAACTCGACAACCTTCAATAACCATGACAATGCTTAGTTCAAGAAATAGGAGTGATGGTAAGGCTAGGGAAGGCATCCCTAATACTCCCCGCCAAAATTGAATCCTCCATCAAAACGCGTCATAGGAAAACCAACCTTGAGGCGTGTCGATGACTCACCAGGTGTGGCAATCCCAGCTGCCCCCCCCCATGATACGGGCGCTGGAAACAGGCTTCTTTACAGATCCAATGTTTGCGATCCCCCCACAAGAGGGTAGTCAAGAAACGCTCGATCACCTCCATACGAGTCCTGCAAAGAGGAAGTACATCCAAGTAAAGTAAATGATGAGCGGTAAGACATAAGTGGCACACGCCTCAACCCTATCCTTCAAGAACAACCTCCTCCAGAGCCAAGTCCGGGCCTACGATCCGACCTTTTCCTGTACCCCTGATCAATTCTTCTTTAGCTGGAGTCTGAGCCCAAACAACACTCCAAGAATGAGAACGGGTTCATCAGTCCAACCAAAGTGCCCCGGAAGCGGGACCCCCTTCCAGGCACCTAAATGCTAGCTGGAAGATTTGTTGCAGTTAATTAAGGTCCCTGTGGCCATCTCGTACCGTTTCAGTGTCTTCTGCATTATCTTAATGTCGCTGTGGCATGAAACGAAAATGGATACGTCATCGGTGTACACAGAAATCCTGGCTCAAGCTCCACCAGGGACAGCGATTTCGCGTAGGGCTGGTTTGCACGTCCTGTACCTCAGTCAGTGAAAGAGGAGCTTCTACGTAAAGTAAGAGTGACAGCGGACAACCCTGTCGAACCGACCGAGAAGTAAAGTTTGAATCCGGCGGCCTGCAGGGAAGCAGCCAGGTATCGATAGTCGACCCTGCCGAATGTCTTTGACTGATCTAAATTGATCAGCGCGGCTTGCTTGTCGTCTTCTATACCCTCCATGATCATACGGACCAGATGCATTTTGCTTTGAATTGTTCATCCCTTCACACCACAAATCTGCTCAGGTCCTAACAAGCTCGCGACAACTGACTGCAAACGCTCCGTCAGGATCTTGGCCAAAATCTTTAACTCTGTATTTAGCAGAGTTATGAGCTTATAATCGTCTAAATCCTACCCAACACCCTTGCTCTTTTTCGACAGTGAGATCAACGCCCCTGGAGATCCGGTCAGAGACGAACCCATTCCGGAAACAGTTGTTGAACACAACAGTAAAAATCGGAAAGATGTGTGACAGCCTCAAGTACAATTCGTAGGGCAGATCATCAAGTCCCGGAGGTGCAACAGACTCAAGCAGAATTCTTAGGGTAGACCATATCGACCCGGAGATCTGCCAACCGTCTTCAATGGCAAGTAAACTTCGCCCTCTGTGATTTCGCCCTCGCAGCTAACTATTAATACTTCAGTCATCGAAAACCAAGGAAAGTCAGCCAAATAGCTGTGAAACTCATCGCCACAGAGATCAGTCTCCTTGTAAAACGTCTTTGGAAATGCCCCAGAGTACGCCCCTCCGGGGTATTGATCTTGAGAATGTATCGATCGGAACCAAGCCTAGTTACAGTTATCTCTAGGGAATTCCCCTCCACATACCATCTGGGACACATTATCCTCTAGAGTCTTCTTTTTAGCCTTATCTAGAGCGAGTCGTTGGCTATATTTAGTGGTGAAGGACCTGATCCTATCCTTAAGCCTCTCCCACTACTTATTCTCGCCCCCACTAATTCCCGCTGCACTAATCTAGTCTGTTTCTGAAAGTCACACCTGTCCAGTAAGGATAGATTGAACTTCCAATGTCGAGCCATTTTAGGCCTAGTACCTAACACCATCCGGGCACATTCGAGTGTACGGTCCGAATAATCTAAACGAGGAAACGTGCGATAATCTAATAAATATAGATCGACTATTCTCAAAAACATTCTGCCCAGTAGCTCACTACCTGAAGAGACAGCCACTTAAGTGCCACGTCCACATCTCCTGTGCTGAATGATCGACCTGGTATCTATCGACAAGCCCAAACTCACCAATCAGATCAACCAAGCCACGATTGCCCAATATCCTCCCGCTAGCTCTCCGCCCCTATCTTGGGGTCCAGGATGGCATTCCAGTCCTCCATTAAACCTAAGCATGAAGAATCCACCAGGAACGACCCCAACAAACGGAAAAGGTCGACACACTCCTCATGATCGTTCGGTGCAAAAGAAGAAGAGACCTCGAAGCAGGGTGTCAGCCTTATCCCTATCTCTCAACTTTCTCTGCCCTACTCCGACCAGATCTCTTCTCCTTTTTTGTGACTTTAAAGTCCTCTTCCCCCTTTTCGTCCCTCCCCCTCTTCAATGATGAGGATCGAGGAGGAGGTATTTCCTCTACCTCCATGTAGGAGTCCAGCTGAGTCAACTCCTACACCACCTGATGCTGTTGGTCCTCCTTTTCTTTGCGTTTCCGTATCAGCTGCTGCTGCTTTTGTTGTTTCTGCTGCTGCTTCTGTTGTTTCTGCTGTTGTTTCGGCTGCTTTTCAGATGACTTAGCAGCTCCTTTCCTGGGGACATCCTGCTGGGAAGTTGGAGTTGCCACCTTACATCCTTTTCTTGCCACCTCAATCCACTCAGTGGAAGTCACTAGGATCCTTCTTGAGTGCTTCCTACTTGGGCTGCTCCACTTTTGACAATTGCATCTGTGGTGCCGGGTTCTTTCCGGGACACAGTTTCGCAATGTTACGCATCGGTGAGGGGAAAGCAAGGGAGGAGAGAAGGCCTCTGGCACGGAACAGATACTATATCTGCAGCATCTACTCTGACAGGAAAAAAAGATTCTCCCCCTACGCCAATCCTCTCGGAAGCCCGCGATTTACCTTAACACCTCACTGAGGTTGTAACACAAGGTCGGTTATTAACGTGGGGACCCGAGTGTTTCCACTCGGGCCGCTGGTCTAAGCTAGTCATAGCCGATCATGTTAACACTATGTAACAGATGCCACACAAGAGTGTGGGGAACACAAGGGAGGAGAGAAGACCTCCGGAACGGAACAGATTCTACATGTGCAGCATCGAACGGGAAAAATAATTCTCCTCTGCCAATCGCTCCAAAAGAATCCGGAAAGAAAGTCGGTATTTACTCGATCTCTCCACGAGGCAGGGTGTGGCACAAGGCCAGTTTTTATATGGGGCAATTCCGAGCCCGTAGGCTCGGAGAAAAAATCTTCGTATACCCTGCATACACGGACTCGGATTTGTCTACCGCCCCAGACGAGACTGTCATTCAGTAAAGCCTCGTATGGGTTCCTCCCGCCCGGAGACAGAGATTTAACAAGATCTCTTGCGAAATGGATATTTATTGCATAAAAATACAATTATGGAACAAGGCCGAAAAAGGTTTCGTCCTAGACAGCGACAAGCGCATTGAGGATATATAGTCATCCTGCCATCTGTGTTACTCCTTATGCAAAGTCCCCGAGTCGATCGTAACCCAATCCACCTCCGAACCCCCGTTAACGATCGGCACATCATTCAATGTCGACATAATTAAAACGTAACCACCAACTGATACTGCTATTACGTGAAACAGTCATATAGAGCTTAACCTATATATCCCAGTGGATCAGAACCAATTACTGAGTGCATTACATCCTCATTGGACAAGAAATGCTAAAAACATTTCTAATTTACATTTTCATGTTAGTTATAGATTTTTGTGCAAGCTAAACACAATCCAAGCTCCAGACGCAAGTTTTACAATAATTGCTTCTGATTGGCCAATATATCTCAAAGTCATAACAACGCCTACGCGCTCGTGTTTAAACACAAAATACCGCCAAAAATCTTGAAATGTGTTCGCGAGCCACCCACGTGACCAGGAATGTAAATAAATACGATGCACGAACACAAAGTTTTACCGGTGCGCTTCGTGACGGACAACCAATTGCTACTCCACGTCACTCATACTTTTGAAGTTGTAAAGTTAAATTTATTTAACACAAAACAACTCCAATACACTCACTCACCAACCTCTGAAATCACCCCTGAACTTTTATCAACTTTAGAACTCACAATTTCAAACTTTATTCTTCTGAATTACAAGTTCAATATTACTTCTTCTTAATATGAACTCCGGTACAAATATTACCAAATCAAAGGGACACGACTCTGTCCTACCTTTTCAGTTCGCATGCTTTTACATCAAACATTAATAAATCTAATTGTTATGTTTTGAAATAATTCCGTTGAGTTTTGTATCTTATTCCATGTATGAATATAGAGATTTTAATGTTAGTGGAAATCGTTAATTTTCACGCAGCCTATTCTCAACAAGTATTTACCCATTATAATTAACACATCCACTACAGTCACCTCCTTCATATCGACCGCCATCATCCCCGACGAGAAGGAACCAACATTACGTGACAACATAGTTCGAATGTGCATAGATATACGCCCACTCGAATGCCAATTAACAATAGGGCTGCACAGATCATGCTCCGGGATTCATCAGCATTAAAGATGACTCCATCTTCAACCAATACAGAATCAACCTAGAAATCGGCCACAGGAAGAACATTAATAAAAAGTAAAAACCCAATCGCAGAGCGTGCTATACAAGAGCTAGAATTAGAATCCCTTTATCAAGAACCGAGCGGAGATCCTATCTTAACACTGACCTTAGCTCTAGCTACCAGTCGCTTAAACTCTCGTTTATGTCTAAACGGCCTTTCCTCTCATGAGAAGTGGTCCCAGAGAGACCAACTACACAATCTGTATGTGACGAAACACTTATCCTCGCAGGAAACAAATCACGCGAAGAAAATCATTCCATAAACGAGAAAACTAAAGCACCAAGTAACCATACAAGACCTAAAAAGTCCATCTATGCCAAGGTGAGATCTTGTACTTGTACTCAGATGGCAATAAATCCCAGGGACGCGATAGATGTATTGTTTGCTGCATGGACAACCCCGAATGGTGCCAAATCCGTAAGTTTGCAGGAAAGCAACTCCGCCAATTGTCATATCTGGTAAAACAATCTGAGTGTTACAAAGTCCCCAATGCCTTCAATGCTACATTTCCGCTTGCAATTCGATGTAACGATGAAGCCTCCAGTGAAGATGATCAGTACAACCCATTTAGTAGCGCTACCAGCAACACCACCTCACTCGACACACACACAACACCCACTGAAATATCTGACCACCTCACATAGCAAGAGATGACACCCACCATTCTGCCCAGTTGTGATAAACCAACAACATTGATCGAGAACTCAACAGAGACTATAAAAAAGGCGTCCTGTATCCCCGACCGGACTACGGCGGTCTACCAGGCAAACTAGACCACCCAAATATCTCGAAGACTACCAAGTCGATAAATATGATATGTAAATTGAAAAAAACGGAATCACACCATGACGAGTTTAGACCCTTTAGTTATTGTTTCCGTTTCCTGTTTTTATTTTATTTATTTTTGGAATAAACCGCGCCTCTCTCACTCATTTTTCAATCTCCATTAAGGTTAGTTGTTTTCCCTTCTCCTTGAGAGTCACTTGTCTATACGAGTTGGTATTCTACGGTTTATAATTAATTCAACTCGACGTAAGACGAACTGTCTTACTGGCGCTGTATTTTAATCCTTTATCTAACTGGAAATTTCTACGCTAGATTATTCAATATTACTGTCTTGTTAAATTGAAGTACCTTATTTAAAGGTTTTTTTTCTTTCTAATTGAGACTTTAGACTCCTTTTTTCACGTTTTCATTGATTCTGGAGTTCGAAATAAATAAATTTCAACTGTCTCTTCCTGATGCTAAGTATAAGTTTACTTTTTGTTTCCATTTTCTCGAGGATTGTGTTGTTGCTCACATGGTATCCTCAGCATCCTTATGTAGAACCACATTTCCGATGCTTCAAGTCTTTCTTCATCTTTAAGAAGATTGACCAACATTCACTGCCATATAGGAGAACAGATATCACGTAGCAGTTCAGTAATATTTTCCTTATTTCTAAAGAAATTTTTCTGTTTCTTAATACTCTGCTTAGCTTTTGGAATTAATTTTTGGCTATCTCAATGCAGCTTTGGATTTCATTGTCGCACTTTCCCTCCTCCTCTGTTAAAACACTTTTCAGATATTTAAATTTTTGTACTTGTTTGATTTTGGTATCTCCGATTTGTAATTTGCATTTTGGGATAATTCTTTTTCTAACAACCATGTATTCTGTCTTCTTACAGTGGATGTTTAATCCTTTCTTTTCGCTTTCCTTCACTGCCTTTACTAACAACAGAATACAGGAAAATATTTATGGATGCCGGAAAGCCATGTCAGAGCGGTAGGAAAATGACTGAAGTCAAGGTTCCATGTCAGGACCAATAATATCCCAAATCCAAAGGCCGTAAATCCAAATCTGGTAATAAATTTTAGGGAATAAAAGAAACTACATTTATGCAGCGGTAAAATTCTAAAATAATCATATTGTATTTACATCTTTGTTATGATTATTAGGTTGGTGCAAAAATAATGACGTAATAATGTCGTTTTTTGACGTATTTATTAACGTCAAAAAACGACGTTATTACGCCATTATTTTTGCACCAACCTAATAATATTTTTATTCCTCCCAGTTTTTTGCTGTCATAGCGAAAGTTACTGTCTGATTTTATGTGTGTGTGTGTGTGTGAGTGTGTGCTTGTAGATACACTGCCTCAATTCATCCTAACACATTTAACCGAAAATGACAACTGGTATCAGAAGGCCATGAGAAGAATTTTAATGATCAACTTGTAATCTGAAACTATTTGGAAAACAAACAATAGAAAATAAAGTTCACCAACCTGAACATCAAATTCCACCAATTTAAACAACTGTGGCACCATTTAACGAGGCAGAAAGGGAAAAGAAAGAAAAGAAGAAAAGGAGAGGCTAAGAACCGAATCGTGAGTGATAAGCAAGAACACACACACAGCTAAGAGACAATGGATAAAAGGATATTTTGATAAGTAACAAATGGCGAAAGAGTGTTATTACAATGACAGGGAAATTCTGAGTAAAAAGAAAGGGAAAGAAGGAAAAAATCAGATATGTTTTGGCATCGGCTGTGTTATCTAAGGATATGAAAACAAACTATTGGTACGGGAAGACATCTTATTATCAACTACAGACCGGCTGGCCAAAAAAAAAAAAAAAAATTCAAATGAAAATGTTATTTCGTTAAGTGACGAAAAACAGGCAACTAAAAAGACTTGGACAGATATGAAAAATTAAAAACCACCCACGAAAGTCCGACGGAACATTCTTGGCCTGCGATAATGAAATTTTGTTATCAGGAATTTGTACCGAGGGAAAATGAATGTGTTTTCTTTCTTTCTTCGAGGCGACAGACTGACTGGAACTTTGGAGATGTTTCTTTTTGAGACCGTGTCAAGAAGACCACACATTCTGATAATTAGCGATAAAATACCTGACGTAAACCACGTGTAGAACAAGAGTTATGACCGCCATTGTCATATTGTCCCGTTCGCGGCTGGAGAAATGATAAACCATTAAGGGGAAGAAAAGGGAAAGAGAAGAGATAATTCTTTTTTTTTTTTTTTTTAAGCAAGATATTTTTTTTCTTCCTGAAACAAAGCCGCAGATTCGTCCACGCCCGACTAAGACATCATTGGTTGAGTGGTGATCACGTGATGCACGAGGGAGGCTGTTGCCGCCCATCTGGAGGATGAGTAAGAGAGGTTGCCACGAAGATGTGGGGAGGGCAGTTCACGCCCCTCTGAAGTATGATGAGAAGGTGGCAGCGAGGAAAGGTTCCCAAAAATGGAAAAAGGTGGAAATTCCTAACCAGAGAGGTGGATATGTATTTAGAATTATCGAGGAACCCCCCGGCACCGACAAACTCACCCCGGTTTTGATCGGCGCCCATATAAACGAAGCCACAACGAGCAGAAATGAGTCGAGTCCCAGCAGTTCCCAGAGTCAGTCTCCGGTTGAGGCAAGCCTCGCAGATAGCTGACCAGGATTCACGCACATCCGGACCCATCTTCAAACCAAGAACAATTATTTTGAAGAGCGACTTAGATCCAGATCACCGAAATAAGTTTTTCTTTTGACTTTCGTCCAAAGAACCACCGAAACACCAATTTCTTAGAGAGCAGACGACTTGAAGTGTTAAAACTTGCCTAGCGGAAAACGACGTGTCACAATCCATAGAACGGGTCGGGGGATAGATGCAGTCCTATGTATCGAACAACTAGACATAAAGTTTGTTACCTTTTTCTTTGATACATTTTATTGCCTTTTATGCATATTTGTGTGGTATCACCCCAGTTGAACTCGGTTTGCAGTACGGCCCCGACGACTGATTGATTTCCTCTGCCTAGATCAATTCACAACGTGGGTAGGCAGACTGGGAATCAAAGTAGGACGTCACAGTTGGTGCCGTGGTAGACTAGGATAGAACGACACGGTTGGCGCTGCGACCAGGGGACGACGTCACACAACAATAAAACCAACATATCCTATGTATTTTCCTTAAAATATTTCAAATATTCTTTATATCATTTTTTAAAAATTTTCTCTAAACTGTTGATGTTTTTGTTGTTCCCCTTAGAGATATGGAATAAGCATGGTGAACTTGTCGGAGTTAGCTCCTCCTTAATTCTCTAATTGTCATTAAGGGGCGCTCTCCCTACATTATAAATACTGGGCAACTTCTTGCCTCGTTCTCTTTTTCACTTTGCATTTCAGGGAACACCTCTACAATGTAAGCTCTCGCAAAAGATATTGTTTCCCATTCGTGGGAGACGCCATGAACATTGTACACACATACACATACGTACTAACATTCACCAAAGAACAAACACAAATGTTCACACACACGCAAATGTTAATGTCTATGTCCATTGTAAAATTGTATTGTTTAATATATATATATATATATATATATATATATATATATATTGGTCTTTACATCTTCGGTTGGACACAATTTGAATCCGCCATTTTCTTGTAGTTGGACCTTCTTCTAGCAGGAAATAAACAGCATGTAGTCCTAATTCAACAACTCGTAAATACCCCTGGTCCTCTACAAACTTCTGTTTCTAAAGCCCTCAATTCTCTTTTTGATCTAAATAACACAATCTTAAATCGAATCACATATTTGTCATCATGTGAACTGGTTACGACTTTACAACTCAATTCATAAATAAAAATATTGAATCAAAAGTTATAAACCCAACATTTAACAAAGACTAGAGGACATTACATAGAGAAATGAAGTAGTTGCTTTAATAATAATAAAAAAAAACATTCTCATTATTCGGACTATTGTCCTCATCTACGTCGCCATATTTATTACGTTTCGGCCGTTGTACGCTCCGGCCTTCTTCAGGAGGTTGGAATGTCGAACTGAACCCTTTATTTCGCTCACTGGGGTAGACTGTTCTAGTTCCACGTGCCATGTTTAATTAAGGTCGGTTATCAGTTATCTCCTGTTAATTTCCTTCTAAAAGTACTGCACTGCCTTAACCGGGTATTGAACTCACACTCTTAGGGTCCTGTCACTGGATCTAACTAACGCCTTTATCCATTGTGCCATGTGTCCTTGAAGAGATATGTGTATGAATTTCTGGGTATTATAATCCTAATGTCTTCAGCAACCGTTTTTACCAGAGTTCATATTGCAATTTTTGTTGTTGTTATCGCTTTTCTCTGGCACTCCTTATGTACCTGCCTATCCCAGTTTTGGGGGGCTGCTGCCATGTACCCAGGGTAGTTGTTACGTTGTAGGGTACTACTTATACTGACCAATTCTTTTTCTAATGTCTCTGGGTTGCCACTTATGACTTTTGCTCGGTGTTGTAAGCAGCGGACGACCCCTTTCTTTACGGTGTATGGATGGTGAGAGTTGAAATTGGGGTACCGTCCGGTAAATGTCGGTTTACGGTATACGGATGTCTTGAACCCATGCTCTGTTCGAGATATTAGAACATCCAGGAATGGGAGTGTGTTGTTACTCTCTTTCTCCATTGTGAACTGTATCGAAGGTCTTATTGAGTTCACATGGCCCAGTAGAACCTGAACATCTGGTGTGGCCAGAGTATGAAGGTGTCATCTACGTACCTTAACCATATAGTTGGCTTTAAAGATATAGATTCTAATGCCATTTCCTCAAAGTATTCCATGTATATATTTGCCATTGCTGGTGATAATGGCGAGCCCATTGCTAAGCCCTCATCCTGTCGATATATGTGTGATCCCATTCCGAAGTGTGTTGTTTGTGTACAGAAAATCAACATCTCCGTCATATTATCTATTGGAATACTGGTCCGTTCTTCTCTCTCCTTGACAATGTTTTTGTCATATTTTCTAACATTGAGTAAATGGTTTAAAAAATTCTAACAGATATTATGTTCTTCCCTAAAAAGTAATTTCTAACAAATGGATTTAATTTTGAATCTGATATTATTTGCTATTAGACCAAGTGCTATTTTAGTGGATACCCATGTTTGAGTAGATGTTTCACTCTTTAACCAATGAGAATGATGTCTACAGGTCTATTCATTCGAGAGACTTAATAAAGAAAATGTGCTCTTGAATGTACAGGCCAGTAGATGTAATTCACACTGTTTAAAAAAACAAAAAAAAAAAACAGGTTGTCTACTCAAACATGAACATTAAATTCATTGTTAAAATCCTGCTGAAAAACATTTACCTTTATTACTTACTTGGTAGCAGGTTCAAGATCCTTTATAGATTGTGACGAAGACAGTGAAGGGACTGAATATCTTAAAAAGTTATAAACCCAACATTTAACAAAGACTAGAGGACATTACATAGAGAAAGGAATTAGTTGCTTGGATAATAAATAAGAAATAAAAACAGAAACATTCTCTTTTCAGCAATTCCATAAATATATTTACAACTCAGTGTGGAGCATTGAATATTATTTTGGATCTACTTATTCTGTGTAGTGGATAGTGAATCAAGATCCTTTATAGATTGTGACGGAAACAGTTAAAGGACTGAATATCTTAGGTCAGCTGAGGATATATGTTTCTAATATAATAACCTGCTACCAAGTAAATAATAAAGGTAAATGTTTTTCATCGGAATTTTAACAATGAATTTAATGTCTATGTTTGAGTAGACGACCTGTTTTTCGAGAGTCCATTTTATTTATTAGATCTTTTGATATAATTCACAGTTTAAAAACTAGGGCATCTACTCAAACATGGATATCCACTAAAATAAAGTTTTGAGTAATGGCTAATAATGTCTGGTTAGAAATTAAATCCATTAATTCGTTTGTAATTACTTTCGCGGGAAGAACAGAATATTAGTTATAATTTTGTTTTCTTAATCAATTTACCCTATGCAAGGCAATAAAGCTATTAAGATGCAAGGGGTTACTGAGTGTGAAAGAATATGAAAAAAAAGAAAAACATTATTAAGGAGAAGAAAACAATAAGAGAACATGAATTAAGAAGACAAAAGATAACGATTGACATTGCATCTAAGTTTTTTGAAGATCAACGTTGACTGATAAGATTTCTACAAGCGTGAAGAATAAGCCAACTTTATCACGGGATAATATTAATGGAATATTGACCACATGATTTGCATAACAAACATAATAAGCATTAATCTACAAATAGTCATTTGTTATTTTTTAAAATTTCTATTATTTTTCTACTCCATTTGATGTTTCTACTTCAAAACTTATCTGATTATTTATTGGTGACTAAAATACACTATTTACCGTTTTAACAATAACTGGGTGCTTTGACATGGGGTAATGGTTCACAAGTTTAATCTGGTTAAGCATTACTTGTGTGTTGTGAGTTCAATCATCATTGGGAACCCCATACTTGTAGTCTAGTGCCAGAATTAAGCTGAGCTTAGTAAATAATGTTTCATCAATAACCGTTTCGGTTTTACTCCTGTTTGCCGTATACATGCTCCTGAACGTAGACAGCTTGAATAAAACAGTTAACTAAATGGCATAAAACTAGGTACCTCCACGAAATCGCTAAATAAAAAAAAAAAAAAAAGAGCATAGCTTGATGAAAAAGAGGCCAACCTAGCCGAAAACAAAATGTTATCATCTAAATGCTTATGTTATTATTAAGAGGAAAGACCAAAGTTTGTTTTTATGAATATGGACAATATTTTCTGAAAGCAAAAAAAAATTTTATTTGTTATTTCTTAATTATAATAGATTTTTACATTTAATTTTTAAAAATATTATAAAATTAGTTAAAAGTCGCACCAGGTTTCCTAAGTCTCCTTATGAGATCTTTTTTAGCGCGTTGTAAATTGTATCATTTTCACTAATCAGAAGATCCGCAGTAATTAAGAAATGTAATTTTGTGTTTATAATCGGGCTGTAATTATAACGTACGGAATACAATTAAGTTGCTTTATTTGAGTTAAGCATTGTTCTCCGCTGTTAAGGCCTTTACTTTTGCAAAACACGTGTAGAGAAGTTATTTTGATTTTTCAATTTCAAACGAGAAGGGTACCTACAAGTGTCAGTATCATCTTATGAAATTTATATGATCTTATTTTTATATTAATCTCAGTTATGACATTTTTCCATAAATCAAATATCAAAATTAATAATAAAATGAATGGAAATACAAATAACACAGTAAAATGTAATAAATATACATAAAATTATAATATTTTATGTACAATTCTGATAAAATTTCAAAAGAAAGGTACCTATAAATTAATTAGATACCTTTCTTATGAAATTTAATCTCACTCTTAACAGTCTTATTATAATATCTTTATAATATATTTTCCATAAAGCCTCGTAAAGGTGAAAGCTAAGTACAAAAAAAAAAAAAAAATTAGAGCGCTGAAAGTTTTCCTTAAAAATAACGAGGTAAATAATTTGTTTACTTAAATGTAAATTATTTCACTTTTCTCCTTCCGTAGAACAAATTAGCCTCACGGAATCCGTCAATATGTTATTCATCACCTATCAAGTGACGCGAAAGTTTATGACCTGCTTTGTTTTATTTTCAAATTACATCTTTTCGGCGCAGAAGCTAAGTTAAGCTTGGTTCAAAATATTTTAAATAAACATTATAATTTCTGATTTTCTTAAAATAAGTTTTGAAAAAATGATAATTGATATTTAAAAGAATTTCAAAGTGAGATTTCCAGTTTTTTATAAAATGGAAAAATAGGGTCAATTTTGCTGACTCAAAAAAAAAAAACAAGATTTTTAACGAAAATTTCGGATGTGCTAAGAACGATTACAAAATGTAAAAAAATCCCCCCAAAATACTTTGATCTTTCCTCTTAATAATAACATAAACATTTAGACGATAAAATTTTGTTTTCGTCAAGTTTGGCGTCTTTTTCATCATGCTATGCTCTTTTTTTTTTTTAGCAATCTCGTGGAGGTACCTACATAAAACTGATTAAAATAGTAATGCAATCTCGTCACAATATTCTGACAAGTATATTTCAGGCCCCGTTGAACAATCGAATCGCCATGTCTTCTCTACAAGCCGAAAAGTTACATTGTCTCCAGACAAATATTTGAACTGATCCGGTCTTTCCTATCAAATCGTGACATGAAAGGTATCCTGAACGGCCACTATTCCAGATCCTTTTGTACTAATACAGATTTTCCGGGGGGAAGGGGCTCCATCCTTGGTCCAACTCTTTAATTTTCATTAATGACCTTCCCGATGTGATCATATCTCAACTTGGTATCTACGCTGACAACTAATTACTCCTGCCTTAATAATAAGGCTGATCAATTTGATATGGTCAAAATGGCTGTTAATATCTAAACCGACCTTCAGTCTGTTAACTGGTGCAAAATATTTCTTTTTAATTTTAACGCCTCCAAAACTAAACTGCTCTCTATTGAACATCTGAAAGAACCCTCTTTGCCTTCTATCAGGTTAACGTTCTCGGCTGACATGAAATGGAAAGACTATATTGAATCCATTGCTAGGTCTGCTACTAAGAAAATTGGTTCACTGTATTGTGCTAGACAATTTTTCTCTCCAGAATCCATTTTACATATCTACAAGTCTACCTACCATTCGTCTATGATTAGAATATTGCTGCCACATATGGTCTAGTGTTCCTGCTATTTATCTAGATATCCTTGATAAAATCCAAAGAAGAATCAGCTAAAATCATTGGTCCTGATCTTGCGTCACGGTTTCAGGCACTTTCAGAGCTCCGTAAGGTTGCCCCACTGAGCCTGTTCTATACATTCATAGTAATTGTTCGGATGAGCTCTTCGCTACAGTTTTTAGAGTCTTGTTTATTGGTGTGAAGTGACCTAGTTTCAGACCAGTGGTGATAAAAGGAGCTCGCATGATAAAGCAACCCTTTTTTTGGATAAAATAACAAACTTTGGCGACCTACTGACAATTTGCTAAGTTAATTTCTTTTTCCTTTGTTAATTTATTCGTTTTTTGTTTGATTTAATTTTTGTTTTTTTGTCAGTCTTTTTTTTTCTGTCGGCTTTGGCCGCAATCTTTATTTTTATTTTCCTGGTTTGACGAAAGTCTTACCAAACTACTGTTTTTTTGTTTTTTATTTTGCTTTTGCATTTAATCTATAGTTTATTTTAATTCTATTATTGACTAGTTTTGCAAAAGACTTACGAAACATTAAAAAATTTCCATTTGTGATAATTGTTTTTGAATTTGAACAGTTTTTATTTTCTTTTCTTCATGCCCGACAGCTTTTTGTTTTTTTTCTGGTCGGCTTTTGGCTGCCATCTTAATTTTATTTTTAGTAAAATAGTGGCATGTCAGTTGACATGAGGAAGACCGAGAGACAGAACTTCTTAGCTGAGCTAGTTATTGACTACTCAGGTGATTTCTGTACCTTTTTACCAGCCTATTAAAACCCTTTTATTGTTACGTGTTATTTGGCGTTTGTCTCTACTAACCCCAAATCAACATCATAACATAATTCATCGAAAAATTTTTTGTCTTCAGACAATAATGTCCTAAATATATATTATTCATAAAAGCAAATAAAAACCTAATTAGGTAATTAGATAGTTTTATTGCAGTTTTTATTTTACGATTTGGAGCAGATTTTTAAAACGTTAGGAGCAGTTTTGAAAAGAAAAATTGATGATTTACTTTCTCCAAGGAGTCCTGCTTATAAAGTAATATAAAACAATTTTCGAACTGTTTGAAATTAAGTTATGGAGTGGGTAACAGACGTAAAAAAATATATATATATTTTTACCAAGATTTTCTAAAAAAAAAAAAAAAAAACTTTCAAAAATAAATTCATTCATTTTTTTTAATAAGTTTTGAAAATCTCATTAAAATCAAACAATTATTCGATTTTTGCAAGAATTTCCAAATTAATGATTTTTACACTGGAAACTGCTACACTAAAAATGTCCATTACCACAAAAAAGTCTTACAAAGTTGACAAAAAACCCCGAGATTTTTTTAGCTAAATTTAGAACGTGTTAGAAAGGAGGGAAAAAATTGTAAAAATAGTTTTAAAAATACTTTGTTATTTCCTCTTGATAACAAACATTTTGAGGTTAAAACTTTGTTTTTATTAAGTTTGGGGCCTTTTATACTGTTATTTGGGTTTTTTTAGCGAATTATTTGTGGGGAAAAAAGGAATGGCTTGCCTCCCAAACGCCCTCGCGTCTGTCTGGCCTGTGGGTTACGAAAGGAAAGGATCCAAGATGGCGTCCGTGACTTTTAATATTTACGGTCTCGTGCGGTCACGCAAAGTCGCGTTACACGCATGGTGATGAGGTGTTTCTGGACTCCATAAAAGCAGGGAAAAAAAAATGAACAGAACACCATTTTCACCAGTGTTCGGTGTACATGGCTTTGCGTTGCAGCGTGTGAGACATTTTCCGACGGAAAGAGTTGCGTCCCTTTCACCCTTGAATTTGACACCCTTGCTACAACCTATTTCGGCCATTACTACAACATGGACAGATTCGACATGAAGTTGATACCAGAGTTCGACGGTTCCCCTGCTGGCCCGTCTGTGGTCGAGTGGTGGGAAAAGGCCGAGCGGGTCTGCCGGCTGTGTAAAGTTAAAGATCCCGCACTGGTAATCCCTCTGAGGCTCACCAAAGGAGCTTTACGCCGTGTATCAGCAGCTCAGGGATGACGCAGACTTGGAGGAAAATAAGCAGGCTCTATACGTGGCATTCGGTGCGGACCCCTTTGTCTCCTGGAGGCAGTTCACCGAACGGCGGCTTGGGCCAGATGAAACGGTAGATGTCTATCTGGCCGATTTGAGGAAGCTGGCCGCACCGTTCGGTGGAGCAAGCGACCAAATCCTAGGATGCGCCTTTCTGGCCGGACTCCCAGACAACGCCAGTCGACTGCTACGAGCATCGTCAAGGCTCAATGAGCTGGGGTTAGACGAGTTACTGGCCAGAGCCCGGAATATTCTGAAGGACGACGCGGAGCCTGTCTCAGCAGCTGTGGAAGCACCCGCACCGCCAACTGAGGACACAAGGTGCTATAAATGTGGCGAACTGAACCACTTCTCCAAAGACTGCCGAAGCCGAAGCAGTGCGAAGGATACGCATAACCGAGGAACACGGAAACGTATGCGTTGTTGCTACAGGTGCAACAAGCTGGGCCACGTAGCAAGAAGCTGTTCGGGAAACGGGCAAGGGGAGTAAGCTACAGCGCCAGTCTTCTCCCCAGATCACCGCTGAACATGGCGCTACCCGCAGTGAGCGTGCGGATTAACGGGCGTGAGCGCTTCGCGCTTGTAGACACCGGGTGCACCCGGACCCTTGTGCGCAAGGCATGTTGTGACACGTGGGATGAGAAAAAGATTCCAATTCTGACTGTTGGCGGGGGCTCGCTAGCCTCTTGTGGAGTGAGCGTCATCCGCGCAAGCATCGGCGATGGGCCTGCAGTAGCCGTACAAGCCCTGGTCGTGGACGGAGAACTGCTCGGCTATGATCTGCTCCTGGGAATGGACGTCATCAAAAAAGTGGGTGGCGTCCATGTTGACGAAGAGGGTCGGGCGCGTTTCACTGAAACTGGTCTTGCTCTAAGTGCAGCAATGGAGCTAGAACGGCCTGACTTTCGTGCGGAATTCGACCAGCGCACAAAGTCCTGGACAGTTTCCTGGAAATGGTCGGACGATCAACCGCCAGAGAAGCTGTACAACAGTGTGCCAGAGTATAAAATCCCCCCGCTAGCTCGTGCGGAATACGACAAGGAGTTGCGAGTCTGGATTAATAACGGGTGGTTGGTTCCGTATCCAGAGAAGGAATTGGGGCCCCCGAAGGGCCTGATCCCGCTAATGTCGGTTCTCCAGCACAACAAACAAAAGGTGAGGCCGGTGCTCGACTATCGGGAACTGAACGAGCACGTGGACCCTTTCACAGCCCGCGCGACGGTGTGTACCGAGAAGCTAAGGGAATGGCGACAGGCAGGATCAAATGTATCTGTGCTGGATCTTCGCAAAGCATACCTTCAACTGCGTGTGCACCAATCACTGTGGCCCTATCAAACTGTGCTTATCAAGGGGCAAAGGTATTGCCTGACCCTCATGGGGTTTGGACTCAATGTGGCGCCATCAATTATGCAGATGATTGTTGACGTCATTCTGACGAAGGATGAGCGTATACGGCGGGCATCATCTGCATATATTGATGACGTGTACGTGAACGAGGGAGTCATATCTGCGGCGCGCGTGAAGGAGCATCTCTACAACTTTGGCCTCCTCAGCAAGGAACCGGAGAGGCTGCAGGATGGTGCACGAGTGCTTGGTTTGCAGGTCTGGGGAGAGGATGACGTTCTGTATTGGAAACGGGGAAACGAGGTCCCAGACATGCCCACTGTTGTCACGGGGCGAAGCATATTTTCCTTGTGCGGCAAGTTAGTTGGGCACCTTCCTGTAGGTGGCTGGCTGCGTGTTGCAGTGGCGTTCATCAAGCGGAGAGCATCTGATGTCACCACTGGATGGGATGACGAAGTTCACGACGCCCCTCTCCTCACCATGATGAGGGAGGTCCTTGCTAGAGTACGCAAGGAAGACCCAGCGCGGGGCAGATAGTGCGTCGACAGCCAAGACCTCAGTGTGTGGGTTGACGCAAGCTCTCTTGCAACTGGTGTATCGATAGTTCACGATGGAGCCGTGGTGGAAGATGCTTGCTCGTTACGTCCAGAAAAGGACTCCCAGCACATAAACCTAGCAGAGCTCGATGCTGTCATCAAGGGGATCAACTTGGCGATCCTCTGGAAGTCGACCACCCTGCGTCTGTTCACGGATTCCGCTTGCGTCTATAAGTGGATCTCGGATACCCTTACCGGGAGGGCCAGGGTGCGGACTAAAGCCGCCAGCGAGATGCTTATCCGACGACGGCTCGACACGATCGTGAAGCTGGTGCAAGAGTACGCACTGACAATGGAGGTGTCCCTGGTCAAATCTAGCCTCAACAAGGCAGATTGTTTAACGAGGGTGCCCCAAAGGTGGCTTGACGCCACTAAGAAAGCTACTGAGCCCGTGCAACCCGCCTGCGCTGCGTCCGTGAGTCCCGTTCGATCTAATCGGATCAAAGAAGTCCACCAACAAAGCGGGCACCCTGGAGTCAAGCGGACACTGTATTTCGCCAAGTTGGTTGACCCAGGAGTACAAAAGACAGACGTCAGAAGAGTGGTCAGAAACTGCGTGGCGTGCCAGTCTATGGACCCAGCACCCGTTCGCTGGAAGAAAGGGCAGCTGAGCGTGAGGAACCACTGGAGCCGGCTGGCGATAGACGTTACTCACCACAACGGCGAGGATTTCCTGACGCTCATTGATTGCGGTCCATCCAGGTTTGCGATATGGCGGCTGCTGCGTCGGCAGGATTCAGCCACCATCATCCGTCAGTTAAATGGTATCTTCCTTGAACGTGGCCCCCCCAACGGAGATATTAACCGACAATGGCACCGCATTCAACAGTGAGCAGTTCAGGAGGTTTGCGGATGCCTGGGGAGTGCACCTACGGTTCCGGTGCGCCCACGTACCGAGTGGAAATGGGATCATCGAGCGGAACCACAGGACCGTCAAGACCATCGCAGCCAGGACGGGCTGCGCGGTGTCTGAGGCGGTCTACTTGTACAACGTGACCCCGAAGGATGATGTCTCACCCTCTACGACTCCAGCCGACACATTGCATAGGTACCACGTCAGAGTGAAGGGCATAGAGACCAACCCGCTGACGGAACTGAAAGTAAGCGGAGAGAGGCTGAAGAAAGGCGATGTCGTCTGGGTTAAAAACCCGCGCAGCAAGTGCACGACGAAATACGGAACCGGACGCGTCACTGAGGTGATCAGCCCACAGGCGGTGCGGGGTCGGCGGTGTGCCCCGTCACGTTAAGGACCTGCGGCCGGCGACGCAGTTGCAACCATCGCTGGACGACGGGAGCGAATCGGAATCGGAGACCAGTGAGGCATCGCTCTGGTTCATGCCAGCTCCATCAGGCAGTGACTCAGATATCAGCAGCCTTCCAAGGGACGCGGTGTTTTTCGACCCTCAGACCGCGGACATGAGCGCAAGCGGCGATGAGGCTCGCACCGTCTCTCTTCGAAGAAGCACCCGGCGAAAGCGATCGCCGCCTCCCTGTCACCTCTGTGATCATGAGATCAGGGGGGGAGTGTGGGGAAAAAAGGAATGGCTTGCCTCCCAAACGCCCTCGCGTCTGTCTGGCCTGTGGGTTACGAAAGGAAAGGATCCAAGATGGCGTCCGTGACTTTTAATATTTACGGTCTCGTGCGGTCACGCAAAGTCGCGTTACACGCATGGTGATGAGGTGTTTCTGGACTCCATAAAAGCAGGGAAAAAAAAATGAACAGAACACCATTTTCACCAGTGTTCGGTGTACATGGCTTTGCGTTGCAGCGTGTGAGACATTTTCCGACGGAAAGAGTTGCGTCCCTTTCCCCTTGAATTTGACACCCTTGCTACATTATTCGAGGTACCTAAAGTCTTACGAGATTACTTCTTTTATTGCGTTTTATTTAATTTAGTTTTTCATCTACCTCTTAATTGATCTCTAGTTTATCAGCAAATTTTAAACGAAATCCTTTTTTGTTTTTCTTGGTATTTGATCAGTTAATTTTTATTTCTATTTTTTTACTCAGTCTTGATATTAGGTTGGTGCAAAAATGACGTAATAATGTCGTTTTTTGACGTATTTTTTAACGTCAAAAACGACATTATTAAGTTTTTTTGTTTTTTTTTTCTCGCCTGTGGAACTCCCTTCGGGCTCCATGCTTTCCAGAAAATTTTAAATGCAATGTTAATCGCTATCTGCTGTCCTCATGAATCTTCTTTTATTTTCGTTTCTTAGTAATGATTCTATTTCTAACTCTTCCACGCTCAGTAATCCCTTGTGTTTTAGTGGCTTTACTGCGTTGCTCGGGGTGAACTAAAAAAAAAAAAAAAAGAAAAGAAAAGCTATTGTTATCAATCTTTGACTCTGGGCCCTGTGTACGTGCATGGATGATTCACATTTAAACCCAACGTTGTGTCATATCACGTCGTTATGGGGAGTCGAGTAAATACCCCTTCTTATCGTTAATTTTATGTTGAGTTGGAGGCGAATCTATTAAGAGTAGGCGAGGTTCGTTATCATATTTAAATTGTGAGTTCTTGGGGTTTCTTCTAATTTGTTTTTCAGCAGCATAATTAACATCATAGTATATGTATTTATTAATTTCGTTTCCTCAACTGTTTTATTCAACTCGCGTTCTTCCAAGACCATGTACCCAATAAATGGTAGTCAAGTCACTCTTTCTGTTTACATGTGAGTTAAAATTTTTTCTACTTTTTATTACGAATTTTTAAAGGCTATTTCATATCAATTTTTATTGGGATTAATAATCAAATTTCAGTTTATGGGACACGTGTTTTAAATAATTTAAATCTGTTTTTTTAAGTTAAATTTTGATTTTATATGAAAGAAAATAGACTGTTCTACTGGGCTTAGGGGAGGAAGATTATAGGATACAAATCCTATATCATTCCAACAAATGACTAAAAAACACAAAGTAGATTTGCACACCCGCAAAATCGGATCAAAACGACTAAAAACAGATTTCGCAATAAGGTGTGAAATTAATTTTCTGACCAATGAAAGGAAGCGATTTGCTAAACTAAAAAAAAAGATAACGAGCCAGTATGAAAAAAAAGTCAACAATAAATAGAGAATTTCAAGTCAATCACCAGTCAGAAGGGCGCAGAGATCATAGAGGACAGAAGACTGACAGTCAATTCCATCGACTCAACCCGACACTAAGAGCCGAAAGTGGAGTAGGAAAGGAAAACAACAACAACAAATTTACAACTGACTCCAAAACAATTCAACCCGATAAGTACATTTTCCTCTTATATTTTATTTCTCATCCACACTCTCTTTTTCAACTTAAATTGATCGCCCCTTTCTCCTTTACAACTATACAAAAACAAAAGGAACAGACATTACTCTGCTACTCTGTTGAAAGACAGCGAACACAGACATTTTTCTCAAAATCACATTTTGCTTAAACGAACTAAAGCATTAATCTTTTTTTACCCTATTCACAAGATAATAAATATACAATGTTCTATTTTCTACAAACGTTGCATATCGTGTTGTTTCTTTTTGAAAATTGCGTTGTATTTTGTGGGCAGGGTATCCCGTATTACATTCTCCTTTTAATCCGAGTACGCTGAACCCTACAAGATACACGAAACGGGTCATTGAAAAGTTGAAGCAACACAAAACTACTGAGCGACAATGACTGCGACTGACCCTTACAGAAGCCACATTAACGGGGAACCTCCCAACATCTAACCCAACGAACGTGCAAACCTGGTTCTCTCAACCACATGCGATTTTAACGCAAATTCGCGATATGAACATGTAATGGAGAACCACCCTCTGGATGTTTAACTGAGGTTGTTAATTTACTGGAACAAATGTCCGAGGATAAAACATTATGATACATTGAAAAAAAAAAAAAATGCCATTATACACCGCGCGTGCAAATCCAAAGAAAGAAGCCTGCATAACCTGTTTAATAGTTTAACTCTCGGTGGTATGAAGCTATCCCAACGACGAAGGAAAATGCGGACACTGCTAGGTGAAAATATTATGTCTGACACAATATTAAAAACTATGGACAGACGAACTTCACACACATACAGCACAAATCCTAGCATCACTTCCAGACGAAATGAAGTTGGACAAATTATCGGAAATTGCCGATAAAATACACGAAAATAATATCCAAGAGAACAATGTATACATTCATTCATCACTTCGGACAAACAGGACAGATTGTTAGACCTAGAAAAATATAACAGAGTTAAGCATTCAAATTCAAAGCTTAATGAAAAATCAGCAACAAAATAACCAATTTTTATACTCTGTCTTGTTCTACGCGGAGAGTAAGTCCCGAGGGAGACTCAAATATATGATACCTGTTGGTTGGTATCATTACAAATTTGAACCATTGATTCGTTTCCTTGCACACCAGGGAAACGGATGTTGCGGCAGCAAGACGACGTTAGCTGCTGGAATAAAACATGGATGTTGTCTATTTTATATATTCGCGACAAAAATACCGGATACTTAGTTTTAGTCGATACTGGCGCACAAGTCAGCGTTATTCCACAGGACCTAAAACAGAAACACACGTTGTCCGCATACACACTTCAGGCTACAAATGGATCTAAAATCCAAAGTCCAAACTGATGGAGAAGTATCGTGAACTCTCAATTTCGGTTTACGATGAACTTTTCCATGGATTTTCACACGAGCCCAAGTAACACGAGTTATTTTCGGAGCGGATTTTTTATCCCAATTTCAACTGACGTTATGCTTCTACTTTGCCTTCAGCAAATAATCTTTGTATGTTGCATTTAAAAGATGTATTGTTGTTGTTAAATGTTTGAGATCTCAACATTCAGATAACAACTAAAACCTGGGTAAACGTATTCCGACACATGTGAAAGTGGAAAGAGGGGCATCACATTAAAGTTTTTTAGAATGCTCTTGCTAGAAAAATACACACTGTTTTTAATATTCTGAGTTATCAGCAGGGCCGGATCTAGATGAAGAAAGGCCTTAGGCTATTTTACTTGTGAGGCCCTCCTCCAAATCCCACCCTCATTCTCACGAGTAGAGGAAAATGGAAGCGTGTTATAGTAAACAATTTGAATAAACCCGAGGATGATGAAGGGTGTTTAAAATTCCACAGTTGACATTTCCTCCTTTAAATGACATGAGATATTATTGTTAAATACAGGATGTGAATGAAAAAATGCAAGTGTTAAAATTTTAAATCTATAAATAAATCAATGCTAGCATCGAGTTATCGGCCCAAGGCATAATTATTTTGAAATAGAATGCAAGGAACATTACTGAAGGGTTGTTTAGAGTCCACAATACGTTAAGGCAGTATGTGTAAAAAGAAAAGGGCCTATGACAGTCAAAAGAATTATACACCTTGGCAGAAAACCCCTTCATTCAATCTGCTAAGCTTATAGGTAAATCCGGCGCTGGCTGTCAGGGATCGATAGGTCAGTTGTAGCAGAAATGAGGAGTGACAAATGAAGAATTATAGTAACAGCATTGTATCTTTGAGAGGAACTTGGTCTGCTTGACAGTAGTTTCAGAACAAGTCTGTTTTTAGTTTTCCTGTGGAGTTCTTTATTGGTCATGTGGTTTCTTTGATTGAAACTATTCTCACTCTCAGCTGAAAATGTTAATTGACCTTCTAGAGTCCATCTATCATGACAATTCACTCTGATGAGGGTGAATGAATAATTTGTTTGTCCAACAGCTTTGCTTATATTATGGTCAGCAGGTTCAAGAAATTAATGTTTCAAATTGCTATAGGTATAAAAATATCAAAGGATGAGTTTTCTTCTCAATCTTTTTTCAGAATATTACTTTTTAATTACTCCTAGCCAGAAATAGCATCACCGTAATCAGGCTCAGAATCAAGGCTTATCAAAAGAGTTACATGAAACATATAATGATTGATAATGTCTTTTCTCATAGGTAGTGATAAAGTGCAGTTGTTGAGAACAAAAGAAAATTCAGCAAGAAGAAATATAATAAAATAATGTATCACTTTAAAATTGAAGAATCATATAGGTTGCTTGAAATATTAGCATGTGTTTAATATATCATCAGCTTGACATGTAAATTTAATATTAGTTCCTATTGAAGTAAAATTTTGATTTATGGGAAATCACTATGCATTGCAATAGGAAAGATAATTTAAATGTTTTCTTAGAAATTAAATATTGATTTTATTTGAAAGATAATAGCATAAAGCTAATGTGTAAAAAATCAAAATAATTTCTTGATTAATTATACAAAAAGCTTATACTAATTTAAACTTAATTTTTTTTTTTTTTCACTAATTTAAAAAAAAATTTTTAAATGTTCTGAACCAGACATTTTTTTTAAATATTATTTACAGAGAATTTGTTGAATGAAATACAGGGGATTAACCACAATCTAACTTTTCCTTAGATTAAAGTACATTCATATCCTGTTAAATATTAATAAATACATTTAGGATATAAAAGTTCAGGACTCTAGGTATATAACTTTTATAAATGAGTTTTCTCTGAGTATAATTAATAATCATTTAATTAAAATCTCTTAGGTATTTTAATTTTAATATCTTATTCAAGAAAGTTAAGATTAAATTAATATTGATAAAAATAATCTTTTATTTTTATTTAAGTCGAACATTTTAGGTTTTACTGTTTTTTTTTAAAGTTTGAACAGTCCTCACTATTATGGACATATGCACGCCAAATATTATTTTAAATAATGCACGCCAAATATTATTTTAAATATTTAATGCATACCATTTTTACCTCTGTTTTTTTCCCAGAAAGAACAACAACAATGGATAAATGTCTTCAAAATTTGAGATTACCTAGAAAAGGATTTTTTGGTTGGCTGGCTTCTGTGAGTAATTTTCTCTTTTAGTTGAAATTGATTTTTTTTTATAGCTTTCACATAATTATCATATTCACTGGCTTGTCAGATACACATTTGTATGAGAATATTCTGATTTCTGTTTGTTAGTATTCGCTGCTATAACACAGCACAAATGTCACATCGTAGCAAACTTTGTGTTAGCACAATACCATTAAAATATTCTAATTTTAAGAATAAAGCAATTTCCTGTCCAATTTGAAATTTAATAATAGTGAGGCATCATCGTTCATGCTCATCCCTATAATCTGTATTATAATCATTTCATTTCTCAAAGGAGATAACTCCACAAAACGTATTGATTTCTATTTGTGCTCAACTTGAATGAATTCATTTCTCAAGGGAAATTTACATTAAATGTTATTTGAAAATATATAATTATGATCATAATTATGATTTTATAAACAGTTTTTTTGATTAAATGCTGCCGTTAAGTGAGTTAAAAAAAAATTTGCAAACATTACAAATATTTGAAATTTGTCTACCAAAACTTGAGATGGATAACTGTAGGGTCTGGATGAGTTACGGTGAGTAGGATATCTACCAACTGTCCTATGCAGTCAGATGTGGCACAAGGCCGAATTTAATGTGCTCAGCCAAAAATTCCCTGTAGACCCCGTATAAAATGGGTCAGGTAGCTGTTTCCTGAGACGAAACTTTGCCTTTTGACATAGACTTGTCTAGGGGATCATCTCTGCATTACAGTGAGTAATAGTTCCTGAAATACTGTTGGAAAGCATTCACTCCATAAACTAGAAAACGCAGTACTTTAAATTCATATTAATTCATATTTCCAGAAAATCTTGGTAAATTTAAATAGGCCTCTTGAACTTAATGCTGTTAAATTATGTGACTTGAAACCAAACCATCAAATTTTGGAGATTGGATTTGGTCCTGGAGTCGGACTTGAGGCTGCCTATAAACAAATAAAAGGTAAGTTGATTCTCATTGACTTGATTGTCTACATTTTCCAAACAAAACAGTTTTATCATTTTTTTGTCTGAATTTCTGGGATGTGGAGTTATTATTTAAGAAGCTAGTGGAACTAGTAACTGAGAAGGACATGACAAAGACAAGGGAGAAGAGATTGATAGGAGGAGGAGGGTTACAGGTATAATGTAAAGGAATTGCTGATGATATTTTTAGACTGAAAATTGAGAAGAAAGTAAATGCTAATGAACAGAAATCAAGACAGACATTCAGTCAGTTACGTGCCATTGCATGATACACGCTTAGGCAATCATGTATCTTTTCATACGTGAGTGACAAGGCAGATTTTTTCCTGCAGTAGGTTGCCATTTCTTTCTGTGATAGACCAGTTGCCATCCAAGGCTATAGAACCCGGTCTGTCCTGGTATTTACCCATAACTGAGGGAAGAAGAGGATTCATACCTTTCCCAAGTGTATTAGCATGTAAGTGAATATAATGGATTTGACTGGAATTCGAACCCGGCTCTCCGATTCCTCAATCTAAGCCACTATCCATTACTCCACTGTGCCTCTAAACCTTACTGACAGAATAGGAATATTACAACTGTTATTATTGATATATTTTTGTTCAGAATATAATGTCCAATTTTAGAATCAACTTTTATTCCTGAATTAATGTATTTAAATAGCATCTAAATCAGTAAAAATAGAAACCATGAACATTTATACATGTCTGTCATTGGGTTACAAGGTTATTTCTGCCTTTATGATAAAACTCTAAAGGTTTGGATGCCAAAAAATCTTTAATGACGTTTCTGCATCTTCTTTGTAATAGAATATCTTTTGATTTAAAAATTAATGTCAAAATGATTGAAAAAGTGGCAGTCAGTGGACAAGGCATCAGAGGAATATTATGGATGTGGCATATGATAGAAATCTCATATCCCAAGTCAAAGGGTTTCTGCAGTGTCAGTCACATTTTACTTAACTGAATATACATTTCATCCAGTTGCTGATAGTAAATTTCAGCAGTGATGCTCTAGTTAGACTCCAGAAAGCTGTAATGGATAAGCTAAACAGTCTCCGTAATCGTCTGTCGTTGAAATTTTGATTTTTGGAAAATGTTTGGATCTTTTATCATGATGAAGCCATTGCTGATTGTCATAAAGGATCCATTTTTCATCCCAATCATTATTCGATCAAGAAATGGATTAATTCAAATTTCAGAGAGAAGTTTAAAATATTATAGAACGAGAGTAAGAATTTAAAGAATTTAAAATTAATACTTTTATAAAGATGTTTATAATAATGCATTCAATATTACATCTTTAACTATACAATAAAAGTTACAGTAAAAAAAAAAATTAAGTAAATTACTAATATATTAATTACATTTAAATATAACAAATCTCATATCAATATAATATTAATAATATTTCAAATATTAAGTTTATAATTTAAATTATATTATACTAATATTAATTATTTAAAAATTCTGTAAAGGATTAAATTTAAATGTGATATATGAAAAATAATAATATTATAATAAGGTAGTCGACAAGAAACCAAAGGAAAGACAGAGGAATATAAAGGACTGAAAAACCTCATAGGCCTCATAATATATGTGAAACATAGTAGAGTTAACAGAGGTAAAACATTTCAAATGTCAGTCTTAATTTATAAAAATTCCCTGTATTATCAGATTTCATTAAAATTTTATCAGTTGCATTAATATCTTTCACTATTTTGTCCAGATGGTTTTGGAAAATAGTGTTTTGTTTCATGGAAAGTTATGTTATTCATAATTTCCAGTAAATTATTATTAAATCCAGACAATCTTTGAATGAACAGTGTTCTCTGGATTACACACACACACACACACACACACACATTATATATGTTATAAAATAAAATAAGACATATCTCGGCTGATTTGCAGGCAAATAAACTAACATACTTAAGAGCGAGAGTCAGATGTGAACGAGACAAGGCCCCGTCACAAAATGACCATTATCGTCGTCTACGCATAAGCCCGACGCACAAGTTCCGGTCGAAAAATAAAATAATATTTTAAAGTGTTTCTATTTTTCGACCAATAAAAATGCTTCCCTCTAATTATACTCGCGTTGTTTTTTGAGCCTGTTAAGCCATAAAAAACGCCATAAAAGGGGACACACAGGGAAGTACAAGAGCAGTCAACATGAGGTCAGGGAAGAGACCTGCCATGGTCAGTCAGCAGGAAGAGCACCATGCCAACCAGTGAGAACTACTATGAGAGATCAACCCAGATTGGCTGCCGGCTTATGAACTATACCACAAGGTAGCTTTCCCAAAACCACACGTTCCTGTTGAAATAAATCACGTAAATCTATTTCTGTTGTTGTGGTATTTCTTTCTTGCAACCATACGCTTGTCTATAACATATATATATATGAAGAAATATAGTCTTAAGATGTGCTATATTTATGGGATAAAGTGCTCAATATCAGAGATAGTGTGTGTAAATATAAAAGTAAACGGTGAAGTCAACACTTAGAAGTGACATCTGTTTCTTTTTTTTCAGACTGTATCTGGATAAGAATTTAGGTTTTGGCAAACTGCCTGTTGGTTTCACCAATGACTTTTATATTTATATATATATATATATATATATATATATGACACCCAGAGAGTAGAGAGAATCACTTTTTGGAATGTAGATGACCAGAGTGGAAAGTTGAATCCAGCAGGAGTTTAACAGTTATCATTACATTTTGGTCATTTTGCCTACATTCTATGATTTTATCACTTTGTGTACCGACTCGATAATTTTTGTCTGAATTTCTGGGATGAGGAGATATCATGATTTACCTCATTTATATTCAGACTGTTTTCCTCATCTTTGTTGTTGATATCAGTACATTTTAGATGTTGTGCACAAAGTTATCATCTGGATATCACTGTTCTGAGTTCTCCACAACCAAATGTCCCATCACCTCTGTTTACCTGTGAACTCTGAGGTATTAATTCTATGGCTTTCATCTTGTTGTGGGAGTATGCTGATTGAGTGTTTTGGTGTAAAACACATTTATCCCGCAACAAAAATGGCAGACTTGAAATGCGAACCCAGCTAATAAACGAAAAAAGTAACCACCCATATATAAACAAACGATAACTATGCATTAACCAAAAAAACAAACAAACAAGTTATACATAGACACTTGAAGAATGTTGTGTGTTACAAAACAATGAATGAAGAGAACATTTAAACTTGTAAATTGCTTGAGTGTGTGAAGTTGTGTAGAAGTAAGCCCTAAAGAAAGGTGTTACATGAAAGAAATTGAAAAGAAAGGCACTGTCACATGTGCACATTTTTCTCTACATTCGACTTGCATCTTACTGTCACTGAGTGGAAAAGTAGAAGTGGATGACAGAAAATATCACTGCCTATTTAGAGGCTTAGGAAGCATCCACTAATGGCATGTTTCTTTAGTTAAGTAAGTGGGTACCAACAAAAGAATGACACATTTTAAATTTCAAAAATTTTATTTGAGCTGAAATGCAGTGGGTTCCACCCTTATCTCACTACTAATGGTTTGTCACCAAAACCTTGCTAACATGCTGTTGCTCACACTCACCTCCCCAAATGCCTGTTTCAAAGTTACTGGCCACCTCCTAGCTACATCTTCCTTTAACTGAGGATTTTGTTGAGTGTCAATAAAATAATCCACCAACAGGAACTATGATCTAGATTTGGAGAAGCTACCTCCGTTAATGTTTAGATCCACAACAACAATCCTCATTCTGCTTAACCTGTCAACGTTTGCATTGCTTCTGTGGAGCTGGCCAGGTCACCAAATCAGCTACCAAGTGTGGATTTAAATTCTGTCAGGTTAATGTTTTCTTTTAACAGATATCAGAAGTTTTGCCCTTGGTATAATCAAATGCCAGGGTGACAATTTCCACATTGATTATCTCATATATTATATTATGGCCTTTTTATTCAGGACCCACACCCAGCAGTTAAACTGTCTCTGTCATTAAAATCTGACAGTTTTAAACCTGTAACATTCAGGTTTGACCTATTGGGGCCCTCATTAGAGATACACCACTCACCATATCCTTCTCTCTCTGTTTTTCGATAGAATCTTTTGTTGTCATTAACTTAATGAACCAATAAAAAACAACAATCAAGGAAAATCACAATTGGGTTTCCAAAATTCTTACAATATTGGGATTGATAGCAAAGTCTAGTGTGAACACATATGTATGTTGTGTACTGCAGATTAGATTGTACAATTCTTATCTGAGGCTGTGGTAATTTTTATGACAATGTTGGGAATTAAGGATGGAATAAGAACTCCTTCAATAAATTGAAGAACACTGTTGACAACTCAAACAACAGCTTTATTGAATATTAAAACTCATGAATAAAATATCTCTATTTTCTACAGTAAGAGCTACATCTACTCCTTGCTGGATGGTGAATTGAGAAATCTAGTAGTAATTGTTAAAGCAACTCTCACTCAATTCTTCTGTCATGTGTATCTGTGTGTTTTCTCTGGACATGTGAGTGTGTTCTTATGATGCACTCCCTGACAAATCTCAGACAACACTGTTTGATGGGCCAACTCTCCTTGTGCATCTGGTGCTTTGTGAGCATTTGTTTACATAGGTGACCCCAAACCTAAAACCTGACATTGATGTTTCTAATTTCTACGTTTTCAACACTCTAATTTTAAGGAATGCTTTACAAAACACATGGCTTTCTTTGTTCAACACTTTTCAGTCACTATTTCAGTAAGGATGATAGTGTTTTGGACAGATCATATTAATATAAACAAACCCCATGTTTGGAATTTATGCATAACCCAGATTGTTCAAGAGCATTTGGTTCACCTTTTTTTGTAAGACTATACACATTTTGGATGGATAGTATTAATGTAAAAATACCTCAAATTTAATTTTTCAGTACCAAAAAATTTGGCGAAAACATTAATCATGGCTTCATATGAGCAGGAAGTGGAGAGGTTGGGGAAACTTTGGTTTTGATCAGTTTTGATGAATTTAGTTTGGGATTTGATTATTTGAAAATGTTCTTAAATTTTATTGTTTAAAACATAATTATTAACGCGTTTCTTTTTCCATTTTTCTCTCAAACTTTTAGTCTACACTTTTGAGAATTTTAATAACTATTATCCAATGAGTAGTCCTTCCAGATCACCACCCAGCAATTTCATGCAATTACACATTTGAACAAGGCCAGTGTCCTGTTGCATATCTTTTATAACCATTGTTGAAAACAACAAAATTAGAAAATAATGAAATAACCTTCAACAAGACTTTAACTTACATAAACTGCTTTTCCTGGATATTGCCTTTATAACTCAATCATTGAGGCGTCTCTGGCTGAAGTGGATCACAATTGCTAACTATTGTGTCACTCGTTATTCTTTGATGATTTTACTACCAAATAATTATAGAGGTTGCTTTTATTTAATTTCTAATTTCGTTTCATGCTTTTTATTTGTTAAAAAAAATGTATCAACCTAAAATTTGATATTGATTAAAATAATTATGAAAATGCTTAATCACAAGTTGTTTCAGCAACAATAATAATAATAATAATAATAATAATAATAGTTTGGATAACTGACATTGCCCAGGAAAAAAATAACTTCAAACATTACAGCACAGGAAAAATAAATTTGTTAACATCTTACAAAAAATAAAAATGGAATACAGACAAAAGAAAAACTTATCTCAGCCAACATGTTTTGTTCTCTGATTGACTTTATCAAGATAAATGTAAAGATTTAATTTGCAACAAGTATTTATGAACAGAAGTAAAAATGCCATTAGTTTTTCAAAATTTTACAATTTAAAAATACTCATAAGTATAAATCAGGCTAACTGAAAAATCTATGTAAATTATGGTGGATCTAATTTAATGTCTAATAAACAAAGTGAGTAAATCTTGATTTTGTTTTTAAAAAACTTGTTGCCAAAAAAAAATATTTTGATTCCTAAACTAAAACCCTTATTTTGACAGTGTTCCAATGCACAACAAAGGGCCAGTATGAAAAAGTTGTTTGGAGATACAAACTTTGAACAACCTATATAGAGTGAGCTATGGGGCCCCAATCATTTTGAGAGATTGTCTTTGTGTCTTGTTGATACTTCAAGTTGGATTCTGAACAGATGCTGAAGTACCTTTGACTGTGTTAATTTACACAGATGAAACTTTCTAGGAATCTATTGCAACAGCTTTGATTTTGATAATGCTAAAAATAATAATGAAAATGCTTAATCACCTGTCATTTCAACAATAATAATAATAATAATAATAATAATAATAATACTAGTAAAGATAACTGGCATTGCCTGAGGGGAAAAATAAATTAAAATATAAGAGCACAGGAAAAAAATTTTTCTGTCCAACATACCAATTTACCATCAAGAATGTAATTATTTGCACCACAAAATCAATTTAATATCAATAACCTCCCATGACCACAAAGGTTAAATTGGACTTGCGAGGACATTGTTATACTTCTGAGCAATCCTAAATTGAGAACTGATAGGGGTTGGGAGTAAGTGTTGGGACAACTTCAAAGGTACCATTATCTTTTTGTAGCCAATTATAATCATTAACTCAACTTAGATGAAGAGCTCAAAAGGCACTATAATCTAGAGCAGAAGAGACTGCCAAATTGGTAGATTAAGTAGTCAGAACTGGCCTCATTGCTAATCAAGAAGGACCAAGAGCTAGCTGTTTAGAGATAGGTTAAATATAACAACTTAGTAAAAACTGGGCATAAAATTGCATGCAGAATAATTCTAGAATGCCTCTGATCAGCATATTGCCAATATTACATCACTAGATGGACAAAGCAAATTATCAGTGAGGAATTTCTAAACTACTTCCAGAAGCTTTTCCAGGGAGCCTACTCAAAATTCATACCAATTTAGCCACCATTCCATATTTTGGCCAAAGCAGCTAGGTGTGAATAATGGAAGACAAAATGTGGGAAGTATTGGGAAAGAGATAATTCCAGGACTTCTTTACAGTGTACATGGGGATGTTTTCCATGTTTGTACTCTTAGTGATGACTTGGAATGCAACAGAACAGCATATACCTTTCTTTTAATTTTAGCCATGTCTTTGTAAAAACATGATATTTTCACTATAATACATCAAATGATGTATGAGTATTTGTTCACTGAAGTTACCTACTATTTCATTCTTTGCTACAAAAATTTTATGTTACCTTGCATATTCTTGTTTATGTTCAATATTTTGTAAATATTCAAAGTAAACAAGTTTAAAACAACACACAACAATTTCCAAAACACCACCAAAAGAGAAATAAATATATGTTAGCACACATTGCATCCCACTGTTTCTCTTCATTATTTTTTGTTTTTTTAGATGGTCCAGGAAAAATTTGGGGTTTGGACTTATCACCTTACATGCTTGAAGTAGCAGAACATCGCTTGAAAGATGCAGTTGATTCTGGAAAAGTTGAGCTTCACCTTGGAAGTGTCATGGAGATCCCATTTGAAGACAACACCTTTGATCGTGTTTTCCATTGTAACTGTTTTTACTATTGGCCTGATTTTAACAAAGGTGCCCAAGAAATATATCGGGTGATGAAACCAGAGTCACTGATGGTCACTACTTTGAATCAGGCTCACGTGAACAGAGGTATAAGGTTTGGAACCTTTAGGTATGGCAACCCTGATTGGACTTTCTATATGGAAGCTCTTAGTAAAAATGGTTTCTCTAATGTGCACTTGAAGGAGATTAGTAAACATGGAAAAGGTTTTGAAGCAATTTTTGCCTCTGTTGGTAAAAAAGAAAATTAATAATCTGTTTAAACATATTCTTTAATACATCAGTATTCAATCAATAGAATTGAAGCATTTTTTTTATATTATCTTTGGTGTCAATGCTTGAATGTGTCTGTATTGAAATATATATGGGCCTTTAACAAGAATTTTGTAGCATTTCAATCTTTTTAAATATTACAGAAAATGACTATTGAAATTTTAACAAAATTTGGCTTGGTTTTATGATGCTAATATTGTATGGACAATTTCTGTTTGCCATGGGCTCAAACTGCCATCAATGAGATTTTCATACTGCTTGTGTTAAAAAGTTTAAGCTAGAATTTTTGGTGTCAGCTTGATGTTATGAAAACTGAAAATATTATTAGAAATTCTTGTACAGGAATCTTTTCTTTTCCTTTTAAATGACATATTTTGACTATAAAATCTTTATAAATAAATGTATTGACACAATTATTTAGACTTTTTTGTCTTGCTGGAAAATGTATATATTTTTTTTTATTTCAAACAGTAGTTGTAAAAAATAATCCCTTCACACACACATTTGTGTGTGATGTATAAAGGAAGAAAATGATATTAAAGAATGATTTAAAAAAAAAAAACTTATTTTTAAAGTATGATCTTTATCTAAAGATTTGTTTTTACCAATATTCACCTTATGCAAGAACCAATTGAGATGGAAAACTTTATTGAAGGTGCATTGTGTGAATTGTAAGAAGTGGAGTTTATGAGGATATATAAAAAAAAAAAAATAATGGTTAACCTTAGACTTGAAAAGGTTAAAATTGTAATGGTCAGGAAAGCATCCAGTTGGGAGTCTGTTCCACAAGGTGGAGGCTCATGGGAAGAAGCTGTTTGAGTGGAACAGGGGAATGAGTGTAGTTTTCCTTAATGTATGCAACTGCAGCATTGCAGGTTTTAGCTGTGAGGGTTGTAGCACATCTAAAATAAAGCCTGTAGCATTGAAATATATTGAAATAATGAAGTATTACTTCATTATTTCACTATATTTCATATTTTGCACTCTGGTTTAATTTGTCAAGAAAACCTGATGTAAATCTTTTATCCCCACAAAAGAGAAAAAATGCAATACAATTTGGTATATTTATTTGGTATCTTCAAGATATCCAGGCATTTTTCCTTTGTAAACAAAAATGAAAGTTGGAATATTTTATGATAAAAATTTGGATAGTAATTTCACTTGTAAATTGAATATTCTAAGAAGAAAGCTAATAAAATGAACCATTTTTCAATAACAAAAATAAAAGGAATTACTGACTTATATTGTTTAAATTAATTACTAACCCTTCTTTCTTACTGAAATAGCCCAGGTAATGAAATAAAATAATGTTTTCTGCTCACTCAAAGTGCAACTCAGTGAATTACCTTCCTTATATACTTAGGTGAGATAGAAAAGGTGATAAGTATCACCTTGTAAATAACATAACACAAGATATTTAAGACATTCTATTTAGAAAAGAGATTTCATCATTACTTTTTAAATTTATATTATTAGCACAGTTTTTGAGGTGAATTATTAATTATTATACACTAATTAACTCAGACTAAATATCCTCATCTTAGTTGTTATAGTCACAACATTTTCCAATCTAGTCTTCAGTGTGTGTTGTATTTTATAACTTTTGGGGAAGTTGTTTCTTCCACTGAACTAGAATACGGGACTTTTTCCACTACTCGAACCAAAGATTGAACTCAAGCTTTAACTGTTACTTTTATCCATAAGAATTGTATTACAGAAATACAGAAAATAATAATTTGATAATTATTAATTAACTGTTACTTTTATTCATAAAATCATATCTAGTACAGCAAACAAACCAGTTATAATTGGGTGCCGTGACAAGAAGTAGACCACACCTACAGCCACCCTTGTTTGTGTGTGTGCAGATTTTATGACAAACATTAAAAGGTAAAAAAAATTATCTATTTTTCAAAATTTTTTGCTTTCTAACATTAAGGTCATATTTCTCAATTCAAAGAGAAATGGACCAATGTGTTTTCTTTTATACCAAGAATTAAAATCAATTCACACAAGAATACAGGAAATGAAATTTGTAAATAATAATCAACTCAATTAGCAGAGAATGAAAATGTATTATAGAAAATAATAATTTGATAATTATTAATTCATAGTTATATTTATCCTGTTTTTCATTTTTTGAATGGCTAAATAAACTTCAGTCCCATAATAGCTGCTCCATTTAGTATCTGAAATGTGCATAGAAATGTAACAATTATTATGGGACAATGATGGTAATAAAATAGATGTCAACTCTGAATGCACATTAACATTATGGAAGGGTAAGAAGATTGTAAAGTGGGTCTGCCTGCTTAGAAGGAACACAAAATGTTTGTTTTTTTTTACCAAAAACAATCTTTGTTTTATATTTATGTATCTAATGATATACAATAATTAATAGGAGTTACTTCCCTTCGTTTGGAATTAAAGTCTTTACTAAGAAACATTTTTTATCTGAGCTCATAGAAAGTTGAATGAACTTGCCACTCAAAACGTTCATTGTGAGAGAGTTGAAAGAATTCTGTAAAGCTGAGAATATGTTGATAAATTTTAAGCTTCAGAAGAGTTGAAGGAGTGAATGTTTCATAATGTTTAATTAGTTTCTGTTGCTTTAGTTGAATATTCATAATATGTTGATGGTTGTAATGTTCATAATGTTTTTAATTAATTTTCCATACGTACATGTGTGTGTGTGTGTGTGTGTGTGTGTGTGAATATGTTTTCATAGCGTTCACCCGTAAAGGCTCGAAATGCAATTTCTTAAACAGCTATATTTTAGTAAGCAAGAGAAATCAAAAAGAGAAGAGATAACAAACTTGTGTCTGGTATTTATAATCAACATAATCACATGATTGGCTTTGAAAAACATTTCTGATTTTTTGCAGAAAAATGGTTTTGAATTATGTATAGGCATTGTACGGACATAGGCGAGAACATGATTTTAATATTAACTGACCAATGAGAAGTGAGAAAAATATCAAGACTCTGTGATGCACTTTTTTCTCAGCACTACACAGATCCAAAATAATATCCAATGCTCCACACTGAGTTGTAAATATATTTATGGAATTGCTGAAAAGAGAATGTTTTTGTTTTTATTTCTTATTTATTATCCAAGCAACTAATTCCTTTCTCTATGTAATGTCCTCTAGTCTTTGTTAAATGTTGGGTTTATAACTTTTTAAGATATTCAGTCCCTTCACTGTCTTCGTCACAATCTATAAAGGATCTTGTACCTGCTACCAAGTAAGTAATAAAGGTAAATGTTTTTCAGCAGAATTTTAACAATGAATTTAATGTTCATGTTTGAGTAGACAACCTGTTTTTTTTTGTTTTTTTTTAAACAGTGTGAATTACATCTACTGGCCTGTGCATTCAAGAGCACATTTTCTTTATTAAGTCTCTTGAATGAACAGACCTGTAGACATCATTCTCATTGGTTAAAGAGTGAAACATCTACTCAAACATGGGTATCCACTAAAATAGCGCTTGGTCTAATAGCAAATAATATCAGATTCGAAATTAAATCCATTAATTTGTTAGAAATTACTTTTTAGGGAAGAACATAATATCTGTTAGAATTTTTTTTAACCATTTACTCAATGTTAGAAAATATGACAAAAATATTGTCAAGGAGAGAGAACAATAAAAGAACAGGTATTAAGGTAAGAAGGCAAAAGATAATGATTGACATTTGATCTTCAAAAATTTAAATGCAAAGTTGAATGAAATGTATGAGATCAGAAAAGATTTCCACAATCAAGAAGATTAACCCAAGTTTATCACTGGATAATATTAATGGAATATTGACCACATGATTTGCATAACAAACATAATAAGCATTAATCAACATATAGTCATTTGTTACTTTTTAAATCTTTATTATTTTTCTACTCCATTTGATGTTTCTACTTCAAAACTTATCTGATTATTTATTGGTGACTAAAATACACTATTTACCGTTTTAACAATAACTGGGTGCTTTGACATGGGGTAATGGTTCACAAGTTTAATCTGGTTAAGCATTACTTGTGTGTTGTGAGTTCAATCATCATTGGGAACCCCATACTTGTAGTCTAGTGCCAGAATTAAGCTGAGCTTAGTAAATAATGTTTTATCAATAACTGTTTCGGTTTTACTCCTGTTTGCCATATTCATGCTCCTGAATGTAAACAACTTGAATAAAACAGTTAACTAAATGACATAAACCTAACTGATTAAAATAGTAATGCAATCTCGTTACAATATTCTGACAAGTACACTTCAGGCCTCACTGAACAACCAAATTACTGTAATTGAATTTTTGTTACTATTGTAAGTAGGTGGAATCATGGTCAACTAGTATTATATGGCCCCACATGTCACATAAGCTGAATTCTAGCAAGTAGATGTAATGTAAGCAAAAAAAAAAAATGTGAATGTGTACTTAGAAAATTGCTAAACTAAAAGGGAGGTAACTTTAAAAATTGAATTCTTAGAATGTAAATTAACAATGTACAACATGTTTTCAGCACTAAAATGTATATATATATATACAACTTTTTTCTTTTTTTACTAATCCACAAATTATAAACATCAGTGAGTTACCTTGCTTTTATGATTTTCAATTGTGTATACAGCCCATTTTGCAAATGAACAATATTAGGAAAATTTTCTACCTCATAGTACATTGCATTTAAAGATTAAATTATAAAGTTTATTGTGATATTTTGTTTAACAAAAAATGGCGCTGCCTTTGTCTGTTCTATTGGATATGTTACTAACAATGAAAAAGTATCGACACTTTATTTTCCTCTTGAAAATATGACCTCATAGAAAAATGGATAAAATTCATTAATTGTATTGATTAGTTTCCTATGAAAAATTTGTTCTCTGTATGAAATGTTTTGAAGAGAAATTTATTTTGAAAGGAAAATTAAACAAACTGAATTGGGATTTACATCCAATACCTACAATAGATTCAGAAAATTAAGAAAACCATCTCTTTTGCTGGATACAAGGGAATTCAGAAAGCCTCCAAAACAACGACTGGTTCAAACTGATGAATTACATGATTTTATTTCAGCTGATATGAAAAAGGATTTTACTCAATTGGAAGAAGCAAAATGTTGTCCTAATGGTTTTGAATTTAAAAAAGGAAGATTATATTCTAATTTATAGAATAGTCTTTGATCCCGAAGCACATTTTCCATTTATAAAAGAATGAATTTGCATTGCCCAAAACCTTCACATCCAGCTCTAGTGCGATTGAACCCCTATAATGTTACCACAGTGGTTTATACATGGACACAATGCTAAACTCACAAGATTTAGCATGTTTGAAAATTTTCAAAACTACATACAAAATTTGGTGGAAGAAGAACCATACTCAATTCTAAAAGAATTACGAAAAAGACAACATTACCAATCAAGATTCCATCTTTCATTTTCTGCAGAACTAATACTTTATGCCTTACTACTGCACTATACGTTTCAACAAGCTTACAAATTGCTTCAGGAGAAATTTCCATTACTATCTTTTTCTTTATTAGAGAAAATTAAAAAAAAATTAAATGTTTTTAATGTGAAATGTGTTCCCAGGTCATAGTAGGCAATGATAGTGATGATGATGCAGAGAAAAGTACTTTGACTTACTTTCTTTAGGAGGTCCTTACGGTTCCATCTAGCCAAATGGTAGAGTTTGTCTGTGCTTGCTTTGCTATACTTGGCTATACAGATAAATTTATTGTAAAACATAATGAATCCACTACAAGAGAGTCTGCTGAAAGAATCTTAGAATCTTATTCTCCAAAATATGTTTTTACTTGTGAACAACACATTAAAAAAGGAATTAATTTTGCAGTGACAATTGTTGTGAATACATTTTACAATAACAAATGAAAGTTTTTATCAGATGAAGTTTGAAAAATATTATAGAATATTTTTTTCAAAAAAAGGCGAAGGTCAAAAGAAAATTGATTTACAGAAAAACTGTTGGTAAGTTTTTTACTTGTATTTTTTTGTTTTAGTGCTTAATTCTTTCATAACTTTTTTGTTTATAATCTTTTATTATTACTTTTCTGTTTAAAAAGAGAAAAAAAAAACAATGCCTTGAATATTGTGATGAGATTGTGTATTTTTTGATGATTTTACCATGTTTTAGATAAAACAGACATAAATTGATTATAAACCAAATAGAAATTAGTCTGAAATGCGACACATATTAGTGGGCCATGGTTGAATAATTGTTTATTGAAGGCGGATCTAGCAAAAGAATAGGCGAGGTTACCTTATTTAAATTCTGAGTTGTTATTAGGTTTTCTTTGAATTTATTCTTCACCACCATAATTATCAACACTGTTTATTACTTTTGCTTCACCAACTGTTTTATTCAACTAGTCTTCTTCCAAGACCTTGTGCCCAATAAATGGTAGTCAAGAAACTCTTTTCAGATGTGAGTTAATATCTTTTTTTTTTTCCTTTCTTCTTGTGAAGTTTTAAAGGCTATTTCATATTTTTATCAACTGTTTTATTCATCTTCTTCCAAGACTGGCCACTCTTTTTTGGCAAAAGGTAACACCTTTTTTTTTTCCTTTTCTTATGAATTTTTAAATGCTATTTCTTATTATAGGGGTTAATCAAATTTTGGTTTATGAAACATATATTTTAAATAATTTAAATATCTACTTTGACTGCAGTCTCCAATTGTTTCTGGAACTTTACTCACAGACTTGTCATAGCATATTACCTATGAACTACACAAGTCTTTTTGCATTTGAGATGCATTTTCTCTTTTCATAAGCATGAATATATAAAGAAAATAACACTTATTTTCTTGTATCTTCAACATTAGAATCAATATGCAAAAATTTAACTATTTTAACAATTTAAAAAAAAAAATGTACATATATGTAAATATACAACGCAACCCTCATCCTATTTTCTACTGACCAGCCAGATTGCCCAATGTTGCACTTCCATTTATATCAGTGTTCACTGAGAAAAAACTGGGAAAAGTCTGTTGCATGTCCACAAAGTAATGAAAATAAAAAACAGATGTCACATTGAGAAATGATAATGTGACACTGGGACCTCAGAGGGTTAATCAAACAACAAAAAAAAAAAACAAAGAAAGAAAAAAAGGAAGAGGAAACAGACTACTAGTGAAATGATAATTGTTGAAATTCACAGGAATGTGGATTGAAAAGTTGAGAACAAAATTAAAAATGAAATTCGTTGAAAAAGCATGTTTTAAAATAATAAAATGAAATCCCAAAGAGTTCCAAGGAGAACTGAACCCAAATTTAGCTAGATGGAATTCAGTAAGATTAAGCAAAGCTGGGACTACCTGTTTTTCCCCCCACTTCCCACTGATAAGAAAGAAACAATGTATCCTTGAAGATGTTGGTCCTGGAAAATAAAAAAAATATGTTGTTGATAAAGAAACCTGAGTGGTCACTAAAATAACATTTAAGATTTTTTGGGAACAAAGAACCAAGAAAAACATCAAAGATTGAAAGAGAAGAAAACTCATCCTTTGAATTTCCCACCCAGAAGAAATCACTTAAAAACAACCAGCAAGCTGATAAAGAAAGATCATTGACAGGAAATTCCCTTTTTGTCTATGCATTCTGAAAGTTTGGATTCATCACAGGAACAGTGTGCTGAGCCTTCAAGTGGGCTGTAGGAGAAGGAAGAGAGAGATTAGCAATGCCTATATGGAATGATGGTGTGAGATGAAACATGAAATAAGTTGGAGTTAAGGGGTGGCTTGATATCTCTGACCACTATCAAAAGGGGGCTGGACAACCCATAAATTTGGAAAATTACTCAAATAAACATATTTTGAAATATGGAATTTTAGAAAAAGGTTGATGCTAAGGGTGGAAGACACCCAAACCCCAGACCCTCATCAACCCCACACCTGCCAGATGCTGGACTCCATATAAGTTGGAGGTTTGAGCAACATAGTCCTTATATTATTGCTACTGGAATCCACATTGTTCACCTCCTGACCAAGATCTTATGTCAGCCCTGAAGACCAGAACTTAGAAGTTTACATTACTACTAACACAGGTTGTAACCTCCAAAAGGGGATCACATTGTCATTTGATTATAATGGTAAGTAGGAAGGGTTAAAACTGTTGTATACAACAAATCATATATAAACCAAATCATTGTTACATTTTTAACCAGAGTTGATTCTTTATTCCAAAGAAATTATTTTGTGTAGCTCCTTGCCATTGACCTGTTCTTCACTTCAGTTACTTCATAAGTAATTTTCTTACCCTCTGAGATCAAAAACACAATGTGGTAGAAGAGTGAAGGGTTGTGAACCAGACAAATGTCAACTAGATCAAGTGGAACTGTGCTTTCCAACACAATATTAGCAATGCATTAACAAATGAGGAGTCAGCTAGATGGTAACCACAGCAGAAACCTGAAGACCAATGCATAGAAGGGATACAATAACATGAACCCTATTTCCCATATTATCAAATACGTGTTTTTATTCAGGGCTTTCTTGCTCAGTCTGAGTGCATAAGTAGGACAACTTCCACTATATCAGTCTAACAGCTTCACTATTTCCCTCTTACCACCTCTCCAATCACCTAAACATCCTAATGTATGGCAGGCAATATGAACAGGTGGTAACAGAAACAATGTAAATGACAGTCTGTCCAAGGGTGAATCAGAACTTACATCCTTAATCTTAAGGTTGACTGTTGATATAGGCCAGCAATTGGATATGCCCTATGTCAGCTTTTGTTATGACTTGATCACAAATGTTTTCTTACACTTGCTCTTTTCTTCCTTTTTTGTTAAGTGTGTGGCACTTATAAAATTTGACTTTAAAAAAAAACAAAAAACATCTGCTTGTCTTCAATTAGAAATAACTGAGGTTGAGTTCACATTACATTTTCCTTTTCTATGTGGGTGTCTCAAAAATAGTCTCATATTACTAAATACTGCTAATGAAAAAACAATGAACTTTTGGCCAATGAAATAATAACAGACATTCATACAAGTCTTGAAATTCCTCCATCAGGAAAAGAGCATTATTTTGCCCTAGTTTTTCTTTCTTTCTTTCTTTCCAAAGCTCTTTTGTGCCTTGATGATGAGTAAATCTTGCAAATTTTTTGCATGAAATTTGCAACCTGAATGTTGTGCTTTGAAAATGAGAAAGAGGTGATCAGGAGTCAGGAATTAATGCAAATATTACTGATAGACAGAACAGGACTACAGATATAGATATATATACTTGTCATTCCAAAGCAGGATTATATATATATATATATATATATATATATATATATATATATATATATATGTGTGTGTGTGTGTCTTGGGACATATTTTGTCCTTTAAGCCTTCATTGGACTAAATTTGTTATATATGATTCCATCACTATAATTAATTTTTTTTTAAATATGATTCCATTGCAAAAAAAATAATTATAATTTGTGCTCTATTTCTGTATTGAGCACTGTTTTTTAAAAATAAAAGCAAAAATACTAAGGAAATTAGGATCATCACTCTAACAGTTCTTTCCTATCAATACATATATATATATATATATATATATATATATATATATATAAATATATATACACACACACCAAGAAAACTTTTCACACAATATTGTTCTTTATATATATATATATATATATATATATATATATAATCTTATGACATCCATGCTTCACAAAGAATGAAATGAGAAAACTAAATTCAAACTCTAGCTTGGATAATTTATGTTCACTCTGTACTCATGCTCTTGGGGAAAGGCATAAACCTACTCCTCCCCACCCAACTCCACCTATGTGTAAAATGTAAGGCATTTGGAGTCCTTTAAAACAGTCTATATCAGGTTATGGGCTAAAAAGACATGAATATAAAAATGATCTTGCTACTGAATACATAGCATTATGGTTTAGTTGTGGCCTTTCCCATACAGTCTGAAGAAAGAAAAACAATACATAGATATTGGTATACATAACTCTCTCTCCTTTTTCTTTTTAAATAAAAGATGATATTTATACAGATACCTGTTATTCCCAAAGCAGGATATTCTAAAAATATTCAGCATTTTAAAATAAACTAACAGGATTTTGGAAATTTGCTTACATAATTTTTTTTTAATTGGATCATTTTCAAAGGTGCCAATAAATATTTAAAGGTTGTTATTTGTGTGTGTGTGTGCGTGCGTGATTTGACATTTTAAATGTTTTTCAATGTAAGGCTGGAGGAGCATTGAAATTTCTGTAAATAGGAGTCAGACAATGAAATCAGACATGGCTGATCATGTATAGAGTGAAATGTGTGCCCCTGTGAAAGTAAATAAAAATGCTACAAAAGAACACTAAAGTATCAAACATCTGAAGTAATCAAAGTACATGCTAGGCTATGACAGCCTCTTTGGCAGACTGAGCCAAGATATAAATATTGCATAGGAGCCATTTATTAAATTTAAAAAAAAAAAAAAAAACAAACAAAGAAGATAATCATTCACCAAAATTAAAATTTTTATCAACTAGTAACTTTGAGGGTGTAGAAAGAAAAAAGAAAAGAAAAAGAAAGAAAAAGACTGCCGTGATAAAAGGAAGGTGATACAAAAGAAAGAGATGCAGTGGCAGGAGGAGATGAGATTGACAGCAACACTGCTGCAGCAGCGGAGGAGACGACAGTAACTAAGTTTAAACCTCAAAGACATAGCTTTAAGGTTGTTCCATGGGACAATAGTCTAGAAGATTAAAATGCTGCTTAGTGAATTTGGTAATACAATAATTATGAGTTCAATCCCTGGGTCAAGTAGTAGAAATGTGCTCAGGCAAGATTCAGTATAAATGGGGCTGAATGGTTCACCTAAATAAGATATTTCTACACGTGGACAGAAGAATAAGAACAATCTTGCCTTGTCAACTGAATAAAGGGCACAGTTTGAAATTTCCACAATGTTACCCAAACGAACACTTAGAGAAGGCTGAAACACTATGATTTGTAATGACAAAGCTGACATTAGTCCAAGTGTAAATAATACCGTTTTTACTTTTATTTTTAGAACAATGGTAGCAGTGGAAAAAATTGGACAAAATTTGAGATTACCTCAGAAAGGATTATTTGGCTGGTGGGTTACTGTGAGTAAATTTCTTTCTTAATTGAAATTGATGTTCCAGTGACAAATTTTTTTCTTTTTTTTTAGCTTTCAGATAATAATCATATTTATTGGCTTGTAAGATACACACATTTATATTAGAATGTTCTGATTTCTGTTTGTTAATGCTTATTACTATAACATAACAAAAATGGTACATCGTAATGACATTTTTATCAGCTCAATACCATTAAAATTCTCCAACTAGATGAATAAATCAATTTCCAGTCCATTCTGCAACTTAATAATAATAGTGATGGATCTTCACTCACACTCACCTCCCTAGTGATAAACATGCAAAAATTGAATTGTTATGTATTTGTTACAAAAGCTGAGAAGAAAATCATCAACATTGAAAGAAAGAAAAAAGATTACTAATCTCTGCATAAACTAATGATGCCTTCCATATGATCTTTTTTTAAAAATATTATCTTCCTTTAGGGCGCAGGTAACCACAGCTCTCCACTGACTCTATTTTTGATATTATCTATGCATTGCTTTGACTTTTTAGGAAAGGTAGTAGAGTTGTTTTCTTGTTATTTTCTCTACAGTTTTCTTTTCACAGTATTTCTTCTTCTAGACTGGCTGCCATTCAAGGCTACAGAGCTTAGTCTACCATGTAAATTAACCCTTAGCTTGGGGAAGAACAGATGTATTCCTGGATTACCAAAAGAAAATGTGAAAGTGATATGACAAAAATACATTTAGTGTATATCATTTTGTTACTGCAACACAAAAAAATGGAAAATCAAAAGTTTTGTTAGCACAATACGATTAAAATGCTCCAACTTGAAGAATAAAGCAATTTCCTGTCCAATTTGAAATTTTATAATAGTGTGGCGTCATTGTTCAAGCTCATTCCTAATCTATATTATAATGATCAAAATTCTCAAGGAAGATGACTCCAGTTCTAGTATATGTTATTTTGAGTAGTTGCCCTTATTTGCAAATAATTTTCTTTATTAAAATATACATGTTTCTATTTTGAATGATTAGATTTCTCCAGGTAGATAACTGTGACTGTATTAAACGCTATTTAGAAAGTAGTTTCTTTTCTTTATTTGCTGCCTTTAAGTGTTTTTTTAAACATTGCAAATATTACACTTTGTCTAATGATTAGAAACCTGTCTACAAAACTTGCAATGAAGAACTGTGAAGTCTGGATGAGTAGCAGTCTCTCTAATACCATTGTAAATTATGCATCCTAAAGATCAGCAAATACAGTATTTTCATTATCACTTATTATGATACACTTGTTAATTTATATTTTCAGAAAATATTAGTAAGAAATAATTCATTTCTTGAACTTAATGCTGTTAAATTGTGCGACTTGAAACCAAACCATCAAATTTTGGAGCTTGGATTTGGTCCTGGAGTCGGACTTGAGGCTGCCTATAAACAAATAAAAGGTAAGTTGATTATCATTGACATGATTGTCTACATCTAAACAAAACAGTTTTATCATTTTTTTTGTCTTGATTTCTTTGACATATCCACTGAATTTTAAATCAGTTAAGATTTGCACAGTACAAATATTTACTGAAAATTAAAATGGACAAACTGTTTGGTATACATGTTTTTATATCAATATTAACACTTGTCATATTCCTATCCTATAAGCAATGGCTGTCTTAATTTCTGTTCACTAACATTTACTTTCCTCTTGATTTTCTATGTATTTCTATAGTAAAATCATCAGCAATGTATTTACATTATACCTATAATAAACATTATGGGAAACAGCAAAATTAGAAAATAAAGAAATGGCCTTCAACAAGACAGTCTTTTCCTGGATATTGCCTTTATAACTCAATCATTGAGGCATCTGTGGCTGAAGTGGATCACAATTGCTAACTATTGTGTCACTCGTTATTCTTTGATGATTTTACTACTAAATAATTATAGAGGTTGCTTTTTTTAATTTCTAATTTCGTTTCATGATTTTTATTTGAGATTTTAGAAAACTCTTGAGGGTGTCTGTTCCATTGGAAGAAGCTGTTTGAGTGGAACATACTTCTTGAGAAGGAAACATGTAGAGTATGTGGGTGGTTTGCTACTATATAAGTGGCATGGAACATCCTAGCCATGAAGGTTAGACCTGGTTGAACCAAGGAATCTAATTCCTCTGAGCACTTTCCATGGTACTAGCGATAGAGCAGTGAGAGACTTTGCCACACCCCGGCTGTGAGAGAGAGAGAGAGGCTGGAGGGTGGAAAATAATTCTTCTCCACAACAAGGACTAAAAGATGCTTTTGGATTCTATCATGACTGGAAAGTGATGACCAGGCAGCTCCTACCCAAATATGGCAACAGTACTCCATTTTTGGCCTGATCTAGTTCTTATAAAGGTAGTGGATAGCATGAGGAGTCAGGTACTTACTGGAATGGTACAGGAAGCAGATCATTTTTCCTGCATCTTTAGTGATGGATTGTAAATAGGAGTTCCACTTGAGGTCAGGTGTGAGTTTGAAGCTCAAGGCATGGTGCCTTCTCAAGGGGACATCCACTCACAAAGACTGGCAGTAGCTAAGGTAAGGTTCTGTGACCATGTCCTTAAACTTGAACAGCTGAGCCATTCTAGGAATCTATTACAAAAGTTTTAAGTTTATTTCTTTTATTGCATCATTCTTTGCAATAAGAAAACCTCCCTCACAGAGCCAATAGAAGTTTCAAAAATATTACAGCAGTTGAAAAAAAAAAAAAAAATCAAATTTCATCAGAACTTTTTGCATGGCTGCAAAATCTTTTATGAAGAAAACAGGGAAATTATTTGTTGTTTATGGTCTGACAAAGTTCATTTTAATCCAAAATTATCATCCTTCCATGACCTTAGAGCAGAGGTTACCAAAGTGCACTCCAAGAAACCCAGGGTTTTTGCAAAGGAGTGTCTGGGGTTGCGTGACAAAGGTTCAGTGTAATAAATGTTTAACATTATCAAGGTTTGTAAATAATTTCTAAAAAATTAGTTGCCAACAGATTCAGATTGTTCTATAATGCTGTGATATATCTTGTAATACTTTTCTATATTGTATATCAGCGAATGATAATCGTATCATGTTACTGCTAAATTGAAAAGTAGTTATTGATTGTGATATGTGTACTATGACACCACATAAATCTGAAAGTTAATTTTCTCACCATATTGAAAAAAGCTCTGGCTCTTAATTGACTCTTGGCATAATTTTCATGTATATACATTCCAGTTAAGAACACAACACCAAACTACTTCTGTGAAAGTGGATTTCCAATTACTGCCATATCTAAATACCGAAGTAGACTTAGTCCTGCTGCTGACTTCAGAATCAAACTTTCAAGTATAAAGCCAAACATTAAAAAATTATGTGACAATATGAAACCAAAGCATTGTCCTCATTGAATGTTTCAAAAAATTCTGAGTATGTATGAAATAAATTTCATGTTAACATTGTAATTCTTATTTTTACATTACTTATGTACTTAAGTATGGAAATTTTTAAAAAATCAAAAAAAAAAACAAAAAAAAAAATCAGTTTTTATTAAGATATATATCAATAAGTATTATATTTTTAATTGCTTTTTGATACTTAATTATTAATTATAAAATGAAAATATTTATATTATGACCATATAAAAGTATTACTATCTGATGTCCTCCCCAAATTTCTGAAACCAAAAGTTTGGGAAACTCTGCCTTAGAGGTTAATATCCCTTATTTTTTTTCTGCACAGTTTATTCCAACAAACCAATTTACCCTCAAGAATTTAATTATTTGCACCACAATCTAATTTTATTCTCATGACCTCAAATTGGACCTGATTTATCTAACCATTTATGAAGTCAAAAACATTTTCTAAACTATTTACGTTGTTCGGAGTGGTGTCTGCATCTTTGTTGAGATATTCACTTTTTGGCTTTTGTATGCTCTGGTTTTCTTCAAGTGATTGGAATTTCAAACCAGACCCTTTATTTCATCCACCAGGATAGATTGTTCTAGTTCCAACTGCCATGCCTCTTCTGGCTATCTCCGTTTCAGTTTTTCTTCTTTAGTAACTTGACTTTCCAAGGTTTTGTTCACTTCTGCTGTGGCCGGGTATTGAACTCACAACTCTTAGGTTCAAGTCAATGGATTTCTTCAACCAATGCTTTTATCCACTGGGCCATTTTTGTATTTCATATCAAACACAATATCTCACTCCATTTTCTTAGAAATGGCCTGCTGAGCTTTTTGACAACATCACATAACCTATGTTATTACTTGAAGCCAAGCAGTTATCCTTGCAAAACACTGGATTCTTAGACCTTTTTGTTTAGCCATAATGTCAAAACATATAGACACAAACTTCAGCACAGTAAGGGAGTTTATTAGTTTATGTAGGCAATCAAAAGGGTTTACAATTGTGTTATACATATAAAATAGCTATATGTTGATTTGCTTTTTTCTTAAGTTACTTCTTGAATATTGAAGGTAAATTATGGTATTTTATTTGTCAAGTTTAAAAATAATGGAAAATACCATTTATGTAACACCACCAGAAAAGAAATATTGCACCTTCTTGGGCTAACATTCTCAGTTGACATGAAGTGGAAATCCATTGTTAGTTCAGCTGCTAACAAAATTGGTTCACTGTGTTGTGTGAAACAATTTTTCTCTCCAGAATCTATCTTGCATTTTAAATGTCTACCATCTGTCCATGTTTAGAATATTGCTGCCATATATGGTCCAGTGTACCAGCTATTTACCTTAAGCTCCTTGATAAAATCTGAAGATGAATCAGCAGTATTACTAGTCCTGATCTGGCAGTTCAGCTTCAGTCACTTTCCCACCACCATAAAGTTGCCTGTGTCTTTTCTATGAACACTTTCATGGTAATTGTTCGGGTGAGCTCTTTGCTATGGTAGCTAAATTTTTTGAATTTAAGTGCAGAACTAGGGTGGCATTGAGACATCATCAATTTACAGTTGGGCTAGCAAGATGTAACCATAAATTCTAAGCTATCAGTTTCTTTTCTCTCACTTCTAGCCTGTGGAACTCCCTTCTGGTTCCATGCTTACCAGCCAACTCTAATCTGCAAAAATTTAAATGCAATGTCAATCACTATATACTCTCCTCCTGATTACTCTTTCTTCTTCCCACTCATAATTAATTTTTCTATTCCTAATTCTTCCACACCCTGTAATCACTTGTGTCTTAGTGGCTTTACTGCCCTGCATGTGATACCAATTAAAAAAAAAAAATACATGTGAAAACACATTTCATTTTATATATAGGAATTATACTATTTTTATAAAATTTCAGTTAAATTTCTAACTCTTTACATTTTTATTCTGTTGCTGCTATTATTATTATTTACAGATGATCCTGGAAAGTTGTGGGGTCTGGACTTATCACCTTACATGCTTGAAGTAGCAGGAAAACGCTTGAAAGATGCTATTGATTCTGGAAAAGTTGATCTTTGCCTTGGAAGTGTCATGGAAATCCCATTTAAAGCCAACACCTTTGATCGTGTCTTTCATTGTAATTGTTTTTACTTTTGGCCTGATTTTAATAAAGGTGCCCAAGAAATATATCGGGTGATGAAACCAGAGTCCCTGATGGTCACTACCATTGATCTGGCCCGTATAAGAAAAGGTATAAAGTTGGGAGTCTTAAAGTATGGCAACCCTGATGTGCCACTTTATATGGAAGTTCTTAGTAAAAATGGTTTCTCTAATGTGTACTTAAAGGAGTTTGATGAGTATGGAAAAGTTTATCAAGCAATTTTTGCCTCTGTTGGTAAAAAAGAAAATTAACAATTTGTCTAAACATATTTTTTTTTTTATATATCAGTAATCCATCTATAGAGTTGAAATATTTTTTTTATTTTCTTTTGGGTCAATGCTTGAATGTGTGTGGTACTGAAATAAAATAAATATCTATGCCTTTAACATGAATTTTGTTACATTTCAATGTTTTTAGATATCACATGAAATGAATACTGAAATTGTCTGAAACAAAAGAGTTTGCCTGTTTCTGTTTGATAGGAACTCAAAGTGCTGTTAATAAAATGTTCTTACTGTTTGCGTGAAAAAGTACAAGATTAAATTTGTTGGTGTCAAGATGATGATGAAAAACTGGAAATGTTATTAAAATAAATACTGTACCATTTTGGTAAAATTTGTTGAATTTTTCCAAATACCACTTCTCATATAAAATTATCTTTATGGTGATTTTGGCAGTTTGAACTTTTAGCTTGAGGATAATAAACTCTTTCAGCACAACTGTTGAATAAAATGTGGTTGCAGTCAGCACAAAACTGTGATAATGTAATTTTCATCAATTTTTAAAAAATAAATACATTTACAGAAAAAGAGAGAAATATTAAGCAAAATATATAAGAATAACTGAAAAAAAGAAAAGATTGTATTTTCAAAAGAAAGTCTTCATATGGTTATGGTTTTCTTATATGCTTATAGCATTGAAGTATATTGAAATAATTTTTACTAAATAGCTGATCCTGTCAAATCGTGAAATGAAAGTTATCCTGAATGGCCACTAGTCTAGATCCTTTTCTACTAACACTGGTGTTCCCTGGGGCTTCACCATTGGTCCTCCACTAGTGGTTTTTAATCTTCATTAACAACCTTCCAGAAGACATCAACTCTCAACTTGGCATCTACACTGATGACACTACCATTTACTCCTGTTTCAATAGTAAGGTTGATCAGTCCAACAAGGTCAAAATGGCAGCTGATATACAAAACGACCTCAAGACCATCGTTAAATGGAACAAAAGATGGCTTGTCAATTTTAATGCTTCCAAAACTAAACTTTTATCCATTAATCATCTGAGAGACCCCACTCTGCCTTCCATCAGCATGGTTGATGCTTTCCTCCAGGAAAGTGACTCATTGCACCTTCTTGGGTTAATGTTCTCAGCTGACATGAAATGGAAAGACCACATTGAATCCATTGTTAGGTCAGCTACTAGAAAAGTTGGTTTATTCTATCGTGCAAGGCAATTTTGCTCTTGGGAATCTATCTTGCATGTCTATAAGTCTACCAGTCATCCATGCTTAGAATATTGCTGCCATATATTTACCCTGATAAGACACAAAGAAGAATCAGCAATATTATTGGTCTGAATCTGGCAGCTCAGTTTCAGTTACTTGCCCACTGCCATAAGGTTTCCAGTCTCTGCCTTTTTAGAAATACATTCATGGTAATTGTTCAGAATGAGCTCTCTGCTATGTTACCTAGACTGTATGAATTTAAGCACAGTACCAGATTGGTGGTGAGATCATCAACTTACAGTTAAGCTGGCTATGTGTAGCCATAACTTCTATGCTAACAGTTTCTTTTCTCATACTTCTCACTTGTGGAACTCCCTTCTAGCTCTATGCTTTCCAGCCAACTTTAATCTGCAAAATTTTAAATGCAATGTCAATTGCTATTTACTATCCTCCTGATTACTCTTCTCTTCCTACTCATTACTAATGTTCCTGATCCTAATTCCTCCATGTCCTGTAACCCCTTGCGTCTTGCAACTTAAGTTGTCAAGAAAAAAACCTTTTTCTCAGCAGAAAAGAGGAAAAAGGAACACAATCTGCTATACTTATTTTATATTTTCAAGATATCCAGACATTTTCCTTTGTAAATAGAGATGAGAGTTGAAATATTTTACAATAAAACTTGTAACTTGAATATTTTGAAGATAGATAATGAAAAATAATCCCTTTTATTAAGTAAATATGTATTTAATGTTAACATTAGATTCTATGTTCTTTATACAATTGAAATGGATTTATTTAATTATTCATAAGAAACTTCTGACTTACATATAATCCTTGAATTAATTACAAACACTGCTTCATGCAAATAACTAAGGTAAAAAAAAATAAAACGAAAAATTTTCTGTTCGCGGAAAACACAAAATATCAAGGGAGTCAATTCAGGAAATTACTTCCCTTACATAAAGCTTAGCTCATTAATAGATAACATAACACAAGTAAATATTTATTAAGGCATTTTATTTCATCGATAAAGGCATTTCATCATTACTGTCAAAGTTTATATTATTAGCACAGTTTTTGAGGTCAGTAATTGTCATCAAGCACTGATGTCCCCATCTCAGTCACAATATTTTACCATCTAGCCTTCAGTGTGCATTCTGTCGTATTTTCTTTATGAGACTTTGTCTCTTATACTGAACTAGAGAGTTTGTGATATTTTGCACTACCCGACCCAGAGATTGAACACTGGTTTTAATTTACTTTTATCCATTAGAACATGTGTCGGTTGGTAGAATATAAGAGCAATAAATTGGATGTTGATTGTCTACATACATTTAAAGCTATAAGTTTGCACCATCAGATTATCCTGTAGGACATGTGGCCTAATATATCTATTTACTTGGCCATGAGGAGTTCAATCCTTACACTGAGTAATGTAAAAAGTCACAGTTTGGTTTTGTGGAAATGACAAATGATGTCAAAGAATAATTAACTAATATGAGACTTGGAACCAAGAACAATCTAAAGCAATGGATTGAAAATTCTCAGATCGTTCAAGAGGCACCTGAAGAAGCCCAGTGGTTAAAAGTGTTGATGAGGATACAAGTTCATATTCATCAGAACATAGATGGAATATTAAAAATAAAAACCTTGATGAATTTGAATCTACAATAATACAAAAGCAAATAATTTCTTTCAGAATACAAATAGCAAAGTTAGATTCTTTGAATAACTAATTATCAAATTGCTTGATACCTTTTTCAATATTTCTAGGAACAGAAACTTGAAAGTTAATAAATAAAAAGCATGTTTAAACTGAAGTGAGGAGAGAAGAAGGACATCATTTACAGAATATCAGTTATTTGCTTAGAAGAGCACCAGTGTGATGAGATTTTCTCAGGTTTATAGAACCATTGAAAACTCAAAATTTTGTGGACATTAATAAACAAATATAGGTATTAACACCACATGGTTATTTTAGATTTTATACACTACAGCATGGAACTCAAATTTATACGCTACAATAGGAACTCAAATTAATTACGTAAATTTAAAATAAAGCTATTTCCCATGACATTGAGAGAAGTACATCAATTTAAAACTTTATACCAATATTTAAAATAATTGCATTAATATAAATTATTAGTTATGTGTGTTTGAAATAAATAAAATAAAATTTGTGAAAAATATTTAAAGCTGAAAATTGTTACACATACATTTGTGCTATAATAACTGCAACAAACTGGAAAAAAATAGCATTTTTAGTAAAAATTTCTCACACTTTGAAATGTCATGGTTGCAAGATTAAGGTTTTATTATCAGATGAATGAAGTCAGTCTTTAGTATTAGTGCCAGATGAAAAAAGAAAAAGAGAGAGGTAGAGTCTTCATCAATATCAGAGGATAGGAATGGTTGTGATGAAATGTTTAGGGAAAGATCAGATCAGTAACCTAAAAAGAAAAAAAAAACCCAAAAATATATTTTGCATTTTCAAACTTTCCTGTAATTTTCAGCCTTTTTTGAGGAAGGATTGGTTTGTAGGTTTCTGTTGTGGTGCATGTCTTCATACTTAATCCATATTTCTAGAACTCATCATGATTCTTCGTCTTTCAATGTTGGGGGTCACAGATCTCTGAAGAACAAAATCCAATATCAAAATGATTGTCTTTTATTAAAGTCAAATGATATTTTATAGATATGTTTTTTTTAGAGGAGTAATGGATTTTTTATTTATTAATCTAACAGATCTTTATCACTTTAAATGTTATTTTTAGTGGATACTCATATTTGAGTAGACACTTCATATATTTATTAAACAGTAAATTTATTTATTTTCATCTACTGGACTGAATATCCAAGGAATCTTATTAAAAAAAATGTGCACTCTTTGGCAAGATTCGAAACTGCAGTCACCTGGGTAGAGGGAAACTATCATCAGATCCATCAGACATTGCTTGATCAGCAAAGCTTCTTTGTGGTTGAATCAATTAAATTACTTTGGACCTGATGATAGTTTCCCTCTGCCCAGGGGGATGCAGGTCAGATTCCTGTGGCTTTTCCTTTAATAGGATTTCTCAAATATTCAGGCCAATAGATGAAAATAAATATACTGTTTGCAGATCATGACATCTATCAGATGAAATTTAAATTTTTATTATTTGTTTGGTTTTGTTTGTTTTATGACATATCAAACTCAATGGGTTACTTAATGCCGACAATCTCTATTGCTGGCAACATCTCCTTTGAAAATGTATTGCTGGTAATATGTTTTTCCTTCAAAAATGTATTGCTGGAAATAATTTTTTTTTCTTACAAAGTATTTCTGGTATTAAAACCTATTTTTACACTTTTATAGTGTTTTTTCCCCCAGTTTGAGGTTTAACTATTTTCCCATGGTTAGGACCCTAACAGGTGCTACCACCCTGGGTCAGGGTGGTTCCATGCTCCTCAATCAGAGGCCTTGATGTTGGACGTAGTTTATCATCATACCCAGAATGCGGATGTAGTTTATGGTCTTACCCAGGACAGTTTATTATTGCATTATTCTAAAATTTTAACACATTAGGAGATAGCTATTAATGTCAACAACCGAACTTAAATAGTTATTAATGAAAAAAATTAGGAATTAATGTAGAATATTATCCATAACTACATGTACAAGAATGTTGTTTTTGATAAAAGTTAAAAAATAACCATAAATACGTGAAAAAGGCATATATTGTCGAAAATTCGTTTTTCCACAATATAACTATTTGTGCTATGTTATAATGCTTATTACCTAAATAATAATAATAATACTGAATAAATTTTTTTTAAACATTATATTTAATCACATCTCCCTAATAGCTGTCGTGATCTGTTAATAAACAGAGTGTCTACTCAAATGAGTAGACACTAAAAATAAATTAAATTAGCCACTATAGAGTGGAAAATAGACATTGAAAAGATATGTTCAATGTCTGACAGAGAAAATATATTATTATTTTCAAAAAGATATTTATCAGCTTGCATGGGGAGGTATTTCTTTAAGGTGTTTCAGTTGAATTTTGTTTTTCTATATACCAGTGTAAAGTTAGAGACTGCCACTTAGCGGGCATTTCTGTATCAACTGATTACCCAAGATTTTACATTTTGGGTTTGTCCTGGTAGGTATATGACACTAGCATTACAGCAAGCAATATATGGTATATATTAAAATAGCCAAACAACTCCTGTATATAAATATGTAGATGTTTGATATATTGCAACCTAAACTCAAATAGTTTCCAATTTAGTGAACAAAAAAAGACCATTTTGTCGAATGGTAGCATACTACCTTCATGCTGCAAAAATGACATGACTAGAGTTGAAAATAGGGATTTTATTAACTGGTCTTCTTTCTAATTTTATTGTTAGCCTGTAATATTAGAAACAGATGTTCATGGTATGGCAGCAGAGTTTGAACCTTCTCACAATTAAACCATCATTTTTTTTTTTTTTTTTTTGCCTTGTTACTGACAGTGGCAGTCTGGCAAAATGGCACGCTGACATGAACCTGTGTATAAAGCAAATGTGTTATTGAATTTATCTGTGCAGAAAAATTACAATCAGCATTTATTTTTGTACAGTATTTACATTATGCGGACCATTGTCCTCATCTTTGTCGCCATATTTGTCACAACGTTTCGGCCGTTGTACGCTCCGGCCTTCTTCAGGTGGTTGGAATTTCAAATTGAACCCTTTATTACGATCCCTTGGGTAGACTGTTCTAGTTCCACGTGCCATGTTTGATGGATGTCAGTTATCAGTTATCCTCAAGGACACATGGCACAGTGGATAAAGGCGTTGGTTAGATCCAGTGACAAACCCAAAGAGAGTGAGTTCAATACCTGGTTAAGGCAGTGGAGAACTTTCAGAGGGAAAATTAGCAGGAGATAACTGATAACTGACATCCATCAAACATGGCACGTGGAACTAGAACAGTCTACCCCAGGGATCGTAATAAAGGGTTCAGTTCGAAATACCAACCACCTGAAGAAGGCCGGAGCATACAACAGCCGAAACGTTGTGACAAATATGGCGACAAAGATGAGGACAATGGTCCGCATAATGTAAATACTGTACATAATAACTCATCTCAGAAATATAGACAGCATTTATTTTTGTTTAAATAAATTGGTAATTTCATGTTGAGTAATTTCCTGATAAAACCCCTTGAAAAATTTTGATTAAACTGATTTAAACTACTTTTATCATTGTAAATTTTACAAGTACATAATTATAACAGACTGGAACATGTATGTTGCTAAACCTTGCCTCTGGGTAAGGAAACTGCTCCTGTGTATAAAAGTAGCTACAGAGTGTCATCAAAACAAATGACACTGTCTTTAATTTTTAAAAGTCTGTCATCGTTCCAAGAGTTAGACAATTCAAATAATTCTTTGTGCTATGTTGTTTGGCTTATATATTCTATGGCCTTCTTTAGGTCTGCTGTAAGATAGAAAGTGAGGGTCTTTTTTGTGATAGCAAATAGAAAGTTTAAAACATTCACTGCAGCACAGGAATACAGCTAATTTGATAATTTATATGCAGGTATGTTCTCTTTCTATGTTAATCTGGGAATTCTATACTGTGTCCCTGTTGAACAATGAAAGTTACATCATATTAAAATTTACATGGAACAACATGTATTGTGCTGATATGTCCATAAATGCTGAGTCTTTATTTTTTCACTCACCAGCAATGTTCTATGACTATATCATTTTTTAAGTTTTGGTATTTAGCATGTTGGCAAAAGAGATTATTAGTTTAATATCTGGTGCCCACTTTGGATATAATCAGTTTTACTGCTATTTTTAAAGAGACTTTCAGAGAGCGCAGTATTTATTATTAATTCTGAGAAGTTTTTTCATTTAGTCTTTATTGCTGTTTTTTATTGCAATTCTCTTGCTGTTTTATGTTCTATGATTTATGTAAGCATCACCCAAATGCAGATTTGCTTAAATGGTTATAGAAAGGTAAAGTATTTCAAAAAGGATGTGAAGAAAAACTCATCAATAATAAAAATGTTTCCTTAAAAAAATCCAGACCAGACTGTTATTACTTAATATAGATGTTTGATTATCCGAGATGATAATAGAAAGCAATTTACATATTTATTGAATATTGGAATTCAAAATCAAAATATATGTAATAAAGCGTTTTTCAAGTTGATATTGACACGTTTTATAGAGTGTACAGATTTTACAAGCATATTAACATAATGATGGCAGTGACAGCAAAAAAAAAAAAAAAAAAAAAAAAAAAAAAATGATTACCACTTCTAAGCTGTGAAGTTTTAGGTTTTAAAAGTTCTTTTCCTCAAAAACTTTATCTGAACCAACCACAAGCTATATTTTATCTGAGTTACACATTAAACTTTTTTAATGACAAAAGGGAGGAAAATTTATGATTATTTAAAATGTTCATAAAGCAATACTGGGTGACATCCAACAATTACTTAGACATATAATATGTTAGTAATATTTAGTGAAAAACATGTAAAAATACACAATATTATTGAATCAACAAGAAAAGAATTTGACATTCAGGGGAAAAAACATTTCAAACTAAATAGAATTTATGACAATCAGCAAAAATATAGTAAAAATAAAATTTTCTAGATTACTATTCATAAGAAATTTGTATATTTTACAGTTGGAACCAGTGCTGTTTACAAATACAATTTCTATATCATGGCAATAATTTATGTTGATATACAAATATATTATGTACTATACAATGTATAAAAATAATTGTGAATCTGTGTGCATATGAGAGAGAGAGAGAGAGAGTTGGGCAACAAAAAAGGAACAGGAAAAGACTAGACAGGAAGAGCCAATACTGACAAAGGCTACCTGTTTATTTTTATGCTAATTATGTTTAAATTATAAATTAGTAAATGCAGTTGGAAAAATATATAAGATTATTGTTTATGTCCCTAATTTCAGAATTGTATGGTACAAAAATGCATTTCTGCTCAGAGTTGGTAAATATTAAGAAAATTCTATATGTAAGAAATAATTGTGTCCTATGATGGATGTCCAAAACGGTACAAACATTTACTAATCCAACATATTTACTACTATACAAATAACAAACAACTATGCTACTTGTTCCACATAGTCATTACCAATATTAATGCACATTGGTGCACTATCATGTATGTTCTCTTCTTGAAGAACATGGCATCAAGTGACTAGATACCTTTGCAGCAACAGCATGATTTATGTGGAACTACTCACCTGTTAAATGCCATTTGATTATCAGGTTGGTTGGTTGTGCAACTGGCATTGTTACACAGCAGAATGATGTACTTAAATGTTCTGTATCTGTCTATATTTCTGAGATGAGGTATTATGTACACTATTTACATTATTCGGACTATTGTCCTCATCTTTGTTGCCATATTTATTACAACGCTCCGGCCTTCTTCAGGTGGTTCGAATGTCGAACTGAAGCCTTTATTTCGCTCACTGGGGTAGACTGTTCTAGTTTCATGTGCCATGTTTAATGGATGTCAGTTATCTCCTGTTAATTCCCCTCTCCAAGTTCTCCACTTAACCAGGTATTGAACTCAAACTCTTTGAGTCCTGTCACTGGATCTAACCAACACCTTTTATCCACTGTACCATGTGTCCTTTAGGACATATGTGTATGAATTTCTGGGTATTATAAACCTAATGTCTTCAGCTGTCATTTTTTTTTTACCAGTGCTCATATTGCAATTTTTGCTGTTATCATTTCAGGTTTTCACCAGAGCTCATATTGCAATTTTTGTTGTTGTTATCGCTTTATCATTCCTTATTACTCGTTTCCATATTGTATTCATTTCTATGCTTGGTCGGCTCAGGTGATTTTTGTAATAAATATGGCGACAAAGATGAGGACAATAGTCCGAATAATGTAAATAGTGAAAGGTAATAGTTGTTGAATAGAAAAAATAAAACATCAGTTTATTTAGAAGATCTGTGCAAAATTTGGTCAGAAGTTAAACAGGACTCATTTTCATTCAGAGATCAATTATCAAATATAGAGAGAATGATGAAACCACGTTGGAAACATATTTACTTGATATATTCTAGTTTCCATTTAAGTAGTGTATTTCTCTTAACTGTATGTGTGTGAGTGACTTGAAAAAAAAAAAAAAAAGAAAAATTGGCTGAAATATGATGATAAAAAAAATAAATAAATAAATAAATAAAATTTAATTAGTATATAACTTGTGTGAGTGTATGTGTGTTAGCCTTGAAAAAGCCAGAATGTAAAATGGCTGAAATATATACAAAGCCAAAGAAAACAATGGCTACAAAAGAAGGACTGTATAGTATTTTATAGGCTTCTTGTGCATATATATATTATTTTCGAATTTTGTTTTTGTTACCTTTAACTCATTAAGCAGTCTTGTGTTTCTTTTGATATTATTGGGAATATATAGTAAGTTATTAAAAGGTTTTGCATTTGTTTTAAAAGCTGTCAAAGTTTGCTTTCATTTTAAATCATCAAAGTCTGTCTCCATTTGAGAAAAGTGCCATAAATATTGGTTTGTTATTCCATGAGCGGTTGAGTTCATCTTTGAACATTGGAGAAAAATGTAAAATGTTCAAAACAAGACATGTAAACAAAATTTTGATTCAAACTTTTCATTTAAAGCCACACATACACAAATGTTATGCAAATATATCTATACATATCCACATATCTCATGGACCATAAATATGACAAAAACATACTGTTATATCATACTAGCCTGTTTTCTTTCACTTGTAATCATTTTTTTTTTTTTTCAAGATACAATTACATTGTTTTAAATTTGTTCAATTCACTTTTTGTATGCTCTTAATTTGTAATTGTTGAAGAAGGCTTATCATTTAGTACCTGAATTTCACATTTGCACTGGAAAAGGTTGAACCCTGGACATTTCTGGAAGTTCTCTCTCAGTGTCAAATATGGAGGTAAGATGGATCTGTAATGAGAGGTTCATGGAAACAGGTCATGAACAAACTCCAAACCCAATCCAATACAAGTTGGTTAGTAATCCCAGCACCAAGAGCAGAGTTATGATTGGTCTAAGTAGAATCTGTGGACATTCAAACTTTTCTTTTTCTTAAAGTAAACAAACAATTATGAAAGAGACTGGTTACAGATCAGTCAAAATTATACATGCACCTCCATGCAAGATAGATATATACTTTTGTTTTTTGTAAGAAAAAATTTATAAATAAAGTGGTAACACATTTTTACAATTGTAGTTGGCAGATTTTTTTTTACATGTTTTTGCAAACAGATAAGTATATTTTTTCCTTTCAAAACAAAAAAATCCCAATGTACACAGACTCCATCTTGAAACACATTCTAGATTATAATTTATATAATGTTTAGGCATTTTGAAACAGTGTAATGGTTAACACGCTTGTGTCACTAGATCAATTACAACTGAGTAGTGAGTTCGATCCTCTCTGTGTTTCACACTTTCAACCTTGTGCCACATCTCAGTTATGCTTATAAATTATTATTAGGGCATTTTGATGTGGTATAATGGTTAACAAGCTTGCCTAACTAGATCAATTAGGACCGAGTAGTGAGTTTGAAGCCCATTGGGTGCTTCATACTTTTGGCTTTGTGCCACATCTCAGCTATGCTTAGAAAATACCTATAATATATATGTTAAATTTACTATGGATGTTTTTATTATTTTTTTTAATGTGATAACAAACAGGAAACAAAAAAAAATTAGTATCTAATTATACAGTGTGAGGCAAAAGTACCTCCCACATAATGGTAAGACATTAGCTAGACAAAGACACCATTGCTACTAATGTCTTACCATTATGTAGGAGGTATTTCTTCTGCACACTGTATAATACACATAATAAAGTGTGTTTGCATGAGGAATCTTCCAAAAATAATGCTTCTTATGCCTTTCTATAGAAACTACAACAGATACCGAGGAGTACAAATGACTCCACTGGACTGGGAAAATTTTCAACGATGAAATGAAATTTTTTCTACTTTTTCGCTACAGCAACTGTGTTGTCAGGAAACATTGTCTCTGTAGGCTGTCTTTTATCAAGCCAAATGTAGTTTGTCATACGCTTCACTGTTGCAACTGCTGAAACCTAATTACCAACATCTAACTGTGCTCACAGGCATAGTTTGGTCTCTATAAACATTCATCAAGCGTCAATGAATATTAGTGGATGAAAACTTTTCTGCATGCAAAAATTCAATCACACACCATTATTTTACGTGTACTTTCATATGAGACATCATTTTGCCAGACCACCACTCATTGGCTATGAGTAACAAGGTAAAAATGATTATGGGTTATTTAGCAGGAAAAGTCTAACCTCTACAGTCATACTATCAATATTAATCTCTAACATTGTGGTCCAACAGAGTAAACAACAAAACATTACATCCCAAGTGACCCTTGAATATTTTGTGTTGGCAGTGTCTAATGTTTAATATCACCAGTGCAAGAAATGTACTTATCTCCCTTACACTAGTGACACCAGTTGGCAGTGTCTTTCTTCTGACAAATAATACAAAAAAAGGATCATCTCTGAAATCTTGGGGAAAAGAAATAAATAAGAAGATATTAGTGGATAGTGCAAATGGGTATACAAAAAAAAGTTGAAAAATACATTTAAAGATTCCCATGTTAAAATGTCCTAATACTAGTAAAGACTTAGCAATATATACCATCATTTTTGGTGGCAGGAGGGAACTAGTTTCAATATAAATAGCAGAAAAACTTATACTTTTAAAATAAACTGTTTTTCTACTGTGACCAGAGGATGTTGGTAATGCTTTTTCAATCACAAATTATAACCTCTTATAACTGACAGCATTTTAATCATTGAATAGTTGTTTCATCTGAAGTTTGTCTTTCGTTTCCTGCCTGAAGAAAGCAATTTTAATGAATTCCTATTCTGTACTTTACAAAGATTCTTACTAATTAAACAACCAATGATTTGTCTTGTCACTATGTGCCTGGTACAATGGTTAATGTTACTGAAAATGGAATTAGTGATCCATGTCCAAATTCTAACCAATGCTGTTTGCAGTTACTTCATACTAATTTCTTTTGTAAAGGCATGAATCCATCTCTTCTTGCTTACCTGAATATGCATGAAATAATAGGGTAGATTAGGCTGTTTTTACATTGCTCAATCTTAAATGAGAATTAAAAATTCAAAAGCAGGCTAAAGAGAAATAAACTTTGTTAGGTTATCTTGTGTGAAAGATGCATTACTGCTACTGTGACCATGTGCAGCCCTGAAAGACTATAATAGGTTACAGGGTACATGAATATAGGTCTTGTGGGCAACAGTGCCACAGTAAACTTATCAAATCTAAGCCAAACAAATGTGGTGGTTAATTAACAATATGGGTGAAATAGTAGGGCTAACTTGGCCCTTTAGCCTTGGGAGAGCAACCAGTCTTCAAAGGCAACACAAAATTCTACAAAATATTTTTTTAAATAATTACCTAGTCATTACCTGATCATTAGAGAAAATATTTTCTTGAAACTATGTGACATAAATTCTCATGCAGTGTTTACCATATAGCAGCATTTGAATACAAATTCCAATCTCTCTTTTAATATACTGACTGTATTCCAGTTGGGACCTGTCTATACAGTCATTATTCACATATCTCCCACATATGGGGGCAAATTCCTTAAGAAGAGTAAATCTTTAAGACATGTCAGGGGGCATGCATCACTATAAATAGACATATTAAAATAGCATTTGACTCAACACACTGTCAGCATTCAAATCTATGAACATTTCTACAAATAGATGAAAAACATCTAAAAATATTAGCATCACAAATTGTCAATAAATCTGTCTGGGTATAAGGTTCAGAACTTATATTGGTATTTACTTAAGTTTTTCTAAAATACTATGTACCACCAAACTAATGGTGTGTGTGTGTGTGCATATATATATATATATATATTACACACACACACACACACACAGGTTGTCCATAAAGTTTGTGAGCACTTTAAAAAATTTATATCTTCATTTGTATTTGTGATAGAAATAATTTGTAAAAAGGAATAGAAAGAAGTAAATCTATATTTTTTAAGGTTTTATTGAAATTTTATTTAAGTTTCCACATGTCCGCCATCATTAGCAATACAATGGGTAATACGATTTTGCAGTTCACAGAAAACATTTGCCAACTAATTTACAGTAATGCCTGAAATCACAGTTATTTTAGATATACTTAAAACTGGGTACATTAAACTTTATAACATTTTTGACAGATTATTTCTATTACAAATAAAGTTATAAATGTTTTTGAAGTGCACACGAACTTTATGGACACCATATATATATATAAAGAAATATAGTCTTAAGAAGTGTGATATATTTATAGGATGAAGTGCTCAATATCAGAGATAGAGCATGTGTAAATATAACTGGCCTGACAATTGCATCTAGCATGAAACAGACTGTTGTCTCTAAGTGTTGATTTCAATGTTCACTTTTATATATATATATATATTTTTTTTTTTCCAAGAGGATAATATCCAGATAGAGCTCAATGTACAACACAGAGCAAGAATATAATATAAAAGGCTCAATCACTCAATTCCATGGTTATAATTTATTACATTGGAATCATAATCATGATCCAATTCATCAGACCTACAAATTCAAAAGGAAACAGAAAATGTAGTATAAAAAAATGGGTATAAAAAAAAAAAAGATAAAAGGAAAAACTTATCTTAGCCAACGTTTTGTCCACTGATGGATTTTATCAAGGCAAATGTAAGAATTTTATTTTGCAACAAATATAAAAAGTAAAAATGTTAGTTTTTCAAATCTTTTTTTAATTTAAGAACATGCATAAATATACATCAGTCTAACTGAAAAGTCTAAATAAATTATGGAAGATGCTAAGTGACATAATGTCTAATAAACAAAAGTGAATAAATGTCTTCTTTTTTTAATAATGTAATTGATATTTATATAATTTTAGTTTGGGATTAATTCATGCATTATATATTTTAAATACGTTAGGAATTTAACAGTTTACTTTTAATTTTTTAACATTTTTATAGTCATGTATGTTCTGCTTGGGGAATGAGTAATTCTTTCAGGAAGGGAAATATTTTAAAATGTGTCTACAAAGCATAAATAAAAATCTTTATTTTAAAACTCTTAGCAGATATTTGTTTGGTTGATCTGCTAAATGATTTACCTTTCACAACAGATCTAGAAACATGGAACAAAAAATTCATAATAAAACATTCCTTTTAAATATATCAAACACACAATAAAATTTTCTCTGGTAGATTTCATTTAGGTTCAAGACTGTCCTGAATTTAGCCATAATTTTCATCTTTTGGATCTCATAATAAATTCATATGTTGCAGTGACTTTTCTCTCCAAAAATGATCTTTTCAATATCAAGAAAGAAAAAAAAAAAAATGTTGACTTGTAGAACCAGAATTTGTTTCTTAGGCTTTATTTAACCAAGAAAATGGCAATATATAGGATGGCAATTTATGTAGCATTTCAGTCAGAAACCATGTTCACCTTATTCAAATGTATGTATGTATAGTTTGCCACTCGTATTCGAGGATACCCGTCTACTAGAGAGGATAGCCAATCCCTATTGCAGACGCTTGATCAGGCGCATTTGTGTTTATTCAATACCACAGAGCCTACTTGTGGTTTATAGTGAAACTATGCTGAGCAGACCTTAGTTACAGTTTCTGGGAAAGAGCATGTTATCTAGCGTAATCAACAATTTGAACAAGACCAGCATGCTCAAGCCCTTGGCCACAATGATTTGCGACCATGCTAGCACAGCTACCGATGGCACCCAAGGGTTCCATCTACCCAATTTCACTTACATGGCTTGGGTCAACACATGGTATGGTTTTCAGGCACTTTCCAAAGGTGCCACACGCTGGGCTCATCCCCTCCAGTCTGATAACTTCAGGAAGTCCCCTTCCTGGCAAATTGACCATGGTGAGATTAGAACCCAGGTCTCATGTTCAGAATGCAAACATTCTAACCACTCGGCCACATTCTATTCAAATGAGAAGTGTATAAACAATCTTGTCAACCATGAGGTTCGAGCACTGAATAACTGACAATATGGAAAATGTATAAAAATGATGAACAAAATAAAAGTGTCGATGTCAAATTTAAAAAAAAAAAAAAAGAAAAAAAAGAGCCCTAAACACTCAAATGAGTAAAACTAAGTTCAGCTATACATCACTAAATAATAAGTTGAGACAGTTGGTTTTTGTACACACTAAGTAATAAAAAATGGAGCTTGGTTATCAGGATATTATGTATCCCTTATATGAGGAACCAATGACTCAACCACAGGATCAATAGATTCACCTTCATTCTGTATTGTACCTTTGGACAGATAACTGACACTGTTATTTGATGCATTCAGGTAGTCAAGAGGTAGGAATGAATATTGAATTCCAGTCAGGCTATTTCATAAGTCACTTGCTAGGCCTAAAACACTAATGTCTCTCGGTGATAAATATGGACATAAAAAGGATTTACATCAAAGAGTTCTGCTTCAATAACTGGATCATATTTTGATTGGCTGACATTGCACCTGAAAATAAAAGCTCCAAATCAGGAAAACTACATTGAAATAGAGCATGATTGGTGTTTGGAATTACATAATGCACATATGCAGTCCATACTGAAGGCAATGCACCATGGAGTACAAGTGCCCAAAAATTCATAAGGAAGCATTTTGATCAAAATAACATCAAATCATAATAATCAATGTGTATTTATTTATATATTTCCTGTCCCATCTGTAGTAAAAAAGGGAGGTAAATCAACTTAAGTTAGTAAATTTATGAGTGATTACTTCCCTTAGTCATTTTAATAATCTATATAAATATTTTTCAGCATTTAGACAAAATTATTTCCTGAGCAAAATTAATTATTTAATTAATCAATTCCTTTACTCCTACATTGCTTAGATTTCAGTCTTATTTGTTCAAACCTTTCATGAGAGGCACTCAGATACCTTTCTTTATTAAGTGATTGTCTTGCTTCAACATGGTTTTGAAAGTCTTTGTCATCACCATCTTTGTGGTTCTGTTGCTAATCTTTTTATCTATTAAAAATTATGTGTTTAATCTGAAAAGATATTGAGCATAAAGCAATTTATATAATACCAGGAATAATCAATGAATCTTAGACATCTAAAAAATATAAATGGAACAGATTAATTAAATGGTTCATTGGCCTCTATTGTGTAGTCTGCTTTATTGAATCTCAAGACTTTTGTTTCATTGCATCTATTTAAAACGTTTTAACAACACAGATACACTCGTTCTATTATATTGTTCACCCTGCCCTTTGCCTTGAGGATTATAAAGAGTGGGGTCTAGCTTGTGGAAATGCCATGACTATACAAAAAACAAACTTTCTCATATCAGATGACATGAATGAAGTACCAGTGTCTGAATGTATAAATGTATGCCAAAAGATAACAAATAACTGCTTGCAACACTGGGTCACTGTGTAGATGAACAAGTAAAAATAAGAAAACTTATAGTAAGCAAGATTAAGTCTGAATATAAAGAAACTTTTAAACCAACAATGAGTTTGAAATGATAGTTACCTTAATCTATTGCAATATACCAGTTTGCTGAAACTGTTATTTGCACTCATTACAAGTGAGGTACAAGGCTGAAACTCTTTACATCTTCAACAGAGAATAGCAGTTTCTATGTTCTAACAGTGTAGCATATGTGTAGTGCCAAGATGGTAAAGAGAATCATGTACAGTGAGTCCTGCCTATTCGCATTCTGAATAAAATTTCAAGATGAGTTAGAAGGGAAGGAATTATCCAGCAAAAAAGTAAAATAAAGGAATAAAAAGCAATTCCACAAATATATTTACAATTTACCAAGTAATACTGCAGTAAGTTCAATACCATATTCAATACAATATAAGTTCAATACCATATTCAATACAATATAAGTTCAATACCATATTCAATACAATATAAGTAAGTTCAATACCATGTCCAATACAATATTTACCAAGTAATACTGCAGTAAGTTCAATAGTTACTGATAACTTACACTTGTTATTTTGCACTGTACTAACTAAATTGTTTTTAACATTCTAAATTTTATTCTGACAATTGAACCTTTTCTTTGTGTACATTGTGATGGATCCTTACATCAGAGTACAACATAGAAAATGTGCAATGGAAGACCTGCACAAGAATTAACATTAACAAATTAAGGGCAATGTTAACATTTTGTGTAAGGTAAGAACATATATTTAGCTAAGTGTGACGTCACCCCGGGCCTCTCTGCCCCCGCCGTACTATCCTGTGACAACCAATGGGACTTGGTATTGGTCGCGGCACTAAATGTGACGTGATCCTGCTGTCACGGCACCAAATGTGATGTTCTAACCTTTTGCTGATTCGGATGGGACTCTGGCTAGATTCGGTATCAGCTTTGTCGTTCCCAGCTCGCCTCCAACGTCTGGTTACCGAAGTAGCTGCTTTGACTTCGTCTAGTCTAACCTACCCACGTTGTGATTTGATCTTAGGTAGACAAAATCAATCAGTTCCCGGGCCGTAATGCAAGCCGTGTCTGAGCAAAGGTAACACCGCACAAGTATATGTAAAAGAAAATAAAGTAACAACTCGAAAAGTTCAAATGTGTTAAAAAAAGAATAACAAATATTTTTATATCTGGTTGCTGAATTCAGGACTGCGTCTTTCTCCCAACCCGCTTCTATGGATTCATGACACTTTGTGTTTGTTAGGCGAGTTTTAATATCTTAAGTTGTTTTTTGATAACTGTTTTTTTGTATCTTCAGGTGATATCCGTAAAACTTGTTTTGGTGGTGTGAGTCTAAGTCGTTCTTCAAAAATAAATTGTTCTTGGTTAGAAGTTGAAGTCGGGATGCGTGGATCTTCAGTCAGCTTCCTGCGAGGCTGGTCTACGAGCTCACAGCTCAACTCTGTTTGCGCCTTCCCAACTACAACTAACTCACTCTTCAACTCCATTTATATGGACGCTGACCAAAACCGGGTGTGGGCTTGTCGGGGTTTGAGTTCCTCGATAATTCTAAATCCACAATAAGGATTTTCTTTGTTTTTGGACAGGAAAAATTTATTACTTTCCATTTTTGGAAGTCCATTACTTTCTGCTCCAGTGGGGTTCTTAAGGGATTCGTCCTCCCAAATTCCTCCTTTCTCATATTGGTATCTCACACCAATCCCCTCAGAGGGCCTCAACAGGCCTTCCCTCATTTCTCATAGTTTACCTTCGCCTACCGCTCACGCCACCATTCGGCCAATGAACGCCCAGCAGTGTGGGTGTGGCTAGACTGGCCTCAGTTTAAAAATTTCACTCAAAGGAAAAAAAAAAATTATCTTCCTTTTTTTCTTTTCCCGACACCAGACCCCTACGACTCGTAGTGTGGTCCTTAATCTCTATCTTAACCAAATGCCATCTGGAATTTATCAACGAGATTTTCGCCAGCATCAAGTGGGTGGTCATCTGGACGACTTCGCACTCTGTATCCAATTATCCATCCTGGTAACAAACTTTTATCATGTCCAGGTCTGGACAATAAAACAGGTGGTCTCTTTCCAAAAGCAAATGATATCTCCGAAAGATAGTTAATGGTTTATTCTTTTCTTTTTCTTGGGTGGCCCAGCTGATGTTTTTCTCAGTCAGTACTTGACCTGATTACAATTATCTCCCAGCTTCTGTTTCGTAAAATACTTTTTTTTTTTCTCACAAATGAAAATAAAACCTTTACCACTTTCCTTTGTTAAAAAAAAAAAAATAACATCGCTCAGTATGTCTTTTCGTGATAGCTTCTTATCGCCTTAATTATTTCAGCTTCTTCTCGCCTTAATTATTTCTCGCTTTTAATTTCCATGCGACCGCTAAATAGTGTCACATAAGGTCTGATACCATCAAGAAAAAAAAATGTTTGGCTTGCGCGTCTACTTTGTCCAGTGATTTTCAACATTTACATAGAGTTTTTTTTTGAGGAACTGGTTCTAAATTCTTTTCTGTTGAAACCTTCGATCTGGTTTAGGTATATAGAAGATAATTTTATTATTCTTTCACCCTGCTGGGAAGAAGTATAATTTTTGGATCATTGTAAACTTAATCAAACCATCCATTTAAGAGAACTGAAGAAAGAGAAACATTATAAAAACAAACTTCCTGGAGAGAGGATAAGGAAATAATTTATACAAAAAAAAAAAAAAAAAAAAAAAAAAAGAAGCACATACGGGAGGGTGGTATTTTTATTTAATTTTTTTTTTTTTACAGTAAGGTTAACCCTGTACAAGGCCCAAGGCCCACTCAAGATTGAGAGTTACATTAAAAGGCAATTTGTGTAGATATACCTGGATTTTGAGTACAGCCATCTTTTCTGTATTAAGAAAGCTTGTTGTTGCCAACTATCAGGATTTAAGAGCAGTTATCAGGATTAAAGGAGATTAGTGTCCCCTTCAACATAACTATTCATCCATGTTTGTATTTTCTTCTAAGGAAGCAGGAAAATTCTCTGTAGCTACAGCAAATATTCTATGTATAAGAGAGGGCAGTGGTGCAGGTCCAAAAGGTTTGCTGACATCATGGATGGTATTCAAAAATAAAACTACTCTTAGCAACTTCCTTACTAGAGTTTATCTGTGATGGGGAAAAAGGTTTGATAAAAAAAAACAAAAAAAAACTGCATTTATAACATCTCATGCAGATGTTGAAAAGTACAGATGGGTAAACTAGTCCTCAAAGTCAAACTCAAGAAAAAAAGTGTAAAATCTGGTAAGGTGAACTATATCTAGAGTGAGGATCCACTTTACTCTCTCTGTGATAAAGTTTAGAAAATTAACAGAGAACACAGCTGGAGAGATAGAAAGTGGAAAGATGCAGCAGATATCAACTTATTGGGCAAATGCATAAGTTGGACCAGTATGAAATTCAACACAGTATGATTGCTTAACAAAAGTGTTCAAGAACTCACCCATGTAGAGTTTGGAATCACCTAGGTACATAGCTGATGGTATTGTTATCTCTGTGTACCAAATGTGACTGAAACAGATTGATCCAATTGATATGTTAAGGACCATCTTTTTTTCTGTTGCCATATTTTTCTTCTTTTCTTTTCTATACCTGAGGGCTGAAGAATGGACAAACCAAAATTTTAACATTAAACAAACAAAAAAGGGGTCCAATTGTCCAAACAAAATTTGGAATATATTAAATTATCTTTGAATTTAAAAGAAAAAAAAAAGAAAAAAAAACTCAAGAAACTCAAGAAATTCAAGTTCATTAATACCAATTCTGTAGTATTGCTATAAACATGATAAAAAGTGTAATCAACTGATTCACATGTATAAATAAACTGCATTAGTGCTTTTTAGCAAGAAATTTGGTTTAAATACTACGATGAAGAGGCCAATTTACCTTTTATTGCTAATAATTCAGAAAGATAACTTTTGTTCTTGTCAGCACAAACACTTCATAATTTATTTTCTTCCCATTTTCTATCGATATATGATTTCCTATATTTGAGAATTAGTGTCAAGTTTCTTTTTACAGACAGATCACTTTTACATTCTATCCACTTTCAACATGGCATTGACAAAAAGAAAAATTATAATAAGAGGCTGAAATCAAAGTTAAAGTTGAAAAGTATATGTGTTAGTAATTGATAGAAAAGAAGTGTGGAAATAAATTATGAATCAATTTCTGAATTTATATTTTTAAAAAAGCTAATCTATCTGATAGTTACATGCGTAAAACATTAAGTTATCAGCTGCAATTTTACTTCTTGTCAGTAATTATTTTCAGGATTGCCATAACACAAATTACATCAAACTTTGATCTTACTTGTGTGTCTTACTTTTCAGAACACTGACATGAATGCTGAACTGATATAAGTTGTAGGTCTACTTTCGTGGAATTGTTTTCAGAACCACCAAAATGCAGAACTGACAGAAGCTGTGATCACCTCTTCTTGCATGAGGTTCATTTCAGGACCAGCATATCTCAGAATGGAAAGAAGCCATGATTACCCCTTCTTGCATGAGGTTCATTTCAGGGCAAGCATATCACAGAACTGACAGAAGCCGTGATCACATCTTATTGCACGGTTCATTTCAGAAGCAGCATATTACAGAACTGACGGAAGCCGTGATCACCTCATCTTGCATGAAGTTCGTTTCAGGACCAGCACAATGCAGAACTGACAGAAGACATGATCACCATTTTTGTGTGAGGTTCATTTCAAGACCAGCATATCGCAGAACTGACAGAAGCTGTCACCACCTCTTCTTGCATGAGGTTCATTTCGGGACCAGCATATCACAGAACTGACAGAAACCATGATCACCTCTTCTTGCATGAGGTACATTTCAGGACCAGCATAATGCAGAACTGACAGAAGCCGTCATCACCTCTTCTTGCATGAAGTTCGTTTCAGAACCAGCACAATGCAGAACTGACAGAAGACGTGATCACCTTTTTTTTGTGTGAGGTTCATTTCAGGACCAGGATATCGCAGAACTGACAGAAGCTGGGATCACCTCTTCTTGCATGAGGTTCATTTCGGGACCAGCATATCACAGAACTTACAGAAGCCGTGATCACCTCTTCTTGCATGAGGTTAATTTCAGAACCAGCATATCACAGAACTGACAGAAGCTGCAATCACCTCTTCTTGCATGAGGTTCATTTTGGGACCAGCATATCACAGAACTGACAGAAGCCGTGATCACCTCTTCTTGCACAAGATTCATTTCAGTACCAGCATATCACAGAACTGACAGAAGCCGTTCTCACCTCTTCTTGCACGAGGTTCATATCAGTACAAGCATATCACCTCTTCTTGCATGAGGTTCATTTCAGGACGAGCATATCCCAAAACTGACAGAAGATATCACCACCTTTTCTTGCATGAAGTTTGTTTCAGGACCAACATATTGCAAAACTGACAGAAGCCGTGCTCACCTCTTCTTGCACAAGGTTCATTTCAGTACCAGCGTTTCACAGAACTGACAGAAGCCATGATTACCTCTTCTTGCATGAGATTCATTTCAGGACCAGCATAATGCAGAACTGACAGAAGCCTTCATCAGCTCTTCTTGCATGAGGTTCATTTCAGAACCAGCATAATGCAGAACTGACAGAAGCTGGGATCACCTCTTCTTGCATGAGGTTCATTTCGGGACCAGCATATCACAGAACTTACAGAAGCTGTCATCACCTCTTCTTGCATGAGGTTCATTTCGGGACCAGCATAATGTAGAACTGACAGAAGCTGTCATCACCTCTTCTTGCATGAGGTTCATTTTGGGACCAGCATATCACAGAACTGACAGAAGCCGTGATCACCTCTTCTTGCACAAGATTCATTTTGGGACCAGCATATCACAGAACTGACAGAAGCCGTGATCACCTCTTCTTGCACAAGATTCATTTTGGGACCAGCATATCACAGAACTGACAGAAGCCGTGATCACCTCTTCTTGCACAAGATTCATTTTGGGACCAGCATATCACAGAACTGACAGAAGCCGTGATCACCTCTTCTTGCACAAGATTCATTTTGGGACCAGCATATCACAGAACTGACAGAAGCCGTGATTACCTCTTCCTGCACAAGATTCATTTTGGGACCAGCATATCACAGAACTGACAGAAGCCGTGATCACCTCTTCTTGCACAAGATTCATTTTGGGACCAGCATATCACAGAACTGACAGAAGCCGTGATCACCTCTTCTTGCACAAGATTCATTTTGGGACAGGCATATCACAGAACTGACAGAAGCCGTGATCACCTCTTCTTGCACAAGATTCATTTTGGGACCAGCATATCACAGAACTGACAGAAGCCGTGATCACCTCTTCTTGCACAAGATTCATTTCAGTACCAGCATATCACAGAACTGACAGTAGCCGTGATTACCTCTTCTTGCACAAGATTCATTTCAGTACCAGCATAATGCAGAACTGACAGAAGCCTTCATCAGCTCTTCTTGCATGAGGTTCATTTCAGAACCAGCATAATGCAGAACTGACAGAAGCTGGGATCACCTCTTCTTGCATGAGGTTCATTTTGGGACCAGCATATCGCAGAACTGACAGAAGGTGTCATCACCTCTTCTTGCATGAGGTTCATTTCGGGACCAGCATATCACGGAACTGACAGAAGCTGTAATCACCTCTTCTTGCATGAGGTTCATTTTGGGACCAGCATAATGCAGAACTGACAGAAGCCGTGATCACCTCTTTTTGTGTCAGGTTCATTTCAGGACAACCATAACACATAATTGACATCAGTTGTGATCAAAATTCTTGTGTAAGGTTCTTTTAAAAGATGCTCATAGAATAGCTGACATCAGCTCTAATTTTACAACTTCATTATGAGTTTCTTTCCAAAACCATCACAATACTTATGACATAACTGACATTATTGTATAATAATCTTAGTAATATATAAAAGAAGAATTTTTACACTAAAAATAAAACAATGTTAAATGAAAAAGAATGGATTTTGTATTCTTGTTACACTACTTTTATTGTAACAATCAACTGTTAAAAAAATAAGATATTTTTTTGCTCTTATCATATTTTGAGTGCAATACAACCTGGTGTTTATGAAGCTAAAAACAGCGAATATATTACATCATTGAGTACAACCATCCCAATATAAATTTTTTTTTTTTCCAATGTTGTACATATATTTCACTAAAATATCTAATTTTTCACAATAGTAAAGAATAGGAATGTTTAGTCATTGCATGTTTCTTCTCAAAATGTCTGGGGAAAGATGCTTTGTTGTAACATTAATGTTATCAAAACATGATAGATATTGTGTATTCCCTTTATTAATTTTTTTTTTTTTAAATTAATTTTAGTGAATTTCCTGTCTTTGAACCATAGATGTTAAATTATGCTGATTCCCAATGAACAAATATCAAATATTGTTTGTAAACAATTGTTATCAACACCTGGCTACTTTGTGTCTAATTATCTATTGTGTTGAGTGTATTTGCAATCTTGTCATTTCAAATAAGTGTTTTAAGCTGAGCAAAGATTTCTGAAAATGTGTACTTGTGTATAATACGATCCCAAGCATGAAAACATTGTAAATTATAAACTTGGTCAGAAACACCCAAACTGCTAACACAAATGCAGAGAAATGAGGTATTTATAGTGGTACAAAGTTCACCAGACAAGATATAACAGTTTTAACACCACTAAAAAGAAATGTGTACTTCAATAGAAAAGCCTTAAAAGAAAAGTCAAAATTAATTGCTATCTTTATGTCTCACTAAATTGTTTTTATCTTTATTTTTATAAAGAAAAGCAATCACTGACAAAGGCTTCTGTTGTAATAATTACCATGAAAGCCTTGCTGTCTGTTGAATGAACAGTCATGTGATGTCTCAGGCAGACAATAGAATTGGGAGGGAGGGAGGGAGGGAGGGAGGGAGGGTGTAGATCATTCAGTACTTCATAAAAAGTACTTATTAAATATAACAGTGGAATGAAAATAAAATGGTTTGTGGTTCAATCCTTAATAGTGTGCTAACTACCATTCTCTGATCAAATAAACTGAAGTTTTAGTTTCTGTCTGAACTTTTGGAATGAGCAGTTATTCTTATTTACATTCAGACTAATGTCCTCATCTTTGTTGTTATTATCATAACAAAAACAGGGCAAGCAATAACTGAGCAGTACTAAATAAGAACAAAACAAGAGAAACAGCAGAATGAGAACAATATACTCCTGTAGATTAAATAAACAGTTCAGTTTGAAATTCTCTGAAGGTTACCTGGATTAACAGATACCTGAAGAAGGCCAAAGGGCACAATAGCCGAAATGTTGTGATTATAACAACAAACATGAAGACAGGAGTCTGAATGTAAATAATGTTTTTCTAGAATTTAGCAATAGGTGATGTATACAGTTACAATAAACTCAAGTATAACAGGCACTAAAAGGTCCTTCAACATACATTATGACAATGGTGACAAATATGAAATGCTGGAAGGCAGCTTATTGAAAAATGTAAGATGAAAAACTGGAAAACAAACTTTAAAATAAAATTATGTTCTGTCATAATCAAAAGAAGTGTTATATTGGATAACACATTGATTATAGATTGAGGGATGACAAATCTATACAATTAGTATTGATTTGTTTTTGAATGTTAATGGACTTTGTCTGATTAAGTGAAATTTGTAATGAATGCTTGCTATTCAACAGCAAGATTTACATCCAAATGAATCCTTAAACATTAATCAATCTGAATTAAAATCTTGACGTAATCTTCATGTGACAAACAATTATGTAATATTTTGTAAATTTAAAACCAAAAGGAACATGATCAAGGCCAGTGTGTACTACTGAGACTACCAAAAGGTGATCTCAATACTACCCCCACTCATCCCTCAACTGATTAGGGGTCCTGGGTAGTGTTTTCTGACCCTCACTATCTTATCAATGTTAGCTTTTTTTTTCTACATACATTTATATATGTCACAAATTAAACTAAGCACAACTGACTTTTAAAAGGTTGACATTTTTTTTTGCATATTTTGAGGCTTATTCCGAGGTCTTTATTTTTTGCCAAATCTGTGAATTTCTTTTGCTTAAGTCTTAAAAAAAAAAAAAAAAAAAAAAACAAACTATATAAACTTCACTATTTTTTATCCATAATGTTGAATGTGTTAAAATTATTTAACTTTTACCAAGAAAAATTTCATGGTTATGTTAAAAATTACTACAAAACATTGATTTATTTAAGATGGAATGATTTATTATAACATGTCTCTAATTTGACTTCAGATACATTGAATTTATTTTAAATTTTTCTAGTTGAATTATTCACCTAGATTGCATATGATCCATTATTGTACATAATTAGGTTACAATGAAATTTATATTTTATATGAATACAACCTGATGAAAATTGAGATGTACTAGAGTAGAGTGGGAGCATAAAAAATTTGGGGGTGGGGCACAAGACCCTTGCACCTGCCCTACACATGATTAATAATGATAGGAAAATTATAGAAAACAAGTCTATGAAGCAAAACATTTGTTGTTTTCATGACTAAATCAAAGAATATCACCTAAGTCTAATCTAAGTTTAATATTAAGAGTTTAATATCAGTGATCAAGCAACTTCCGAAAGATCATTATAAAAATATTGTTTGCATATATTCTATTACAATATTATTGCAGAAAATAAGTTCAATTTTTTCCTTTACTTCCAGAGGAAAATTAGCAGTAGAAAATATTACAATAATAAAGATGCAGACAGATCTTTGACTAATAAAAGAAAAAAAAAATCCAGTCAAACAGTAAGTTTATAATTATACTGGTTTTAATAAACTTTATATCCATGCAGATTTCATTGTAGATGTAAAATTTATTTCCATTTCTAATAAATAGCAAAGAGATAACAGAGTTAATGAAAAATTACATTTTATTACAAACAAAACACTTCTCTTGCCTCTTATAAATCTAGACAGATCTTTTTTTTCTGATTTTTCACCCAATACAAGGCCCAAGAGCCACTCGGGGTAGAGAGTTACTAAATGAGATTGTTATATGAATATAAGAGGAAGAGATAAGTGCATATTATTAGGATACATAGAAAAGATAACAGTTAACCATATTCTTGAAGTGGTTAAGATTATAGCAATCAGGGAAGTATCCACTCGGGAGTCTCTTCCACAAAGTAATGATTTCTGGGAAGAAGCTGTTTGAATGGAACTTTCTTTTTACTAATCAAATATGGGTGATACAGAATCACGATGATTTGTACAAGTGAAGGTCTAAACTGGTGAAACTAAGGAAGGTAACTTGTCAGAACATTTACCATGGAAGTAGTGAGACATTTACAACATTTTGTATGTAGTAAAGGCACTGTCAAGTGAAAAATAATTCATCACCCACAAGGCTGCGTAGATGCTTTTGAACTCTATAAATTCTGGAAAGTTAGGACTGGGCAACTCCAGCTCAGATATGGCAGCAATACTCCATTTCTGGTCTGATATGGCTCTTGTAAAAATGGTGCATAGCGGGAAGAGTCATGTACTTTCTGGAGCAGTACAAGGAACCAATCATCTTAACAGCATATTTAGTAATGGACCACATATGTGCACTCCACTTGTGGTCTGCAGTTCCAATAGATGTTCAAAAGAAGGAGCCTTTTTGATTGTACAACCATTCATCCTGAGAAACAAAAATTTATGGTCTCATGATGAACAGTTACTAGTTTGATTTTTAGAAATAGTGAGTATTACAAGTCAATTTTCACTTTAGACTGTTAGAACCAGGTCAGAAGAGAGATCAACTGCTAAGCTCTTGTCATCTATATAAATGTACAAGTGTACCAGTGCATTTCCGTAAAGGGAAATGCACTTGTACACTGTTGTATCATTTGCATAGATGGATGTATTCTTTTTCTATAGCTTCATAGGCTTACATAATGCATAGATGAAACGGTGCCGAAATTATCGTTTCATTCAAAATTCAACTGATATCTTTTAAAAAATCTTCACACAAAGATAACAGTTAATATAATTTTTAACGGCTGCTACACTGTAGAAAATTTAAATTATATTCACACCTCTTGCTGAAGAATAGCAAGGGGAATAATTCGTGATAAACTTATGGTTTCGAGGTTATAAAGATTCTGAAATAAAGAGTTGCTTCCCTTAACCAGATTCAGCACAAAGACAAATTTACGCTAAAATCCATGTCCAGATGGTCAGGTAGAATTAATTAAAAATAAAATGAAACCGTTTTAAATTAAAATATTAACTCAGAAGTTATTATCAACAAAATGAAAAAAATGAAATTCACGCAGTTAGTAAGATTCATGCAAGAAATTAACGGAAATAAGTACAAAAGAAATGAAAATATCTTTTTTAAATTCATACCCTCAAAAAGTCAGTTATTTTGGTCAGTGTTCTGTCTTTATTTCAATAAATTAATTTTAGTTCCATCATGTTTAAGATGTTAGAAGTTTTAATGAATCAAAAATATTTTCAAGCTGAAACAGAACAGAAACATCGTTTCAGATTTTAACTTGTTTCAAATTGGAACCAGACTATCCTGACATATGTAGTGCTCCTCAAAAGCATTATTTAAAATTAATAATAATGACATTTAAGTACAAAAATGACTAACAATAGAAAAAACAAAATGTTTAGAATTAGAAGATGCTACAGCTCAATAATCAGATATAGTCATGTCAGAACCCAACAGATGTAAAATAATCATGTGATATTTATGTATTGTTTTTCATACGTGTTCCTTTTTTATGTTCATTATTCATTTATTTTCATTGTTTAATTAAAATAAATCAACCAGACAATCACTCAACAAATGAAAAAAAAAAAGCAAAACAAAACAAATAAACAAGAATACAAACAAATGAAACAAGTAACCAGACTGACCTGTCCACTGTAATCTTTACTATAAAATCGACGTTCAATGACCTAGATTGAAATTGAAAAAGAAATACAAAGATTAATCATATTTGTCATTCAGTTTCTCAAATAATGTTAAAAATAAAATCTAACTTGTTTTTAGCAACTTTTGCTGAAAATATTATCCAACAATTTTTTTTTTTTGTCCAGAGAAAATTTGTTGATGTCTATCTACATAAAATTTTAATTGATTTCTAATCAAATCCACCATATTTCCCACTTTGTAGAAAATTTTCCTTAACTGATTTCTGCTCAGGAATAAGATTCGTATTTGTTCATCTCCTCCATCAAAAGAACCAATTGTAACATTATTTCCAACATTTCAGGATTTCAAAGAGGATAGCTCAATCACTTTTTCATTTTAATCTCAATTTAAGACATTAGCTAGATGAAGACACCATCGTCACTAATGTCTAACCATTATGTGTGATGCATTTCTGACATGCCCTGTATAACAAATACCCTGAATGCTCAAATTTTAGATCAAAAATTGCAAGTGGTTAAATCATGTCTTACTCTGGTGATTTTCATTCATAATCCTGTAAATAACTTACTTGAACCAAGACGAACACCCACCATGAGTTGGCTAATACAACTTTTTCTGAGGAAGAGGAGCAAAATATGTATTTTCTAGCTTTTTAGCATGCCTCTGAATTTAACATTTTCACTAAGTTTTCGAGCAGAACGTAAATATTTAGGATTGGGTTTCCAGTTCCATCTAAAGTCTACTTCAACTCTATACTAATGACTGCTTAAATTCTGAAATTTTATTCACTATTTATTTATTTTTCCTCAATTGGAGTAGATAGGTTCACCTATCATTCAGTTCACACTTGTCTCCAGTGTTTGGAACAAGAGTAGAGGTTTGTCCCTCGTTTCCTGTTTAGAATTGGGTTTCTGGTTCCTTATAAATCCTACTTCAACTCTATACTTCTGTCTCTGTCTAAACTTTGAAATTTATACTATTATTGGGTTTTCAGTTCCTCCTGAAGTCTTTTCCTTCTTTCACTCCCAGTAGACCCTTACATATTAGTGGTGTTAATTGCCTTGCTTATGGTGAATTGATAAAGAAAAAACAAAAAACATACACATGTGTAAATCTAGCTACGACATCCTTATTACCATCATAGGAATAAGAAGTGGGAAGCTGAAAAGTTTTTAGCCCAACTGCCTTTCCAAAATCTTATTTAATACACTATTACAGAACCTCCAGTAGTCATGAGAGCCAAAGTTGTTAGAGGATATACAGTGCCTCATTCTATCAGGAAACAAATACTTAGCTCCTTCAAGGACACATTTATTACATGCAGGTGTCTATTGAGATTGGAAATGTCATACTGGTATAGCCAGAAAAACTGATTCCTGTGGGCTATAGTGGCTGAACAGGCTGATGTGAACCATTTTGATTTCATCTGGTATTTCAGAGAATGAACTCTTTGCTATGGTACCTTGACTTTATGAATTTAAATGCAGTACTAGATTGGTGGCTAGGTCTCATCAATTCACAGTTGAATTGTCTAGATGTAACCATAAGTTTCTTTTCTTGCACTTCTCACTTGGGGAACTTCCAGCTTCATGCTTTCCAGCTAACTTTGATCTTCAGAAATTTAAATGCAATGTCAATTGTTATCTACTGTGTTCGTGATTATTCTTCTTCTGTTGTTCTCACTCCTTAATAATGTTTTTCTTATTCTTTCACATTCAGTAGCACCTTCAGTCTTAGGCTTTACTGCTTTGCATGGGGTGATATGATGTTAAAAAAAATGCCCAAACATCAATTTTTACTCTTTAAGAAATTCTCCTTGCTTAGGCAAAGAACATTTTATCACTCCACTTGTATATTAAGTGTATCAAAATTATTATCTTATATCCAAGAAAATTTTGTGGTTTTCTTATTTGAATTTTCTGATGAATCTTAATTTTTATGTTTTCTCGATTGAATAAGCCCCTTATTAATTCCACTATAAACATACAATGAGATCCTCAGTCAAGCTTTCCATCGACCATGCTGTGATCACCCCACATTATATTTCAATCTTGTCAGTGTTCACCAAAAGCTGCATGGTTACAAAGTAACATGATGAAAGAAAAATGGTTGGTTGGTTGGTTGTTGGATTTAATGGCATGTCAACTCCTATTTGGGTCAATTTATGCCGAAGCCTTATTAATTTATGAATTTAAGATGGTTACTCTGTATAAAAGGTTGAAAGGCTGTTGGGCTTCATAATCTTCTGTGTTTTTTGGGATTGCTTTTTCTTGTGACTGTTTCTGATTGTGTATTTTAATATTTACATTCGTACATGCATATATATGTCTATAAGCACATACATATACACTATTTGTGTTGTATTTATTGGTTCCTGTGGGGGTATATAGATGGAAAGAATTGTGATGGTTTTATCTAGTGTCACTTGTGTTGCTATTGCTTGTAATTTAATTTTAATGTGTACTTTACTTTACGGTATGTCATTTCTAATCAATATTGACACTCCTCCATTAGCTCTATGTCCTGTATTGTGGTTATAGTGTTATTGTTCATAATTTTTAAGTTTTAAGTTGGCATTTTCTTGTAAAAAAGTTTCCTGTAAGCAGATGACGGCTGGATACAGTAGTGACATAAGTATGAGTAGGTCATTGTAATTAGATTTTATTCCACGACAGTTCCATTGCAGGATCTTATGTGCCATGATTATACTTTCATTTTTTGGGGGTAAAGTTACCTGCTAGATTTATATCATTTGTCCTCTCTAGTTTTTTTCCATCTCTTGAGTTTTTAGAAGCTTCGTCTTCAACTGCTTGTGGTATCCTTTGGTCAGATTTTTGGTTTTGTTTTGAATTTTGTTTGTTTTCTTTCTCTTCTATTTCCATATATTCCATAGGCTCAAATTTATTTTCATTTGATATATTGATTCTTGATTTTGAATTAGATCTTGATCGGGTGCTTTCTTGCTCTGTTGTCATTTTTTTTCTTTTTGTTTATTTTTCATTTTCTTATTTTGGGTTTGGGAAGAAGAGGGTTCGCTGGAGTTTTGTTCTATGTTTTCTTTCCAAAGTTTTTTGCTTTCTTCTGGGTTTATTCCATTTGATCTGGATTGTTGAGTTTTATTTTGATCCGATTTAAGTTCAATTAAAAAGGTTTTTAATTCTTCGAGGAAAGCTTTTAATTCTTTGCATAAATTTGTTATTTCAATTGAACCTTTTATTTTATCTTCATTGTTTATTTTATTTGCTTTTTGTGCCATGGAAGCATAGGTGTTTTCTTTTATGTTATTTTTAACTTCCTTTCGTGCTTCTATGAAAGATATATTTTTTTTGTATTTTATTCTAATTATTTCTTTCTCCTGTTTATATATACTGCATTGTTTTGAAAGAGCAGAGTGGTTTCCCAAACAGTTTGAGCATAGGCTCTCATTTGGGCAGTTCTCTTCTTTATGTTCAGGTTCTTTTTCGTTACATTTTCCACATATTCTTTTATTTCTACAGGAATCTCTGTGATGCCCAAATTTGTGGCATCTATAGCATTGAAGAGGGTTTGGTACATATTGTTCTACTTTTATACTTTCATATCCAATTTTAATTGTTGTTGGAATTTGGGGGGAGTTGAAAGTTATAATGTAAGTATTAGTTTGTATCTCTACTTCATTTTTCTTTATTGTTATTCTTTTGACATTTGTAACTCCTTGAGTTTGGAGTTCTGTTTTTATCTCCTCTAGAGTGCACAGGGAGAGCTCCTTGCTTTTTACTACTCCCTTTGAGAAATTTAGGGTTTGGTGTGGGTAGGCTTTTATTTCTATTTCTTGTAGTTTTTTTTGTCTTATTAATGTGTCCGCATATATCTTTTTTTCTACTTCTACTAGTAGTGTTCCATTTTGCAATTTTTTTACATTTTTTGGTATAATGATATTTGATATTGCTTTTTGTATTTTAAATGGTGAAATTTCTGTTAATGCTTTTTTGCTTATTGCTTCAAGTACAATAAATCGTGGAAAGTTTTCGCTGTCATTTTCTGTTTCCGAGTCGTTATCCACATGTGGTCTCTTGGAAGATTTTTTTTTCCATTGACTGTTTTTATTTTTTTTTCATCATTCTCGCTCCCTACCCACCGCGGAGTCCAGTATTGGGACATGACAAGGGGGAAACCCATTCGCCTTGCCATGTCGGGGCTACGTGAATGATATACTCTCTTTGGGAGGAGTCTATGAGCACGCGTGTTCCTTTGTTTCCGTTTTCCAAGTATTACGGCTGTGAAGGTTTAGCAAGTGTGTCAGATCCTTTTTTTCTCCCAAATTGATTGACCCTCAGCCACCGCCTTCCATCACATATTTAGGGTTAAGTGTTAGTTTTGGTTGGGAAGAGGAGTGTCAGTTATAGGTTTGGGATGGATTATATATGATGGGGCTTGACATGACCAGCCGATTGATCGGATCGGGCCCCTCCGACCGCCCGTCTAGCCCAGGTAAGCGCCAAAGTGGTGTGTTACAGGATTGTGACCGCTTTACACCTGGGTTACAACCTGCTCAACCACCAGGATCCCGTCCCCAGACATTACGGGTCGCCATCCACGGCCAACAGGTGGCCCCATTGAGGGACTTTTACCCTCTGCAGGGGGGCAGTTGGCGTATTCTGATGCCCCACCAACTGGGCCGAAGAAAAATGGCTACACCAAGAAATAAGAACATGAACCCTGTTTTCCTTATTACATGTAGGTGTTTTATTCCGGACTTTACCTGCTCAGAGTTTGTTGCATGGGTGCAGTTAGCACCAGGAGTTATGTCTACTTCCACAATTGGCTATTGAGAGAGGACAGTCTACTTACAGTAGATGGAACTGACAATTTGCATATGAACAATACTGGGCAGGTATACTAGCCCAGAGTAAGTGTGGGTCTGGGAGAGCTATATAACACGAGTTTTTTTTCTCAGTCGAGAGGAACACTCTAAACATGTGGAAAACCAAACAAGATGAACACAAACTATTTTAACAATTGATGGATGGTTGGCCAAGAGCCATGCTATTTATGAGAGATGAGGAGATGGAGGATGTCATGGTGGCAGTGGTGGCCCGGTCACTGTAAATCACAGAAAGTTCTTTAGATGCAATGGCATTAGCCATATGTTGGAAGATTGTCTGAGCCAAGGAAATGGCAGGTGATGAGGGTGAAGACAATGCAATACTATATGCGGTTACCCTTGCCATACTGTGGGCCAGAGGTCTCAAAACTGTCAGGGAAAATGTGAGAAGAGAAGATACATCAGTGCTAGTACCTTCACTAGTCTAGCAGTACCTGTGATCATGGTCCAGGTGGATGGCAGAACTGTCACCATTCTGGTTGATACTGGTTGTTTGTTGTCTATAGCCAGCAGAGAGATATGCCAGTTGTAGTAGAAATGTGTAACAACTATAGACTAGGAGACCACCAACTGCTGTGGGATTGGTTTCTGGCTGCAATGTGGAAGTTATGTCAAGATCAATTTACTGGGGGCTCAAGAGAAGCCACTTGGTTTTAACCTCATGATCAAAATGAATGCGATCAAAGAACTGGGGGGAGTCAGAATTACTCCTTTGAGTGCAGTGGAGTTCTTTCACAGAAAACCATCCTTGTGTGCAGCTCTCACCATAGAGGAACCAGACTTTAGCATAGAGTTTGATCAGAAAAAGAAAGTGTCATGGAAGTGGATCAAAAATCAGGCACCAACAAGCCTACAAAAAAAAGATAGAGTATCCCATGTCCGAGCTGGCTTGTAAAGAATATAACCAGGAGTTAGAAGTATCGTTGGATAATGGCTGGCTCATATATCCTGAGGAGGGGTTCAGACCTCCCAAGGGTCTAGTTCCACTAATGGCTGTTACTCAAAACAGCAAGAAAAAGGTACACCCTGTAATGGATTACAGAGTTAAATGATTATGTAAACGTATTCATGGCAATTGCGGATATGTGTGTGGACAAGCTAAGGGAATGGCAACAACATGGGAACAATTTATCCCTGTTCGACCTTAAGAATTCATACCTACAGGTCCATGTACACCAGTTGTCGTGGCCTTTCAAGACTGTGTTACTGAAACAGTAGAGGTCTGCTTTACACGATTAGGTCTTGGTTTAAATATGGTGCCTCTTATAATGAAAGAAGTTATCAAGAATGTACTGTTGCAGGATGAAGCAATCCAAGATACCACTTCGGCATACATAAATGATATTTTCATTGATGAAAGTGTGGTATCTGTGGCATCTGTGGCGAGAGTCAGAAGGCATATGTCTGACTTTGGACTGATCTGCAAGGACCCTGCAAAGACACCTCAAGGAATATGAATTTTTCAATTCCTTTGGATTTAAGTCCCAGAAAACCCCACCTAACAGTGACCTTCTCCCGGGATTTGAAAAAGGCTTATTCTCTGTACTAAATAGGATTAAATACACCACTAAATATAACAATGTACAGAAGAATATGAAAAAAAAAAAAAGACGTTATCAAAATCTGTAAAACCAACAAAATCATTATAAAGTCTGATAAAAAGGGGCAATCATTATTACTTCAACGTCGATGAATACCACAAAGCTATCTGCAAAGAGGTTAATAAAATATATAAGAAAGCCCCAGCAGAGTGGGAAAACAATATTAACAATGAGGCATGAATTACAACCAATAAACTCAAGATCAACAATAGAATGGATATACTAAACAAGCAGCACGCTTTCATTAAAGTTAAGGACAATGAGAATAATTTCCCCAATAACATGCAGTTCTGATTGCTTAACTCTTTGAAGAACATAGGCAAAATCAGCAAGACTATACTAGAAGGAGCCTGCAAGCATGCTAGGAATGCTACAGGTATCAACCAATGGAAGAATTCCAAAGATGCCATCAATTGGTTCTCTAAAATAAAAAAGAACAACTAATGCACCTTTATGCAATTTGACATCTCCAATTTCTACCTGTCAATTATAGAGAACCTAGCCAAGAATTATTGCACCATCACTGATCAGGAAATTAACATCATTAAGCAAAACTAGAAACCCATCTTATTTCATGATGGTTCTATGTGAACCAAAAAAGACAACCCAAACTTCTCCATAGTGATGGGAATGTTCAATTCTGCAGAAATTTGTGAATTGGTTGGTATACTACTACTGTGGAGACTTAGGTATATTTTTGATAGCAAGAACACTGGTCTGTACAGAGATGACGGGGTTATCCTCCTTCGTAATACTAACCCACAACAAACAGATTGACTTAGAAAACATCTTATTAAATTCCTCAAGGATCATGGACTAAATATCACGACTAACACCAATACCAAGGTGATTAACTTTCTGAACACTACTTTTGACCTATTCAAGGGAATATACATTACCTTTCACAAAAGAACTTTATGATCATAAATACATTAACAAAGAATCTAACCCACTGGAAAAAACCCAGTATTACTATCATAAAATGACTTACCAATAAAAAAATATTCAAATGCCACAGCACTCTCCAAATTTTCATGGGAAATTAAGACAGAAAGCTACACCTCTGTAGTAAATTGATTTCATCACTACAACTACACCCTTTACCGGCCACAGGGAAAAATTTTACCTTTATCTATTAGAAAATTAGTCATTCTCAATCACAGTGACAATCTTATGAACAAACAAAATGAACTTATGATAGCATGCATTCATAAGAAAAAACTTTCTTCCAAAATATTTTGATTGTGATCACTTAACCAAACATCTATTATATTTTTTGTTACACACCGATTATCCCCCTTGCACCATCTCAACATCTATTTGTAGTGTAGGTTTTTATTTTTTTTATTTTTTACTTTATTTTTAGCTTATTTTATAATATTAAATGTTAACTCTATATACAGTACAATGTTACTTCCTTGAGACAAAGAGATTACTTGTAAACTACTGTATGGAACAACAATACTACACACGGAAATATATAAGTTTATATCATTTTTTTCAAATATCTACCTACCAAAACTCTATATTTTGAATTTATGCCCCCAGTATTGTATTAAATTTATAATAACCTTGAACTTTGAATCTGCATATAATATAGTGTTCCTCTCATGAGACCCAGTATTAAAACAAAAAAAAAACAAAAAAAACAGCTGTATTAAATGGTTCATTTCACATTTGAGCCTGATGAATTGGGTAATAATGAAACTGAGTTGCACTACAAATGTAGGTATATGTGTATTTATTAATATATACTTTATAGCTCTGTTTAACTACATTGAGCACTGTTTACATCTTAAATAAATATTTGCTCATTTCTATATGTACGTTATCACACGCATATAGAGTTGCTAATATCTTGTTATTTAGTTTATGTTCACTTATATACATAAGTCAAGCTGCCATTTTTTTATTCCTACTTAACAACCAAAGTACATTTGTGCCCCAAATTCACATACCATATATACTTAATACTTAGTGCAAATTTTGTTGAGTTTTTTATGCAATGGTGAAGAGGTCACACTATATACAGGTAGGTTTTTTAAATCATGGATTTTCAGTGACCAGTTGCACTATATACAGGTAAATGATAATTGCCTAATGCATGAAACTTGAGCATCATCCTACAGTAAGTAATAAGGATATACTTGTTCATCTTCCTCTCTCTCTCTTTATATATATATATATATATATATATATATATTATATATATATACACACACACACGTAACATGAGAATAAATGGAGTATAATTCCACTGTCCATAGCATTTAATTTAAAAGAGGACTGAATACAAAGTAGTAAAATACAAACTCACCAGTAGTTTACCATTGCCAAGGAGACACATTTGTAGTGTTGAAACGTAATTGTAATTGTGTAGTGATTTTTAACATGTGTTTTTGTTTTAATATCTCCATTTACAGTTCAATAACCACAAGAAAAGCATCAGGGACAACAATAACAATTTCCCGATCTCTGTACACTTCAACCAACCTGGTCATAGCATTGCCGATATCAGGTGCGTGCTTTTAGCATCTGGGTTTATTAGCTGGGAGGATAGACACAGATTGGAGTTGAACTATATCCTAAAAGTAAATTCCCACATAAAGGGACTAAACAGAGATTTGGGTTTACTCAGAGAGTATAATTTCCACAAGGAAACCCATTATCAGCAATTCTACTCCTCAGACGAGTAGGCCCTCCACCCACATTTTAACTCCAAAGTTTAACAGCCATCTCTTACCTACTATATTTTTATGTTCTGCCACCTATGATTTCTCTCATTATGCACTATTCAGTAGTTGAAGTACCATGTACACTGTGGGCTACTTTCTAGTCACCTTCTTTTATACCATCTTTGGTTCTATAACTATAGTTCCTTTACATATAAGGTTATGTGTGGAAGGTTAGAGTAGATACATATAAATCTTGTATATGTATTTATATCTTTACATGTATTGAGATTCATAAGTTTGTGTGGTGGCTTGTGTATATTTACACACTTATGTGCACTTATATACAAATCTGCACTTATATATGTATATGCTTTTCCTCTCTGTTTTACCTTTTTTAACAATAGATTTCCAAATTTTTGCCCAAAAGTTTTATTCTTTTATTTGTTCCTTCCTTTTTTCTTTTCATTTTATTTCATTTAATTATATTTCATTACTATATATTCCTTTTTTCCTCCTCACTTGTCTCGTCAGATGTTATTCTAACTACAATCCGTCTTTCTGAAATTGACCACTTGGTTGAAGAATTTTCAGCTACACTGGCTACATGTGAGACCACACTGCAACTTATAATTCTCTTCATCTATGTTTACAATCTTACTACCCCACCTAATAATAATAGACCAGCCTAACACTTTTACACTGATCAAAATCTTAAATTTAAGTTTCTTTTTATAAAAAAAGTTTTGCACAGTGAGGAATAGACAGAGATCGGGTTTTTGCTAATAATATGATTTCCACCAGGAAACACACTGTCTACAAAAACATCTGTCGGTGAAGGAATTCCCATTTCTCTGTTTATTTCTCACTCTGTTGAAGGACATGTGCGTCGGAAAATTCCGGACTTAAAATCTTTATTGGCGTACTCCGTTTCTGTCATATTTAATAAGTGTTTTTCATACTGATTATATTGGTACTCTTTCATTTGTCCTTGTTTTATTAACTAAGCTATCTACTTTATATATATATATATATATATATATATATATATATAGGAGGCACGGTGGAGTAATAGATAGCAGCTTGGATTGAGGAATCAGAGAGCCAGTTGAATTCATTACATTCCCTTAAGTGCGAATACCCTTGGGAAAGGTATAAATCCTCTTCTTCTCCCCCCCCCAGCTATGGGTAAATAGCAAGACAGACTGGGTTCTATAGCCTTGGATGGCAACTGGTCTAGGAGAAGGACAACTCTGAATTCAAAACCTGCTGAAGGTCGTTTGGGGACCTTGTGGCACTTGGTGCACCAGGTCTCTGTATTCGGCCCTTCAAAAAGTGTGGATAATCCTACACAAAACTTTCACCACCATAATCAAATCTCATGTGCTGTTGTTGGGTTGTTGGTTTCCTGGGAACTGATCTGCTTGACCCTCATATGTTGAATTGGATGGGAGAGTCGAGTATATATATATATATATATATATATATATAGTGTGTGTGTGTGTGTGTGTGCATGCGTAATGTCATAGAGAGTGCAGATACTACCCTCTGATCTTAGGCAGAAGACTAGAGAGTAACACTTTGATCCTTGATAGAGTGCTCCAATACAGTATTTTTAACAGAATTCCCAATCTATACATAAAAAAAATCTTGTCATTTTTGGAGAGCCAGGCAAATAGTTCAAAACAATATATGAAGTGGATGCAAATACTAATTGAAAGCAAGTCGAGATCTATGAGAAAACATGAAAAATTGGATTATCTGCAAATGACATTTGAGTCATTTTGAAATCAAGTGACTCTTCAGAATTGTTCTAAAAAAAAATTATGTCTTAGTAATGGCTGGTTAGTTATGAACCAATATTTAGTACATAAAAAAAATTTCTCCTTTCAAACTTCCTCTTGTGAAGATTTGTCTTCCACAGTTAAATGAAAGATGTATACTTTATTTGCTCTAATGGAATATATCAGTATGTAATTAAATTTTACTTATGAACAAGATTAAATATTGTCATAACCAAATTAAAGCCATATCTGAAATTGTGTATCTGATATCTGGAATGTTGAATAGAATAATAGCCTTTATATCTTAATATAAAAAAAGCTACCAAACACTAGGCAACTACTTTTGCACAATGCTTAGCAATTTTGCTTTTTAGACTAATCTAGTGAGCTTGATCCTAGCTTGATGCTCATTTCTCCAGCCTTGTGCTAGACGAAGCTAAGCCTAATATATATTTAAGACACTTTGCAACAGAGTAATGGTTAACCATTCAACAGACCAGCTCATTACTACTGCATAGTCAGATAGTCAGTTTGATCCTCACTGGTATTTGTAGCCTTGTATCAGACAAAGTTAATCTTGGTAACTGTAAATTGCAAAATACTAACTCCAGACACAATACTATTGTTGGAAAAAAAAAAAAATACAAAAGTCACTCATTTATAAATACAATATTACCAAAAAATTTTTTAAATAAGGTAAATAATTTACTGAGAGATCATGAAATATAAAAAGAGAACATTCCACCAGACATTATTCGTTTGAGTAAATTCAAGTCTTCATGTTTGTCTGAAAACAGATAAATATGAAACTTTGCATCAGGTCATAGTCAGTCAACTGAAAAAAAAAAAAAAAAAAAAAACGGGGACTCCCTTTCTCCAAAATGATAAATGAAGCAGCTAGAGATCAGAAGTCTCATAACTGAAACTACCTGCTATGCTTTTACTTCCTTTTCTCATTTATTAAAATGTATAAGTTTTTTTGTATATCAGATACATACCCATTTCTATGAACATTTCAAATAAGACATTTTACATCAACAGAAAATCTATTGTCACATACAAAATATTTGCTATAAAAAATGTAAGTAAATTGCAATCTTAATTTTTACCAGAGTTATTAAAAAATTATTTATTGTATTAATTGTGACTATAAATACAAAAGTCACTATATATATCTGTCTTCACATAGCATTAGTAGCAAATAAAACAATAGTTGGACTTTCTGCAGAAATATTTTCTGAAGTTAGAGTAGAGTCACTCGTCTTCCTTTAAATTTAGTGCACCAACAACTCTTCTGAATAAGTTATAATCAAAACTAAAACAAAATTAACTTAATAATTAGTAATAAAAATATTAATGATTAATAACAAGTAATCTCCATTGCAAATATGAATCCAGTTTTTAAAATGAATAGTGAATCAGTTTTATTGCAAAACACCATTCAGACCGATTATAAAATATTCATCACATGGTTGGCATTTAAAGGATCGTTTATATTGTTAAAATTTTTATAGGTCAGATTCCTGTCCAGCAGTTATTGTCACATACAATGCATGCTAGTCAGAAAGAAGAATAATTATTTTCTGGTCAACTACATTCAGCCTTTTAGTTTGTTCCTGATTATCTATACATCAACAATCAGTGACTGGAAAACTACAGGAAGAAAGTAAAAGGGAAACATAGAATGGGTTCTGTTAAAGTTGACCCTTGAGGTTATATGAAGTCTGGAAAGTATCCAGCCATTTAAAATTAGCAAAAATGGCTGACCTAGGACAATCATGTTTTAGTCACTTTCAATGCACTTGCCTTAGGACATCACCTACTTATCCCATCATTCATTCCTCTTTTCAAAACAGTTCTCTTTCAATATTTCCATCAGTTGTCTAGTCACATTTTGTTTTAACCATTTCACCCTAAGCAAGACAAAGCCACTAAGGTGCAAACAGTTACTGAGTATGAAAGATTATGAGAAAAAGAAAAACATTATTAAGGAGAGAGAACAATAAAAGGAATTAAGACTGAAGATAATGGTTGATATTGCATTTAAATTTTTTAAGATCAAAGTTAACCGGAAAGCAAGAGGCCAGAAGACAGTTCTACAAGCAAGAAATGCGAGAGAAGGGACCGTTAGTATATAATTTTGGTTGCATCAAGCCATTTAAACTGTAAAATGATTAGACCTTGCTGCCAATCTAGTTCTGCACTTAAATTTGTAATGTTGAGGTACCAAATAGGAAAGTTGATCAGAACAATTACCATGAAAATATTTTTAGAAAAGGAACAGGGAAGCTATGTCACAGATGTGGAAAACTGACCCTATGCTTTAGTGACTACCATGAAAACCATCATCCATTATTTTTACAAGTGTAAGATCAGATGGAGTATTCCTGCCATTGGAGCTGCCCAATTCTCATTTTCCAGCCTTGACAGAGTTCAAAATTGTTTACGCGGCCTTGTAGGTGATGACTTATTTTCAACCCTACAGTTCCTTTCCCACAGACACAAAATCACATGCCTATCAATACTTCCATGGCAAATGTTCTGATGTGCTCCATTCTTTTGTACCACCATCTCAGGCATCTAGGATCCATCTTCCTCCATCCTTAGGGTTGAATCACCCTCATTCCCTACATTTTCTTTTGGCATGAAGGGCATTCCACTCTGATAGCTTCTTCCTAAGAACTGTTACTTTATAGAACAGACTCATATAGATGCTTCAATCGAACACTACAATGTTCACCACTTCAAGTCTCTAGTCAATCATTAGATATCTACCATCTCCTCATCTTCAATTCCTACTTCTACCTCTTAAGTTCATATCACACACCTTATTCAGTAACTCTCTACCTTGAGTGGTTCTTGGACCTTGTATTGGGGAAACTTTAGTTAAAAAAAACCTTTTAATAGTGATAGTCAAAATATGTAACCTATATTGACAGATTTGGGTGGTGCAATGTTATGTCAAATAAATCCTAAGTGAAACTTTGCTCAGTTGTGAATTTGATGATCACAAATCATTTCAAAGACATCTCATTGTCAACTGAGTAACCCCACAGGAGAGTCTCTTCATGCATGCACAGTAAGATCCCCTCTAATTGGGTGCCATGTTATATCAAAGTCATCAAATGGTTGTCACGATATTAAAAAATTCTGCATCTTGTTTTTAATGAAACATAACAGACAGAAGTAATTTATCAGTCTGATTTGTGGCTGAGGTAGTTGCATATTTCCCACTAGTACTAGAGAACCAGTACTAGTGTTCAATTTCATCTAAAAGCTCTCCCTACTTTTAACATTGATGAAACACATGCTTCCTATGGTATTTTCTCACATCTAGCTGTATGTCAGACTAAGCCAATCTTATTAAATAACAGAAATTTGATGTGTCAGAAAAAGTTAATTAGTATTTTTATAGATTACTCCATATTCTGATTGATATACCTGATCCTTAAGGATCCATAGCTCAAGGGAATTATTTTTTTTCATCTTTGTTCTGATATTTTTAAATTACTATTTAGCCTAATATTTTGTGTTTTCCTCTGGAGAATTCTGATGTCACAACATTCCTTGCATTTAATTTAATCTTTATCCAAAATGACGTTATGAGGCTTAACTTATTTTAACTGAAAGCAGCTCAAAAAACAAATTAAACTGAATGAGTCCAGATTTTCAGAGTATAAGTTATGGTAAAAAAAACAATCTGAACTGAGCTGATTTGATATAACATCCAGAGATTATGACAGTTGTAGATATAACACTTTGATCTTAATTGATATCATAAATCTTTAGGCACCTCCTGTGCCTAAAGACTTATGTTGATAGACTTTTTATACTAAAAATTGCTTTGAGAAAAAAAAAAAAAAAAAAAAAGACTTTTTACTAAAAAAATACCTTAAGAAAAAAAAATTTTTTACTTTGGTGCTCAGTGAAAATTTTAAAAATAAAAAAAAATGGATGTATTTCAAAATAAAACAACAATCTGTTTGCTCAATATATACTGAAAATGCAATTATTACATATAACTATGAAAAAGATTTTTTTTTTTAAAAATATCCAAATGATCAGGTCCTCAATGTTGTAAGTAGGAGATGAAGTGAACTTACCTTATCAAAGAACTTAGACATTATCACAGCATTTGTTGAACCTGGAGCAAGATACTTTTTTTGTTTACAATCCTGAAATGATGAATAAGTTTATTAAAATGGCACCACACAAACCAATTTTTACTTTTATCAAAAATGGAATAATAGCAAAACTTAATTAAAAAAAAAAGAAAAATAATCACACCTGAAAGGAAATTGGAATTCAGATTAAAACAAAACTACAAATGATTATTGATTTATTTATGTTACTGCTTCTGTTCTATAATTGTTATATAGGAATAAAGTGTTGCTGCCCACACTGGAGTTGGAACACAGATCACCAGAGAGCAAACACAGGTGATCCCATTTTGAATGGTAAAGGAAATGTATATATGGGAATTAGCAGGGTGCCGAATTAATCACTCTTCTACACTATCCCCTATCACTATACGGATCGTAATTCTCTTCTTTATACTATTTACTGTACTATTTCTCTATACTGATCACTATTCGGTGGTTACTATTCGAGCGAATATTATTGAGCAAGTACTATTAGTGTGAGTGTTATTCAAAGTTGTCTGACACCGGTATTGTTCAACAGAATTACTATAGTTGTATCTGCAATTACAGAGTCTCTACTACAACGAGCATTACAAAAGTGACAAGTATTCATTGATATTACAAAAATAATAGTTGTTATATTTCTGTACATATTTTCACATACTTAATTAACTATTATAGGACATGATTGATTGATTGATCCATTTTCTATGGCTTATCAATCTTTTGTAGGTTTTTTTTTTGTTTTTTTTTTTGAGAATAATAGTTTAGTGATACAAGTTTTACTAATTAACCCATAGCTGGTGGGAAAAGAGGTGTATTTATACCTTTTCTAAGGGTATTTGCACATAAATGAATACAATGAACCCAATGGGAATTGGAACTCTGCTCTCCATATGGGACAGAGGTAGTATCCTGTTTTTGAAGGATTTATACAGTACATAATTTGGACTAATATCCTCATATTTGTTTTTTAATATCACAACATTTAAGCTGTTGTACCCTCTGACCTTCTTGAGGTGTCTACCAACCCTGGCAACCTTCAGTGAGTTTTGAACTCACAATTACAATGCTTTAATCCTCTAAACTAGTGGTTCCTAAACCCTTTTTTCTCTGGGACATTATTTTTGGAATTAAAATTTGCTTGCACTTCACTAAATTTTATGTAATAAAAAGTACATTTAAAAATAAGAGATAGAGGTTAAAAGGAGATAACCGTATATTTAAAGAAGTCAGAACATTATCATTAATAACTCTCCCCTCCAATTTGCAGACCCTAGTTACTATATCCTTAATACTTGATATAATGCAAAAATGTAACAATGATAAAATCGGTCAATAATTATTTATAACTATTTATACTGGGACTCATGCATGCAATTACAAGTAATCTGTAATAATATTTTAAATTTTGAAATGATATTTATTTTTGGTATCCAAATATTTTTAAATTGTTTCTAAATCTGATTATCTTTCAATCATTTTGCTTCACCTGCTATCCTCTTCTGCCTCACCTATGAGGCATGCAGCTGTTTGGGAACCACTGTTCTAGACTACTGTCGTCCTATGAAACAATAATCCTGAAGATAGAACCTGAAGCTTTAAACCCAATGTTCTTATTGCTCCCTATTCTGATTCAGCAGCCTTGCTGTCAAGCTTGACTCCTTTCACCATTGCTTCTCTTGCTTTCTTTATTAATAGCTGCTATATGGTATTTATATCTATGACTGATATAGATGACATATGCAAGAGGGACTGTAAATAAATAAAGTAAATAATGAGTTATCAGTTCTGAGTTCAATATCTGGTTGAGGTGGTGGAGAAGTGGTAAATTAACAGGAGATAACTGATAATTGACATCCATTAGACATGGCACTTGGACCTAGAACAGTCTATACCAGCGCAAGAAATAAAAGGTTCAGTTTGACATTCCAACCACCTGAAAAAGGCCAGAGCATGCAACGGCTGAAACATTGTGATAAATATGGCAACAAAGATGAGGACAATAGTCCAAATAATGTAAATAATTATTTGTCATGGTCATTTAAGAGTAAGGCTACAGTAAATATCCTGTTCAGTACCACAGATTTGCTAGACCCTAATCAGTTGGACATGATCCCTAAGAACAGATACACATTGTGCATCTTTGCTCTGGAGCAGACATAGCATCATGACTGGTTATTGAGTGAGGTTTACTTTTTAAGTTTGAAGTATGAGGAAGCTAAGGTGATTTCGGAGTCATCTAGATACTTAGAAATGCTCACAATTGGAGACCATCTGTTACTTGACGTGAAGATATATCTAACTGGAACCCACCAGCTAGGTTATGTGCGCTTTTATCAAAACTTTACCATTTCACACACATTTGGCTGTGATGCATGTGCCTGGTATACCTTTATCAGACTGGGTGTCATGACAGGTATTATTGGGCTTCGTAAATTTGTACACCAATGTCACTTTGTTGGTGTGTTTCTCTCTCACACAATAATATGTAACAGTTGCCTGTGTTCAATCTTTTATCTAATTACTTTTATTATAAACAGCTAATGAATATAATTTATACAATAAGGAAACTGAAATGAATCCCAAGAACTGAATTAGTCCTATAAATAACACCTATTATCTATATAATAAATGCGAATGTCAATGTGTCACAGTTTCTCAACTTTACTCCTAGAGGTCGTAGCCAAACATATCATACCATTTTGGAATTAGGCCAACTCTGTGAGCAAATTAAAAACATTCTGGACCAGATCCAGACCTGAAATCCTGAAATTTTGAATTCCCAAATTTTCCTAACTGCGATTGTTTTCATCAATTTTTCTAGGTGACTTTTTGCAACAAATTTTTTCCATACAATAACAATTTTTATAACTTGGAAATAAATTTGGGAATAATCAAAATTAATTCTGAAATCCAGCAAAAGTCACTCATGAAATAAAAATAATTGTTTGTACGGAAAGTAAGGACCTATGTACATTAAATTGCCTTTAAATTAAGTGCCAGCAGAAGAATTATCATTGAACATTTAAAAGATAAGTTTAAATAATAAGGTAATACTTAAATGCAGTGATCACTCTTGAATTCTTTTGTAGTTTATTATTGCCTATCGCATCTACTCCTCACTACCTATTGTGATGAAGGCCCAATTAAGAGCTCTTTGCAGGAGCTAGCTGATAGGGTGGGTTTAAGCTAGTAAAACAAATTCTTAGCAAGAAAATACACACACACACATATAAGATAATGATATATATTTTTATATATCAAGAACAATATTGGGGAAAATGTATGACAAAGTGAAAAAAGTTTACTTGTGACATGTTTTGTCCTTCAGGACTTCATTGGACTAAATTTGTTATGTTGGTAGGACAACATATGCACACAACAGATGTGGGGAATTTTAGAATTTTTATCACGAGGTCATCTACAATAAGTCTGCACCCTGGCTCTGATAACATTTTACTATTCTTGGCAGATCTTCTATTATCAAAGTGTGGGATACCTACTAACAAAATTGATGGAAAGAAAAAGAAAAAGATTCTAAATGAATTTGTCTAGATAAAAAAAAAAAAATTCTAAAATCCCCAGCACCCCTCATTTGTGTGCATGTGTAGTCATACCGACATAACAAATTTAATCCAATGAAGTCTTGAAGGATGGAACGTGTCACAAGTAAACTTTTTCCACATTGTCTGTCTCTGTCTCTCACTCACTCACACACACACAAAGGTGTGTGTGTGTATGTGTGTGTTCTAAAATTAGGATATAATCCTGACAAAGTTTTTTTAAATTTTTTGACAACTGGATGCATTCATGGAAGTAGATTTGTTTAGAAATATATCAGATTGTGCATTTTGCCATTTAAGGCTTCATCAGATCCAAAAGTGAAAGAATGAAATGTGTGTGTATATGTTTAAATAATGAATTCTTAGTACTTTTTCTGTAAGCTGGTATTTCCCATGACTAAAGAAAGAAAATGAGTGACACACACATGCACACACACGCACACACATATTATATATATCTAATTCCAACATTTTTCTAAAACTATTAGCAAACTTATTTGATTCAGAATGACATTTAAGAAAATGAATATATTTTTGTAGCCTTTAAAATAGGTTGGAAATTTATTTTGAAGGATTTAAAAATGGACATTTAATTTAAAAATTTACAAAAACAAGATAAAACTTGTGATTTCTTTCTTTTCTTTGCTTTTAATGATGATGGATTAGGGAAATTTCAATTTAAGAAAAGTTAATGTTCTACAATTAGTTGCATATAAAATAATAGCAGACACATAAAATTTCTTTTTATATATATATATACACCATGCCCACATGCAAACAGCCAATTGGAGATGTGATTTTAAACTGTTGGATTTTCCCCAACAGATTGAATTTGAGGATAAAAATATGAAGGACACAAAAAATTATAGTTTTCTACTGTTTTTGTAATCTTTTAGTAAAAATAAATTGACATTAACAAAATGTTTGTTAAAAAGAATGTGAAATGTCAAATGGTATTTGCATTTATCTCAGATAAAGCTAAGTTTTAAAAACTTACTTGACACTAAATATCTTGGTTGGTAATTTCTGTCTGTAAATGTTTTTGTGTTAGAAGAATCAATACATCCAAGTTGTCATCTCTGTATGACAATGTGTTTGAAAGTGCATGTCCTACAAAAGGACAAGTAACAGACATCTAAACATTATTGTTTTCATCTGTAAGATTCTTGAGGAAAAAACTTTCAGCACCTTTCTTTTTTTCTTTTTTTTTTTAACAAGCAACTTCTTGGAAGAAAATGACATGTTTAGTCCGATGAAGCCCTAAAGTACAAAACACGTCACACAAAACATTTTTCCACTTTGTTATTAATAATACTATCTCCTCTTATTCCATAATTTTTCTTCTTTGTCACTTATATTTGGGTGAGAATCATGTCTTGAAAGAGAGACTGTTCTTATCTGTATATTCTGAATATAAAGCACATATTGCAATATAGAATTCAACATTTGTTTGTAAATTCTTCTAAAATTATTAGAGAGAAAATAACTGTCTGGTTCTCACTGAAATGTCATTAATTTTTATGTTATATTTGTCTACCATACTACAGTTTATGCTTATAATTATTAAAACTGTTATAAAATTCTATACAACAGTTTATGGGTATACTGTAGCAAAAATCTATGTTACCAGAGCCTGGAAGCTGATCTCTCTTTCAGCGGATGAAGGACTGGCTTGTATTATTTAATACTTCTGAAACCAAGAAGATAGTAACATTTCATCATCAGTGAGCAGACCCTAAATTTCCTCCAGTCCTGAATGGTTCTACTCTGAATGAGGCTTCATACATAAAATGTCTAGTGGAACTCACATATATGAACAATTACTAAAAGATGCTGCAAAAATTGTTTGTTCCTTGTACTGCTCTAGAAAGTACTACAGCCAGGATCTATTTTACAAGAGTCAGATTAGAAAAAAATGGAGTATTGATGTGATATATGGGCTGGAGCAATACAACCCTGGACAGATTTCAAAAGTGATAACATGGCCTTTGTCAGTGAAGAACTATTTTCCACTCTACAACCTCTCTCCCACAGATCAAACATTGCTTGCCTCTCACTATTTGATCACTATTTTCATGGCAGATGTTTAGATGACCAACATTCTTTAATTCCACTAGTCCAGACAGTCACAACTAAGACCTGCCGTGCCATGTACAGAGAGTCGACTCATCTACATTCACCTCATATTCAATTGGTAAAGAGAAATTTTCACTCAGACAGCTTCTTCCCCAGGACTGTTACATTGTGGAACAGAATCCTGAAAGGATGCTTCCCTGATCACTACAATCTTAACCTCTTCAGATCCAAGGTCAACTATTATCTATCCTATATATCCTCATAATATGCTATTCTTAATTTGTTGGTTCCAATCCAATGATGGGAATGACTGCAAAATCTTTTCCCATCCCCAATTTATAGGCAGAGTCACAAAAATGCATGCTGGAATTTCTTTTTAGCCAATGAGATAGGCAACTTGCCAGCTTCATCTGACTCAATCCCAGTCCATCTTTTCTTGAAGTCAGAATACTATGTTTGTGAATCTGAATTTGCTCTTGTGTGTCAACTCTAATTATTAGTTTGTGAACTGTTAGCCACATTACTGTTGCTTTGCCTTATTACTATTATATGCTTTGCATCTGTCTATATTTCCAAGATGAGGTATTATGTACATTATTTGCATTATTTGGACTATTATCCTTATCTTTGTCACTATATTTATTACGTTTCGGCCGTTGTACGCTCTGGCCTTGTTCAGGTGGTTGGAATGTTGAACTGAACCCTTTATTTCGCTCACTGCAGTAGACTGTTCTAGTTCCATGGTATTGTCACTGGATTTAACCAATGCCTTTAACCACTGTGCCATGTATCCTCAAGGACACATGGCACAGTGGTTAAAGGCATTGGTTAGATCCAGTGACAGGACCCAAAGAGTGTGAGTTCAAGCTCGGTTAAGGCAGTGGAAAACTTTCAGAGAGAAATTAACAGGAGATAAATGATAACTGACATCCATTAAACATGGCTACCCCAGTGAGCGAAATAAAGTGTTAAGTTCAACATTCCAACCACCTGAAGAATGCCGAAGCGTACAACGGCCAAAACATTCTAATAAATATGGTGATAAAGATGAGGACAACAGTCCGAATAATGTAGATAATGTATATGCTTTGCATATATTGTTTGTTTACTTGCTTGCTTTATATCAGTTTTTGCCCTGTTCTTTTTTTTTTCTTTTCTTTTTGTTGTTTATTGCAAAATTCTGTTGAGCAGTTCCGGCATTTATTTACATTTAGCAATATCCACTCTACATACTTGCTCTCTTTAAACCCTTATAACAACCTCATTAAGTAGCCCTATACCTTGAGTGGCTCTTGGGCCTTAGCAACAGTCTTAACAAAAATGTTGCATTGTAAAGTCTTGTTTGTAGGCAGTTAAAATTTACCCAACCAGCTTCCCTATACATTTCATTAATGAGTTTATTTTTATATTTTTATATCTTTGCATTTTAACACCATATTTCAGATGTGGTTTTCTGAAAATTGTGGGCCAGGTAGTGCGGAAAAATCATTTTTTCTGCTTCACTGGAAGAAAGAAACAAATGGTATGAAGCCAAATAGACTAAAAAGAATTGACTGATACAAGTTATCTCCCCTAAGCAGAGAATGTGGAAGGAGAAGTCTATCCTCATGGATTGAATAAAGGGTTCAGTTCAGAATTTGGTTAAGATTACCAGATATTGTGAGTATAACAACCAAGATGAGCATACTAGTTCAACTAGAAAGGCATGTAATAATCCTATTTTAAGTCATGCAGTTAGCTAAAAATAATTTTCTGAATTTTCAATTTGCTTGTGAATAATATGTAATCTAAACATTGCCAGATAAGGAATGAATCCATGTTAACATTGAAGTGACATAAAACTGGAGTGACTAATATTCTGCTCTTTGAAGTTGTATCTTAAAAGCATCAGTTGACAATAATTCATGTATATCTACATGTATGTGCTGGCGCATAATACTTTTTCTTTATAACATCACCAGGCACATTGTCGTAGCCTATATAATGGATTCTTCCGGTCATGTAGCGAAAATGCCAAATATTTATACTAGAAATATTGTATTAAATGAACTCTTGAAATCTGATTATTTTAATCTATAAATAATATTTTCCTGTCAGCTTAAAAATATATATATATATATATATATATATATATATATATATAGATATGTTAAAAATTAGTTCCATATAACTGTTTTCATTTAAAGCATAGGGATAAGACAAACCAATTGTTATCTTTACTTAATTTAGTTTAATATTCAAGAAATATCAGTACTTTAGTATATCTATATACCAATAGTTATCTTTAATTATATTAGATAAATACAATTGCAAAATTACTTCAATGACCCATCATTCTTTAACAGCATGGTGTGTGTGTGTGGCGGGGAGAGTAATCCACACATATATATATATATATATATATATATATATATATATATATATTGAATAGTTATTATGGTTACAAAAATTTTATAAACTCATGCATGCTAAGTTAGAATCAGTATATTAAAATTCTTAAAAATGTATAATAAAGTGACTTAAAACATTTCTGATTATAATAAATTATAATATTTCATTATATATATATATATATATATAGTGATTATTTTGGGGATTTAGGCTAATCATATAGTAATTTGTCGAGCCTAGAATAATCCCCAACAGAATGCAGAAAGCACTGGACAGCCGTTTCGTCATATCTGGGACTCATCAGCAGTGCCCATCTGCTACCAAGAACCGAACCTGGACTGTTTCGATACAATGCAAATGTTATACCAACTGTACCATGGGCCTCTG
>OZ010581.1:29638931-29756431 GCA_963932145.1 Acanthosepion lycidas
ATAAACACACACACAAAAAAGATCTCACATGGAAAAACGATCTTATAAAAACTCAATAAAAAAAGAGGGGAAATATATTTTTAAGCAGGTCTTAAACAGAAAAAATTAAATTTTAAAAATTATAAAATATATGAATATGTGTATTTCAATAAATACAGAGTTGTTATAAAAAGCATTGAAGATGTCTTTTTGTGATGCCATCAGGTTTCATGAGTAGTTAATGAAAAGAGATCAGGAAAATGGGTAGCAACTTAAAACTGACAGAAGGAAGTGATATATATTTGGATAGCAGAAAGTCCAAAAGAGAGAGAGTGATAAGCCAGTCACCAGGCGATATCTATATTTTTGGATTTGCCTTGGTTTAAACTCACATGATGTAACTGATATCTCATTCATAGTGATCATACACAAGAAAAAAAAACAACCAATCTTTCTCTCCCCACACCTATGCTTTTTTTGCTCCAATAACTATTCATGTTTTAAAATAAAGCCTTTAAGGTAGCTATAGAGAAAATATGTTTTGATCATTATTTTTATTATAACAAAAGTCAAGAAAAGTTACAACCTCAGTTCACAATATTTTCATCAAATCTTTTCCCCCATTTCTATATACAAAGACATTCCTTAATTTTCTGCATATTCACTGGAAACTTTCTAACCATAAATTCCTAAGTGCATCCAGACATTTCTATGCCTCTTAAATTTTGACTTATTACAAACACTACCAAACAAGAAACACCAGATAATAATAATGACCAAATTTACTCTTCAAGAGTAGAATAAAGAATGATAATTCCACCTTTATTTAATATGGAACAAAGATCATTTTTCAATAAGATTTTGTAGCAAAATCAGACATTTTATGATTTTGTCACTAAATCTTATTCAAAACCAATTTTCCAACCAATCAGAATGCATTATAGAAGACACAGAAATCCTTTCTCTGGAGTCTAGTCATGTTTTAGGAACAGACATTCAAATAAATAAAATTAATAATTTATCCAATGTTGCAAATGTGCCAGATATTGTGGGTAATAACAGACTCTATAGAATAATTATGATATATAATTATTAACATGCATGGGAAAGAAAAATGAGTTTTAGGGGTGAAAAGTAAATTGAAATATGAATGAATAAAACTATTAAGGATTGTAATATTTAGCAAAAGACCAGTATTACATGTCTCTTAATTTTGTATGTATTGTATCACATTTGTATTTCATCATAAGTGTTAATAGCTTATCCAAGTAACTCAAACTATGTTATTTATAATAAAAGACACAAATGCCATAATTCCAATAAGCCTATCATTTATTGCAGAGTTGCTCATTAATTCAAACTGTTGCAGAATTCTAGATTTATAATCATGTGAACCAACGACATTACTACATCATATTCTACACTCCAACCTCTTTAATCCAGCACTTTTGGGACCAGGCCACAGAAAATGCTGAATGACAGAAATCACCATCTTTAAAAAAAAAAAAAATAAAATAAAAAAAAAATAAAAAATAAAAAACAAAATAAAAAAAAAAAAAACCTATACAAACATAGCTCTGCCAGCTCATTCAACAAATACATTTGCTATGTTATCAAAGTTAGAACAAAGCTTAAAACAGAAAGTAAAACAATCAGTAATGCTTCCAAAAAAGGTTATTGTATCATGCAATACAAAGGCAAAAAAGCCTAAAACCAAGAAATAATATATATTATACTGTATGCAGCTACATATAAGAAATGATCAAGACCATATCACCGAAACACTATGCTGTTGTCAGCTGCTGTGGAAAGTAGTAAATAACTTGTGCTGCTCAATGAACTAATAGGGGTAGATTCAAAAAGGTGCTGGACCATAAGAGCTTCTGGATCATGGAATGCCAGATTAAAGAGGTTGGACTGTATTATCATTTGTTATCTATACAAGCAATATTGAGATGCAACAAGTAACATTAAAATACATTACAAACAAATTGAACTCTGTATGCAAACAACCACTTCAATCACACACACACGTTTTCATTGAATAATAGACATATTGTGTCTACTTATTTTTATACTGATCCTTTCTTGTTCTTTAATCAGTTTCTTGATGTTAAGATGAAATTCATCAAGGAAGGCATTATAGTTTTTTTTTTTGACCTTTTTCTAAGATCATCCTCGGGGTAAATTACAAAGACAACAAATTGTAACTGTATTAAAATCTGCATTATGTTGGGACAGTGATTTTTAAAAAATGCATGAACATGCACTGTTATCATTATTTTAGAATTTTAAAATTTATCTGTTGTAGTTACAGAATTAAAAAAAAAAAAAAAAAAAAAAAATAGGTGTTTCAATATAAGGGAGCTGACCAAGAACTTGTAGAAATGTAAAATTATTAATTATAAATCTAGAATTCTGCAATAAGTGATTGGCTTATTGGAATTATGGTATTTGTGTCTTTTATTATAAATAACATAGTTTGGGTAACTGGGATAAGCTATTAACATTTATGATGAAATACAAATGTGATACAATACATACAAAATTAAGAGACATGTGATACTGGTCTTTTGCTAAATATTACAATAACAGTATATAAATGTTATATGCACTTTAATATATTGTTGCTATATTTGTAATAAATTTTGTTGAGTATTGGTTGGTTAATTTTGATATAGAGATTTGATATAGAGATTTCATCTTAACATCAAGAAATTGATTAGACAACTGGAAAGGATCAGTATAACAATAAGTAGACACAAGATGTCTATATTATTCAATGAAACCTGTTTGAATGAAGATATGCTGCCTAAATAAGACAGGGAAAGAGGGATGGATGTTTTAACAGTTAATCCAGAGAATGGAATCAGTAAACTTAATTCAAATTTCAACTATGGCAGTTTGAATTTCCTTCAAACTAATACTCACGAGAAAGGAATGACTCCATCTCTTCTTATAGTTATGAGTTAAAAACTGAGTAGACTCTACTCTCTAGCTTTGATTAGTAACCAGTCTAGGAGGATAAATCCGAGTTAAAAGCTAGTAGAGTCCACTGCTCTCCTCAGCCAACTTGCTAAAATATGATAAGTATGCAAGATGAAGGTCCAAATGAATAGAGAATAAGCAGATTTCACTCTGTACTTAATGTTATCATTTCTTGTTGCCAATACATGATAGCATTGTAGATTTTGAATGCCAGCTCACAACTTGTATGTTTTTTTTTTTTTTTTTTTTTCTTTTTTTAACATATCAGCAATGAATGCCTAAAAAAGCAGACTACTAAAATAAATAAATATAAAGAGTGTCTATACAAACAATACACAAGTAAACTATCAATGGTACTTAACAGAAATTGACAATTCTATACAGGTAGATTGTGAGCTATGATGATTTGTATTTAGGACCATAATAAGATGACTATATATGTACTAAGGAGTTTACATTAGTGGGGAGATTGCTTAATGATGGATGCATGGCTGTTACACACACACACAGAGGGGGGATTTCCAGCTGTATCTCAGCTAACTTCATGTAACAAAGCTTGGAGTCACATTTTATATTTCTGCATCTGACAACTTTTAAAGCATCAAAAAATTCAGTAGGCACCTCTATGGCACATGAGGAGACATGGTGGAATAATGGATAGCAGCTCAGATTGAGAAATTGGAGAGCTGAGTTCAAATTTCAGTCAGATCCATTACATTCACTTACGTACTAACACCCTCGGGAAAGGTATGAATCCTCTTCTCCCGCCAGCTATGGGTAGATAGCAGGACAGACTGGGTTCTTTAGCTTTGGGTGGCAACCAGTCTAGGAGAAAGTAACTCTGAATTCAAAACTGTATGTATCCCTGGCATAGCACATACTATACAGCTAAAGGAGAGGATTGTTCGCATTGGCTCAATGATTCCAACTGTGGTCAACAAATGATGATGGTGCATAAAAGGAAAACAAAAGAAAAATTATTTCTATTTATACTTTCTGATCCTCTAAAACAAAGAGGACTGATGTTAAATGACACTACTACTACTCCTCACTGCAGTAGAATATTTTTTTATTATTACTTTCAGCCTATACAAAGCTCAAGAACCACTGTAGAATTGGAAATTGGAAAGTGCATTTCAGTTCCACTCAGTCTCGTTATATTTACTTATGTGCAAATACCCTCAGCTATGGGATAATTAATAGAACTTACATCATTAAATCCTTATTATCTCCAAAAAAAGTCTTAGAATCTAAAAAAAAAAAAAAATTTCTGACTTTAAATAACCTGCAAAAGGTTGATAAGCTATGAAAACAAATCAATCCATAACCCGCTCACACACATTATTGTCATGTTAACTACTTCTATCTTGACTAGAAGTAGTGGCAACCAAAATTTTCACAAGTAAATATTCATGGTTTAAAATAAAACAATCTATTTTCAGGTATCTTTATATAGTTAACAAATGATTAACAAAAGAGAGAAAATATATCAGTGTGTATACAGGTAAAAAGGAAAGGAAAAACATTAAAACTTACCTATTAGGTAATAGGTGATGATAATGATTTACTGATATAAGTCCAACTAATTAACCCATAGCTAAGGGGAGAAGATGTAGATTCACACCTTTCTCAAAATTATTTGCTCATAAATGAATATAACAAACACAACTGGAAGTGGAACTCGGCTCCTTGATTTCCAATTCCAAACCATTATCCGTTACACCACCCACCCACACATACATTACTTCACCATGAGGGACATGGAGAGAAAAAGAGAATATTTATGAGAGTCAACTGGAAAGGATTATAAATATGATATTGAATAAAATTTTATTTTACCTACATTTGTGGAACCTAAGTAGAAACTAGAAGTACCACATTTTTCCTTTTTATCGACACACACACACACACACACACACACAGTAATCTAAGGCATGGTAAAATTATTTTAATCGTTTCTTGCTTATTTAAATTTCAGATTATTCAATTTAAGAAACTATTTGTCATTATTCACATTATGTATATTTGGACTATCATCCTCCCCTTTGTTGTTGTTATCATAATGTTTCGACCATTGTGCTCTCCAGGCTTCACCAAGTACTTACCAATCTGAATAGCCTTCAGAGAATTTCAAATTGAACTCTTTATTTAATGTATGGGGATAGATTGCTCTCATTCCACTGATTATGTCTAGGGATATCACGTCTAGTTCTTGTTTAGTATTGTTCAGTTTCCACTGAATCCAAGTACACACTGCCTGGTCCAGGGATTGAACTCTCAATTACTATGTTACCAAACTCATGTACTAATGCTTTAATCCACTAGGCTATTGAATTATGATTGAACGCCAGAGGACACAATGGTGGAAATGTGATAATAACAACAATGATGAGGACAATAGTCTGTATGTAAATAAATTCAGACAAACTATTTGTCAAAGATTTGACTTCAATAGTTATTTATCATTTTTTAAAATGCAATGTTAAAGAAGTTTACTCTCATGGATTGATAAAGGGTTCAGTTCAAAATTCAGGTACGGTTACCAGGTATGACAGAAACCTTAAAAAGACCAAAAAGTACAAACCTTGTTAGTATAACAATCAAGATGAAGATACTAGTTCAAATGGAAAGGCATGTAATAATCCTATTTTAAGTCATGCAGTTAGCTAAAAATAGCTTTCAGTATGCTTGTGAATAATATATAATCTAAACATTGCCTGATATGGATTGAATCAATAACAAAAAAAAAACAACTCATTCAATAACCCTCTACCTTAAGTGTCTCTTGGACCTTGTACTGGGTGAAAAATGGCATAATTTGCTTTCTGTGTATAACTATGAAATTCATTTTCTGTCCCTCAAAAGAAGCTTGACTTAAAGATAAAAAAATGACCAGCTCTATTTCAATAAAGACTTTCATCTGACCTTCTATGTGTTGTGTCCCTTCAGGACATAGTTAATCATGACTCTCCACAATTTCCTGTTCTGTGTAGCTCTTAATAAATTGTCTTTTTGTTATCTCTCCTAAATCTTGCTCCACCATCCATTTACTCAAACTTGCTAGTTAGGTTATGTGTTGTTTACCTTTGACCCTTTTGCCTTTAATCTGTCCTGTGAGTATTACATTTTCCAAGGCATCTTTCTGCATTACGTGCCCTAGAAATTTCAACTGTACTTTCATGATAAGTATAAGTGTCTTTTTTGTTTCCATTTTCTCTAAAACATTGTCATTGATCACATGTTCTGTTCATAGTATTCTCAGCACTCTTCTGTAGAACCACATTTCTGTTGCTTCAAATCTATTCTTCATTTGTGAGAAGATTGTCCAATATTCACTACCATAGAAGGAATGGTATTACCTAACAGTTCGGCACTCTTCTTTGTTTCTAAAAAAAATTTGTTAATACTTTGGCTTTTGAAAGACCACTATGGATGAATGTTGGATTTAATGGCATGTCAACTCCCATTTGGGTCATTTTATGCCAAAGCCTTATTTATTTATGAATTTAAGATGGTTATAGTGTATAAAAGGTTGTGAGGCTGTTGGATTTCATAATCTACTGTAATTTTTTGGATTGCTTTTTCTTGTGATTGTTTCTGATTATATATTTTTATATCTACATCCATGCATGCATATATATGTCTATAAACACATATACATATACACTATTTGAAACATCAAGTTGTTTATTTCTATTGCATTTATTGGTTCCTGTGGGGGTGTATAAATGGAAAGAATTGTGATGGTTTTATCTAGTGTCACTTGTGTTGCTATTGCTTGTAATTTAGTTTTAATGCGTACTTTACTCTGCTGTATGTCATTTCTAATCAATATTGACACTCCTCCATTAGCTCTATGTCCTGTATTGTGGTTATAGTGTTATTGTTTATAATTTTTAATTTTTAAGTTGGCATTTTCTTGTAAAAAAGTTTCCTGTAAGCAGATGACGGCTGGATACAGTAGTGACATAAGTATGAGTAGGTCATTGTAATTAGATTTTATTCCATGACAGTTCCATTGCAGGATCTTATGTGCCATAGTTATATTTTCATTTTTTGGGGGTAAAGTTAACTATTACGTTTATATCATTTGTCCTCTCCAGTTTTTTTCCATCTCTTGAGTTTTTAGAAGCTTTGTCTTCAACTGCTTGTGGTGTTCTTTGGTCAGATTTTGGGTTTTGTTTTGGATTTTGTTTATATTCTTTCTCTTCTATTTCCATATATTCCATAGGTTCAAATTTATTTTCATTTGATATATTGATTCTTGATTTTGAGTTAGATCTTGATCGAGTGTTTTCTTGTTCTGTTGTTACGTTTTTGTCTTTTTGTTTATTTTTCATTTTCTTGTTTTGGGTTTGGGAAGAAGAGGGTTCCCTGGAGTTTTGTTCTATGTTTTCTTTCCAGAGTTTTTTGCCTTCTTCTGGGTTAATTCCATTTGATTTGGGTTGTTGAGTTTTAGCTTTATTTTGATCCGATTTAAGTTCAATTAAAAAGGTTTTTAATTCTTCAAGGAAAGGAAAGACCACTATGGCTATCCCAATGTGACTTCAGATTTCAGTGTTGCCCTTTCCGTCATCTGTTAAAATACTTCCCAGATATTTAAATTGTTGTACTTTCATCTTATACAATGAATATTCAACAACTGTTGTTAATGATAATACTCAAAATCATTTTAATCAGGTCAGTACTGAATACTCCTAATATGCATCTGCTTTTATATACTCTCCCACACATACATACACACACAAACACTGTATTGTTTGAACTAATGTTCTACCTAATTGGCAAATCATGTAATCAGAAAAAAATATGCTAATGGAATTTACATTAATGTAAATACATTCAATTATAGTAATGCAAGATTCCTCACACATTTTATAAAAATGTTTTTTGTAAGCTAAACATCAATGTATTTGAAAAAGGAAAAAAAATGATTTAAAAGGCATCTAATGCATTTTTTGTGAGGAAAAATTAAATCAAGAGCTCTTTTCAAAATTATAGAAATTAATCATGTTTTAAGCATCAATTCGAAATTTGAACCTAATTTTGTTGGGCTTTTTTGGCTTGCCTACTTTTACAATAATTATTCACTCAGCATAAAACACGAATAGATGACAAAATCTGAGGAACTTAATATAAATTTGATATAATCCACATTAAATAATATATACCATATTCACTAAATTACAGCTCAGTTCATATACAGAAGTTCTATGGACATGACCACCTAATTTACAGGGTTTCATACATACATACATTTATTATTTCAAACATTATTATAATGGACTCTCATATTTGAAATAGATGCCCCATTTTTATTTTAAACAGTGTGTATTACAGCTACTAGCCTGTGCATTCAAGAAATGTTAATAAAGAAAATGTGTCCTCTGGCAGGGATCAAACCTGCATCCCCATTTATAGGTGAAACCACAGTTTCATCTGGAATGCTTTACCACTTAGCTACAGAGATAATCACAGTTCAGCCAAGCTCTATTTTCCCTTTTTAGGGAGAGTACACTTCCTCATTCAGCTATTTTTCTCAAGAAGCCCACATCTGCTCAGTTTCGTATAAAAAATGTAAACAACTAAAGAATAAAAATATCAAATTAAAGATAAATCCATTAATTCTTTAGAAAATGCTTTGTTTATAAAAATGTTGGATTAAAAATAAATCCATTAATTCTTTAGAAGAATATATATGAGGTGGTGTTGAAAATTTCATGGCCTTTTCAAAATTTGATCAAATGACCAAGCATCAGAAATTTGGGGACAAAGGGCTTCTTGGTTGGACTGAGAACTTTTCTCATTGTTTGTGTATCTTTTTCCTGTATAGATATCAAATGAATCATTTTGAGTTCGAGACCAAGGAAATGCTCTCTGCCTTACAGTACACAGGCTTGGATAGCCTTAAGCCATAGGAGTATTCCACTGTTACTTACAGAAATGTGTAAACAACAAAGTACACACCTTAAAAAAAAAAAAAAAAAAAAAAAATATATATATATAAGTGATGATGAATTTGCCTCACTTAGCATCACAAATGCCAGAAACACTTCTTTGCAAAGAAGTAATTTAAGTGCTGTGTATCGGGAGGAGGTGGGTAAAGAACTCATCACTCCCGTTATGTTTTTATCATTTGACTTTCACACAGAGAAGGATGCCCAACATAACTTTTGAATGAGAGGGTGGAATTAAGTCTCTCTCTTTCTATATAAGTTTAAAGATTACTATATTTATGGGACAGTAGTGCTCAATATCAGAGAGAGAGAGAGTGTGTGTGTGTGTGTGTGTGGATACAATGTGGACAGAAATCAGCATTGCATGGTCTGATGAGTGCTTTAGATGTGAAACTTACAGTGTTCACACGCGTTTTTTTTAAAGACAACAGACAAAGTACTACAGTTAAGCTTTTTATTTAATTTTTCATGTGCTTTTACAAGTGTTTTCTTTTTTGGATACAAATTACCAACCAGGATACCTATATGGAAACATTAAAATGCATAAAACCAGATATCCACTACAACCCATCATTTCACAGATCCCAACACCTATCTACAAGGTGTCAAAATTCCTTAATGACATCCATTATCTACCTACCAATTATAACATCACATCGACTCATGAATTCCTCCAAATTATAAAAACTATACAACCAAACCAAGATATTTTAGCATCACTCAAGCATTGAAAATTTATTTGAAAACATCCCTGTCAATAAAACCACTGACATAATGCTCAACTCTGTGTATAGAAATAATTCCATTCCACCTTCATCCGTCAAGAAATCGATAATCTCATGTCAAAAAAGAAAAATCTCACATGTCAAAAAAAAAAAAAAAAAAAAAAAAAAAAAATCTTTAATTTTACTCATGAACTTAGTGAAAAAAAATAAACTCTCATTCTTAGATGTTCTTGTAGAATTCAGTAATAACACATTTGCCACCTCATTATACAAAAAAAAACAACTACTAGCAGAAACACTTGTCACTTTAATTTTAAGAGTGAATGCCCACTTAGATATAAAATAGTAGTTATATAATTTCCTAAAAAGAGCACACAAGAAGTCATCCTCTCACCCACTACTCCTTAAAGAACTCAATAATGTAAGACAGATGCTAGTTAACAATGGTTTTCCTAACTACCTCATTGACAACCAGATTAAATTATTTCCTTCTGAAGTAACTAATAGTAATACTGAACATACAGATAAAAACAATAACATCTCTTACAAAAGCCAAATACATGTTAAATATAAGCAAGATGAATTTTCTCTAAGAAATATCATAAAAAAAAAAATACACAACCTCAGTCAACCAGAATAAGAAAATTAAATTAATTATCTATTACAAAAAATTTAAAGCAGCTAACCTTATCAAAAATAACAACACACCAGCAAAATCAAAACTACAGAGAACCAATATTATGTAGAAGATGAAATTCCCCTTAGGGAACTGTATTCCTGATCAAACCAAACTCATAAATAATTATATTGGTCATACTACAACATACCTATCTAGAGAACTCATATTACACCCATCTGGCCCTAGCTTAATTAGGGCTCATTTAAACACCTGCAAAAACCTACCAAATTCCATCTGAAACATATTACTAGAAAAAAAAACAAGTATAATAGTCTCATCTACATGCAAAAAATGAATAAAAATAATGTAAGCCATAATAATAACGGAAAAGCCAACACTTAATAACATTAACTATGAATACAGCCACAATGTTCTGACCATGTTTGGAAACTAAAACATGCCTATAACTTCAAATACATAAAAGAAACTCACACATTCAGTTAAAAATTAAGAAATAAAAATTATCTTTGATAATGGCTAAAAGACTAGCTAAAATTTGTTTGGATATGCATAACTTTTGGACAGTTTTTACACACTATGTCCAGAAAAGGAAACACTTGTATGAACAAAAGAAAAATTAAAGAAAAAGCCTAACTGCAGTACCTTGTCAATCCTCTTTAACAAAAGATGTATAAAAAGAGGGATTGCTGTCAAAACACACAACTGTTATATATATAGAGATATGTGTGTGTGTGTGTGTGTGTGTGTAAAGAAAAATATATGGAAAAAACAAACATCTGGATATGCAAATATGCTATTTTAATGTTGTTTCAATGTCGACGTTAGACATTTCAGTCTAGTAGACCTTCTTCAGGACATAGTTATTAAAACATAATTAACATTAGACGATATTCAAGTCGACATGAAAAGACGACGATAGACATAAGAGTAAGACTAATCAAAATAGAATAACTGAAATGTAGGTCTGTAAAATCTCGTGTTTTCGAACATAAATGAGATATTCGCCTCGGTAATTTAAACAATGCTTTATTTGTACACATAACTAAATCTGATCATAATTTCGATTTTGATTCTGTGAAGATTTTAAAACATATTCATAATAAAAATCTTAGACGGATTTATGAGGCAGGCATAATATCTATCTCACGCATAGTGTATACTAGACCCGGCTTCTTTAATATTTCCCCTTTTCTAGCAAGATTAATGCTCGACAAACGTACTTATAAATTTTAGATTAAAATAAAATTCTTTTTCATTTGAAATATACTCTATTTTAGGAATACGTTTTCACAACATTGCCCACGCGACGCGATCATATTGTGAAACGGAATGCTGATCTTAAAAATTTCAGTTATTCTGTTTTGATTAGTCTTACTCTTATGTCTATCGTCGTCTTTTCATGTTGACTTGAATATCGTCTAATGTTAATTATGCTTTAATAACTATGTCCTGAAGAAGTTCTACTAGATAGAAACGTCTGACATCGACATTGAAACAACATATTTGCATATTCGGATTTTTGTTTTTTTTCCATATATTTTTCTTCATACTGTCGGATCTATATGCATATATTTGCTTACATTATATATATATATATATATATATATATATATATATTACACACACACACACACATACATACATACACATACATACATACACACACCTAGTGAGCCAGACAAACCTACCTAGGTTTCACCTAAACGGATTATCAGGGAAAGTATGGCCATACTTTCCCTGACGAACCGTTTAGGTGAAACCTAGGTAGGTTTGTCTGGCTCACTAGGTGTATCTAGGTCTGCTCTACGATTGTATTGAGCTCTTTTGTTAGTTGTCTACTCGTATCGGGGTTTTTTCTTTGGGCTTCAGACCTGCATCTGTGCGATTTGTTCGACAGTAGTTCATGTTTGTAGCTCTTTCTTTTTTTAAAACCTTTTTTCCCCCTCGAGATTGATTTGATTATTTGCAAATCAAAACTTCGAGAGTTTTTCGAAACGAGTCTAGTTTATATATATATATATATATATATATATATATATCCTCTTATGTATGGAAGAGGAAACAAGAGGATAATAAAGACCACATTTTGAAATGGGAAATATCAAAAAAATGTCACAGATATAAAGCAGGTGATAAATTTTGTTCACTATGCATGGAGGAAAAGTTAGCTATTGCTAGGTATAAAGAAGCCAATAATTTATTAAATCTAAAATCTGAAATCCTTAGTAGGTGTAGACATAGGAAACACTGGTTATTAGAATAGGTTTTTTTTTATTTTTTCATTGTTGAATAAAGAACGTAACCCCTACCCCCCCGTTGTTGAGTGTTTACTGTTTTATTTGTTTGGTTTTTTTATTTTTTTTTTTTAGTCACATGGTCATGGTTGTTTTTGGTTTAAACTATATATTCTGTTCCATTTTTTACCTCTTTGGCCAGTTTAACCTGATGATCCGTGTAGGTGAAACCTAGGTAGGTTTACCTGGCTCTTTAGGTGTATGTTAGGTTTGCTCTACTAAGTGTATTAAGCACTTTACATAGTTATTTTTACTCGTTTTGGAGGTTTTTTTCTTTGGGCTTGAATTCTGGACGATTGTTTTCACCTCAATTTCATGTTCTTAGTTCTTTTTTTACCCCTCATTTTTCCTTGGACATTGGTTTGTTCAATTACAAGACAAAATACCTAAGGTTTTTCCAAATGAGTACCACTATATATATATATATATATATGAGAGAGAGAGAGAGAGATAGATATTAGTCCACAGATGATGAAAAAATTATGAAGAAGCATTTACTTTATATAATGGTTAATAAATGATGAAAAAAATCACTTTACATATTTTTTTAACATGAATCTTTTGTCAATGCACTTAATTCTGCAATGAATATTAATCACATTGAACATTATATACTCAGAATTTCCACTCTAAATTCAGTCAATATGTCAGTTTGTAGACTTATTGATGCACCTCTGTATAGAAGCCCTATGGAAAAGCCTTCTAATTACAGTCACAGATGTTTAGCACATCTAGGAAATGTTGATTTTTATAACATATGGCTATCAGGGATTTTATGAGTACAAAATTGCTTGGGAATTGGCTGTTTATATTGGTTTGCAATCAGTCATTTCCTTTTCTAGGTCAATTTGTGATAATAAGCTTTTAGACTTGGCATCCAGCCATCAAATGCTTGGGAAAATTTTTGAAGACAGTCTGTAGGCCATAGGCTGGGAAAAATTCTAGTAACAATTTAAAATGAGCAGAATGATTTTGAAGCTAGCAATAGAAATAACTAAAGAAAGAAAATATTTTTTTAAAAATTGTAAATATTTCCTAAATTTATCTGAAATAAAAAGACAAAAAAAAAAAAAAAACAACAAAAGACTTTAAAAACCTTTTATCATCATATTGAGTGCTAATTCCAATTCATGAACAACTGTCTAATGTCTCCTTCCTTGGACAAAGTTTTTAGTAAAACACTTCATAAATAAGTGTATTTAAAAGTATACAAAACAAATGAAGTAATGTAATTTTAATGACGATATTTAGTCTTAAAGATTTGGGGACATTCTAAATTAAAAAGACTAAGAATTTATAAAGAGATAAATAACGTTAATTTGTAGCAATTGCAAATTAAAAATAACTGCATTCTGTTTTCTTTATTAAAACAAAAACAAATGTAGAGAGAGAATAGCTGTATTATTTATTTCATACAAAGCAAAGAAACATAGACAGTGTTCCACAATTTATGCTTTTAAAGAAGACATTCAGTTTTTTGTGTTTCTGCACCACAAGAAAATCAGCATTCAGTGTCTCATTTGTTGATTGACATGGAAGCAATTCTATTCTTAGATGTTTAGCAAAATGTATCCTTTTCTTTGTGTTAAGGGCCCTTCTCCAGGGATTTGCAATGTTTAATTTCCTGTTCTTTTAAGTTGGAATTGTTTGCACACAAAGTTTATATCAGCCTTTAAGAAGTCAACACTGATTTACATTAAGAAATATTTTTTTTTAAATTCACAATTAAAGAGGTTATAATCAGACAAGTTTTATTTTTTATAGCATATTTACTAGCATATAAGACACATTTAAATAAAACAAAAATCTATGTAAATATTAAACTGTATACAATATTAGTATTATGGTTAAGAGGCTGTTTACTAAAGTTCAAAATGAACACCTATTGAACTTGTATGAACCACAAAGAGCAGTACTCTTGTAAGGATGACACTTATAGCTTAGATTAAAATAATTTATAAGTTAAATTTCTTCTACTTATGATCATGGAATTTTAAAAAGATTTTACTAAAAATTATTACACTAAAAACACTTGTAGTTATTTATTAACCTTTCTCACTCAATTTCGTATAATTTGCAATCAAGTGTCAAGTGAAAAAAAATTAATAGAAGAAATTAGTCATTTGTTATTTTAAAAGTGCTGAACACAATCTTTTTTACCCTTAGACTTTGCCATAATCTTAAGGTCTAGAATTTAATATATAGGGTCTCACTATAGTACCTCTCTATCTACCCTTCAGTACATAGGAAATCCTGAATTTTCTTGTTTTTAGCAATATTTTCTCTAATGATCGGACAATACTTCATGTTGACGGAATTGGTGGTATCACATATAGTCATTTTTATTGGCTGGTTCTGGGTGCTCATTGGCTGAGTGATGGCTGGTCAGGTGCATAAAAGCACAGTACACTCATTCAAATAAGAATCTTGTTTTTGGTAAGAGAAGTTGCTTACCTGAAATTTAGGAATGGTGATAACCAGCATTTGTGGAACTGATTTGTCTATTGGACTGTGTACTGCTGTTTTACTCATTGGCCTTATATATAGTTTTTTTTTTGTGCGTGCTTTTGACCAATTCTCACACAGTCCGCCAATATTGTTTGAGGAATAAATGTTCCAAGAGCCCATAAATTATTTACTATCCAAAGTGTTGATTCCTGCCAAATAATATTTACCCAAACTTACTAGTATCCTGCAACAAGCACTTCAGACTTTTACACTTATGCCACAGTTTGTTTTTGTTTTTTAATGATACATTAAGTTTTGTTAATGAAGTCAAATATACAATTCAAAATCTATATAAGAAATAATTCAAAGAAAAATTTATTTAATAATTGAATAATGAGTAATTAATTATACTTTGTTGTAACACCATTTTGGAAAGTAACTTTCACTTTTCTTATGCAACTTGTGAATTTCTGTATCATACTTTCCATGATGTTATACTGCCCAGATAGTTGAATCTCTACATTCATTTGTTTGTGATGCTCCTGATGTGTAACTCATATCTTTGGCAGTTACATTTGTACACCAGCATGCATTCTGGCTTCTGTCAATGCGGAGTTTACTTTTTTGTATTTTTCAATTACCTTCTTTGATAGTTTTCTCAATTTTCTTTCTGAATCTACCATCAATATTCATATCTGTGTTGTTAAGGTTATGTCTGATAATAACAAATCCTTGTAAATCTTAATTCACTTTGAAGCATTGTATTGTTGTTGCTTTCCTCTTTATTTTGATTTACACAATTTATTTTCTATTTGCAGTTCTTTTTCTCTCAGTTAAGTAAAAAAGTAGAAAAATATTCAGTTTTTAAACAAATTTTAAATTTTCAAAAAGAACTATTAAATAAACAAATTAGCTCATATTTAATAAAATGTTTTAAAAATATGTTAAAACTAGCCAAATAGATTTTAAGCTTCAAGGAAATGCATCTAATGTTTCAATGCATGAACTTTAAATGCATTGATACTTTGCCTTCAATATACATTTCTCAAAAAAGCAAATTTGTCACATGCTGGAACAACAGAGGTAAAATAACTTAAGATAATTATTTATAATTAAAATTAGCATCTTTGAAAGACATGTTGGTTTAATTCTGTCCACTGAAAAATTTCAGGAAATGGACAAAGCAAAATTCAGCCATTGTTTTTCAGATTATATTTTAGCAAATGTCATTTTTGCCTACTTCAAATCCCTCACATTAAATGAAGCTGATCATTTTTCTCATGCAAAGTTATTACATTATTCAAATTACATGTGAATTTATAAATGATTAGGAGATACATACTAAATCTCCTGCATGTTGAAAATGGCATCTCTGGATTGATAGTTTTAACTTAAAATTATGATGCACATTTTCTTCTACTTGCTTTTCAAATGTCTTTCCTGATGTTTTCCTGCTTCAAATTAATTTTATATGATAAACATTGCATTTGATAGCATATAAAAGTCACCTGCTTCAACTTTCTAAAGAATACCAGGATGTAGTCAATAGAATTTTGTATTCCACAGATGCATTAAATGGTTCTTGAAGATGACCAAGATGGTTGGAAGTATTTTAACAATAGAACAAACATAAGCTTTGGAGAGTTGATCCATAATTTCAATCTCAATATAAAACATGTTATTTGTAAATTAGAAAACTCCATTATAACATTAAAGCAAGCAGACCCTGTTGGTTGTATTTAATCAAACTTGTTTGGATGGATACCTACTGCCTAAATATACCTTATATATGTATGTATTACTTCTCAAAGAATGCAGTTATAGGTGTTAAAAGTGGAATTGGTGAATTTTCAAATTCTGGTCTAATTTGCTGCTTTCACTTTCACACTTGGGAGGAAGGCATGAATCTCTTTTTCCTGTAGCTATGGATTAAATAGCAGGGTAGACTGAGCTCATAAGCCTTGTAGAGTAGCAAGTCCAGAAGGACAATTCTGAATTCAAAGAAGGCAACAGGAAACCACTACACTAACTTTCCCTAAGAAGTCATGGCAAGACACAGATAAGAAAAGGAATCTATGGAAAGCCATAGTTGCTTAAATCCTGAAAGAACATGGCATAAAAAAAAGAAAGTTGGTGGATGACTGAGGGACTTATATGAATCCTGAATTTTGTCATTAAGTCCACAACTGAGTCTGCTCATCTTATTTTGATTTTACCCACTTATCAAATTCTAATTTCTACTTTTCAATTTTATTCATAATGAGTGCCCTTGTTTAACTACTGAACAAATTGTATTGATTTCTGATTCCATATTGGAAAAAAAAAAGTTGATATAATTTGATTAAATATTGTTAAGATCAATATTATTGCTTACATGGATTAGATTTGCCAGATGAACATAAAGTTATGTAAAGATTTGCTCAAGTATGAAAATATAAAGTTACAACAAAAAAGAATATTTTATTTTAATTATTCAATTTATTTTATCATTGACAATTTCAAAATTCTTCTGTAGAAATTTTAATTGCTTTTAGGAACTGATATATCAAGAGCATTATCAATCTGGTAAAGAGTTAAAGTTTTTTCTGAAATTTTACATCTTTTTAGTTTTCTCAAAACAAGTGTTTTATTATTGTATTTATGCAATATTATTTGTTTAATATTGCTAATAAACAGTTATCAAACGATTCCTTTTTTTTTCTATTGTAAATAATTGCACATTTTCTATAATTACAGTCAAATAAAATTCTGTTGCTGTTCAAAGAGAAATGATGTATATTTTAAAAAACTATGTAATTTAACCATGTGGCTTTGTATGCATGTATAACATATCAATGCAGAAAGTGAAATTAGCAAGTCAAGTTCAAATTCCAATTTAGTCAGTTGCATTTACTTTTGCACTAATTCTTTTGGGAAAAGACAAATTCATATCTTCTAGTCTGCTATTTATGGGTTAGAAAAATAGAGTAGAATGGGTTCCTTAGAGGCAGCAGCCAATCTAGCTGAAAGTATAAAATAAATTCCTCACAACTAAAAAATTTAATAATTTCTAAAAAAAAATTAAAATGTGTTTTATTTTTGTTAAAAAAAAGAATAAAAGTGCAACAACGCAGTAAAAACATATTCCTTGAATTTTTTTAAAGAGATACAAGTAATTTTAGTAAATTTTACAATAAATATTAAAAAATATTAGGTAGTTGAAAGTTAAATAACACTGATATCCAACTTGATCATTTTATAATGTATGAGATTCATTCAACTGTTACAAAGCATTAAAATAAAAATAAGATTAAAAATGATTAAAGTCTTCATAAAGATGAGGACAACTGTAAACGTATTTTTTTTTTTTGCAAATGATCGATTTTTTTGCTATTAGATTATATGAAATTTTACTAGTTTTATTTTAAAAATATTAAAACAAATCATGTTAAAAGTGGAAAAAATGATATTTTTATCTGATGTGATTAAGCTGTGATAAAAATACTAATTTTTAACTTTTTTAATACAATTCTACTTATAAAACTTACATCTCGTTTGTCTCAGAGAAGGAATAAATTAGGGAAAAAATTGAAAATATTTTAAATACCATAATAATTTAACACAGGAAAGTGCAATTATGCTAAAGAAAAATATTAGTAAAATAAAATTAAATACAATTTTTGATGGAAATTTTAGGTTTTTTTTAATACAAACTTGTGTGAAAAACCTTTTTTCAGGAAACTTCAAATAAAAGTCTGGTTACTTTTTTTAAGTAAACAAAAATGAAAATCCATTTCAAAAGCTATAAAATTTTAAGAAATACATAAATTTTGTAGAAACAAATTTAAGTTTCAAAAAAAAAAAAAAAGAAAAAAAAAAAAGAAAAAGTTTACTTTTTTAAAATTATGGTTTTTGAAAAAAAGATTTATTTTTTGTAAATTATAAAAAGGTTCATTTTTTCAGATATTGCAAGTGACACTAAAAAAAGGATTTTATGGATTTTAAAACTATTATAAAAACAAATTATTGTAATTTAACTGCTTTGACACAAGGTCAATTTTTATGTGAAGAAATCAAATGTAACATTGGCAGGAATTCTATATATTCATTTTTTTTCTTTTCTATTTTATAAATTAAAAAAAAATATATTTAAAATTGTCGTAGAGACCGACAGAATAACAACGCGAAATTCATTTTATGTTTATATTGCATAATTTTGATTATATTAGGTTGGTGCAAAAATAATGTCGTTTTCTCACATAGTAACATATATGAGAAAACGACATTATTTTTGCACCAACCTAATAATTAAATTAATAATTTATCATTAAATGGCTGAATTAACAATGTTTAAAAAGAAATTAAAAATAAAAATTTTATTTTGAACTGAAACAAACTTTAAACGAGCAAATTTTATGGAAAGTTTGAAACTTGAGTAGAAACATGCATCCCTTTTTTTTTTTTTTTTTTTTTTACACAAGTAAAATAACTTAGGTGTTATTATGATCTATAGACTTTAGTTTTACTGACAGTTTAAAAATCAATATTTATATCCTTTTATTATTAGCACCAGGAATGGAAAATTAAGTTTTAAACATAAAAATTTTTTTAAAGAATCGTTTTTGGAATCAGAAATTAGATTAAAAATTGTCTGATTCTGGTGCCGATTTGCCAAAAAGTTCCGATATTTCCGATTCTTGATTAAGATTAATAGTCCCGTTACTGGTCATTATTTATCTATTTTAATAATCTATATAAATAAAATATTTATCTGCATTTAGATAAAATTAGTTCCTGAGTAAAATGAATCATTTCATTAATCAGTTCCTTTACTCTTACATTTCTTAGGCTGCAGTATTATTTGTTCAGGCCTTTTATGTGAGGCATTCAGATACCTTTGTCTATTAAGTGACTATCTTGCTTCTGGTTCTGAAATAAGCTTTGTCACTGCTGTCATTTGCGTTCTGTCTCTAATCTTTTTCTTCTGAGACATATTTCCATTTTACTGTTATATTAAACATAAAAATTTTAAGAAAAATATTGAGCAAATATCAATTTATATGATGATACCATCAGTAATCAATGAATCATGCATACCATTGAATGCCTAAAGAATATAAATCGAACAAATTAATTAAATGGTTCATTGGCCTCAATTTTAGTTGTGAATTGTTTATCTCTGTTATTGAATCTCGATACATTGTTTCAAGACTTTTGTTTCATTGCATCTCGGTATTAAAATTTTCAAATAAGATGTACATTAGAATGAAAATTATGAATAAACTACCCAAAATTCATGTTTTGTTTTGTGCTTTTAATCATATCAGTCATTATCAATAGCTTCATGCTGTCAGGATGCTTGATAAGATTTTGTTGTCTACATCATGGCAGTTTTTTTTAAGTGCTGTGATTCAAATTAGTCCAAAGTAACATCAAGTGGGAAATGGTTACAAGGTTTAAAAAATGATTTAAAAATTTAAAAAAAAAAAAAAAAAAAAAAAAAAAAAATGCAAGTAAACATTAAATAGACTGTCAGTTGAATTTAACTAAACCTTTTGAGATTAATTCTTGCTGTACACACACACACACACATTATATTATATATGAACTATACTTATTGGAAAGTGCTCAATATCAGTGACGGAGCTAACATATTTAGTTGGATTGATGCGAGTTTTGTGAGCCAGGGTTTCATGCTATTTACGATCATCACACAAACTCTGACGATCAGAAATAGCGTGAAACCCAGCGTCACAATCCTATATATATATATCATAAAAGATATAGTTTTAAGCTATGCTATCTTTATGGGTAAAAGTGTTCAATATGAGGGATAGACCTCATATAAATATAAAAATGGCCACAATATTTCAAATGCAATCTTCATGCCGTGTGTATAGCGTTTTGGCTCAACCATATATGCTAGTCAGTGGTGTGAGTATATATATATATATATATATATATGCTATCAGAAAATTTGCCAAGATCTCCCAGGCCAAATAGAAGCCAATTGTTATCTCTTTAATTTTGAGGTCTACTATGACTGGTAGAGATAAAGGAGGGCCCTCTATTACTTGTAAATATACACTCCAAATAAATTTATATACACATAGGGAAATCATAATGTACTTAGCACTAATCACAAAAAATTCATGATCTGTTTCAAATGGGGCTTAAATTTCCCATCTGGCAAATTCCATAATTGATTTCAATCATCTGAGAGTGCTGATGGATTGTTCAACAAGTGTCCTCATGGATGAGTTTAAAGATTTCATATTTTCTGGTATTTTGCTGGTGACAAGTCATCCTGATTATTCATCATTTTGAACCGACATTCAACTGTCCTTGAAATGACTATACCACACACACACAAAAAAAAAAAAATAAAAAAATAACCACAAAAAAAATAAATAAGTAAATTTTCACCAAAAAACTAACAAATCATTTTGAAGATCTCAGTAATAGATTTGTTAAAGTTCATGAAAATTTGAGGTAGACATGCTGATTGAATTAGTTAACCTTCATAAAGATTGTAGAGTCATTCTGACACAATGTTTCTAAATGGTACATTGAACAAAAGCTGACAGCATGGGTATTAACAATGCATTTTCTTTGTATGGTACAATCACAATCTGTGAACTTTCTGATAACACTGTGTGTGCGTGTGAGTATATAGATATTATAGGATATTTTAGGCAAATATCCAAACAGAAAATGTCATCTTAATCATGAGAGTGAAGAAGGCCATTGGGAAAAGGCTAACAGCTGACAGACAGCCTACCATCCTACTCTGAATGTATTGTTTTGATCAAAACTCAATCAAGCAAGCCAATTTTAGAAACAAACTTATAATTAATGCCCAATTGTATTAATTCCTGCCCTGAATTCAAAGGTGATTGGCCACAAGTCAACAGTTTGCCAACTGAAAAGCTCAGTAAAATACAACAGTAACAACCAGAGCAAAGCAGACAGAGAAAGAAAGCAAAAGATAGAAATGACACAAGATGAGAGCTTAAGACAGTCAATGTCATTTATCATGAAATAATTGGAACAAAGATTAATATAACTGGATTAACAGAAAGAGAAGACAATTGCAAGCTGAAACTCAACTGAAACAACAAGATCAAATGAGATGATTGGCAAAGGAAAACAAAAAGGAAAAATTGACTTTCAGCACTATCTCTATTGGATATAAGATTTATAAAAAAACACCACCAAAACTAGTCTAACAACACTGTAACAAGAGAAGGAATTTATCTAATATGTTAACAGGATTACTAACTCCAATTTATACATCTAGGGTGGAGTGACCTCACCATGAGGCATTACTAAATTTTGAAATGACTTTCTTCTTATTAGTACACTAAGTTAGCTTGATTTATTTTGAAAATGATGAAATTTAAAATTTAGTAACCTTTCAAAAATAGTCCAATCTACAAACCTGGTCTGATCTGATAGTCGAGATAAACTTTCCTAGATAGATCCATGGCTTGATATTAATATCGTCCCAGGGACAATAGAACATTACTTTGGAACAATGGGTTATGTTTTTTGCAGGTGATACAGAAATGATACAAAAATTAAAATCCAATTTCTTAAAATACTAATCTCTTAAAGTAAAAAATTTTTACTTCTTAATTATTGTGGAGGGCATTTAATAAATGGAACAGATATATATATATATATATACAGAAAAAAAAAAAAAAAAAACTTAAGTATTTCTTTTTAATCTGGTGAATGAAACTCAAATGAAAATTGAAGGACATAAATTTAGATATTTATTTCTCAATGTGAAAAACATTAGGATCTAATTGCAAGAATTATTTTGCTTTAATAAACAAACAGCAAAAAAATTATATTTTTCTGTCACCAAGAAGGAATTCCAAAGTTTAGTTATTTGGTCAGATTTTAAGGGAGTTGGGCTGAAAAGTTTTCAGCACCATTTTGAATATCAATATTAAAGATATATTAAATATTAATTAAATGTTTAATATTATTAACAATATATATCTAATATTTATATTATTAATATCCGGATTAATAATTATTAAATAACTATAATCATGTTGCCTACTTTATAATTATGTCTAAACTTTTGTGGATTTTTGTGATCAAAAGTAGTAAACATTTATGTAACAATCTTCATTTGCTAGATTGTGGATAATAAAAAAAAAAAAAAAAAAAACAGCAATCAGTGAGTAAATTCAAGCTCTCCCAACTGGTATTCCAACTTCGAGTCGTTCCTCGAGTTCTGTCTCGAAATCACACTAACAGACTTTTCTAGCCACCAACCGTGAACATCACTCCAAGCACGTCACACTCGGAAAAATTGGTTACTTTTATATTTGTCCATATACCCATAATCCCTTTCGTCTTCATGCAATCCCATAATTCATTGCGTCCCTGTCCCATAATGCATTGTATCTTTATTGTATAAAAATGCAATGCAAGTCCTCCCTCATTCTTTTATGTTATCTTGCTGAGGATGGATTACGGCACAGTGGCAAGTGCTTTTTGATTTTTTCTCCCTCATTTCAACTGCAGTAGCTTTACATGCTAAGCAAATACGGGCTCTTTTTTGGCGGGGACAAGGCAAGTGGCAACCAGTTGTGCTCGTCCCAGGTCCTGTCTCATCTTGTCTGCCACATAGATTCAATAAAAGTATGAATAAAAGAAACAAGCTTAAAGTGATACAGATTTTCCAAGGACAACTGTTGCAGGCCAGTGTATACATTAAGTGATAAACATGTGTCTTCTGAAATGCCAACAACAAACATGTCAGATTCGGAGTATGAGTCCACCTAAAGAAATGTTTAATAACAAAAACCGATATATATGTACAAACAAATGATAATGTATTAACAAAGTTTTACAAGTGACAAAGACAATAATGTGTGTAAGAAATGAATGTGGAAAGTTTTTGATCTAAAGTATGTGAAGTGAGGGAATGTGTGTGTGTGTGTATATATATATATATATATATATGTATCATTCATGCATTTCCTACAAAGGGAAAAATGAAATCTTCCACGAGAGATTTACATTGTGTTGTATAAGCAGAAAGGTAAGAAGAGAGAGATAAAAAATTATCACAGAGTATTTATAGTTTTGGAGAGCATCCCCTAGGAACAGTTTAAAAAATTAGGAGGAAATAACCAGACAGAACAGTACAGAAGTAGCTTTTGTCATCATCAAAAGATTTTATGTAGAATGATGTTGAAACAAGAATATTTCTGTTTGAATTTCTAGGATTAATTATTATCTACAGCTGTGTTTCAGCTGCTGTGACCTCCAGGTTTCTTCAGGGAATTCTAAACTGAACCCTTTATTTAACCCACAGAGCTAGATTATTTTTCTTCTGCTGTTTCTGTCTACAGATATATTATCTTGTCTTTTTTTCTTAGTACTGTTCAGTTATTGCTTGCTCTGTTTTCATTGAATCTGAGTCTGAACTATCCCGCTCAAGATTTGATTTAATCCACTTAGATTATTATAAAACAAAATAAATAAATAAAAAGCTGTATCTTTTATTTATTTATTTTTTTAGAATACTGAGAATATAATATTTATGAATCAGTAGGAGTTTCAAGAATAGGTTACTATTAAATGCATATTGATAGGAAAAAAATTAATCCTGAAAAAAATATAATAATAATAATATACACTATCTCCATCCCATAATAGGATGCATACTTTTCTTTGATTACTGGCAATACTAACTAATTTTACATGTTGTCAACAAATTATTTTTAAAAAGATAATGTGAAACATCTTAAAGAAAACTGTTAAAAAAAAAAAAAAAAAAAAAAAAGAAATTTTCAAAATTGCTGTTTTTATATATTTTAGCAGAAAATATCAATCATGTTTAGGAATTGAAGATGTAAGGTAAAATCTTAAATGACAAATGATATTTGAGTTCCACCAGTTCAAATCTTTACAGCTAGGACTTGTTATGCTACATCCACAGAATAGAATAAACCATATTTCCTCTGCACTTTTTGTGATGTCAACAAATACTCATTGTCACTTTTGTAATGCTCATTGTAGTAGAGACTTTGTAATTGCAGATACAACCTACAACTATAGTAACACCTTTGAACAATAATGGTGTCAGACACCTACTAATAATACTTGCTCGAATAGTGATCAGTATAGAGAAATAGCATAGAAAATAGCGATCCATATAGTAATAGAGGATAGAACAGAAAAGGTGATTAATTAGATGCCACGCTAATTCCAATATATACATTTCCTTTACCATCACATGATCTACCTATTCAAAATGGGATCACTTGTGTTTGCTCTCTGGTGATCTGTGTTCAAACCCAAGTGTTGGCAGTGACACTTTACTCCTATACAACAACATTACATTTCTAAGGAGAAAGTTCCACTCAAGAACTGCTATTTTGTGGAACAAACTTCCAAATGGATACTTCCCTGAACACTATGAACTTAATCTTTTCAAGTCAAGGGTTGATCGCTATCTATCCTCCTTATCCTAATAATTTTCACTTCCTTCTATAAGAGGTGGTGATAGAAATTTATTAAGCAAAACTTAGATGTAGCACAAGGCCGAAAGTAAAGAGAACCTAGTTAGGATCAAACTCACTACTTGGTACTAATTGATCTGGTGAGAAGCTTACTAACCATTACACCATGGTGAAGTGCTCTCAACCTCCTATGTTAATATCACACACATCTTTCTATAACTCTACCATGAGTGGCTCCTGAGCCTTATATTGAGTAAAAACTTTAGTATAAAAGCATATTTTAAATGAAAGAAAAAAAAAAAAAAAAAAAAATAATGCTTAAAAAATTTATTTAAATGTATCAAAAATTAATGGTACCAAACAAAGTTTATCTTTTATTTTATTTTTAAAATTTTATTTTATTTTAAAAATGTAATAACCATTTTGGGACAAATTTCAAGTACTGAATGTAACACCCATTATGGCAGAGAGGTAGCAATAATTTCCAGGGATTATATGTTAAACAGACTTTTGATCAAAAAAATATACTCTATATAAAGTATTATATAAGATTTTAAAAATAAAGGTCAGTAAAAAATACTTTTGATACACTATAATATTTGGTAAATCAGTTCACACATTGAATGTATTATGGAAATTATTAACTCTATTATTAAAATTATTTCCTGCTTTTAGTATTTGCTATGTCATAAATATAATCATTGCTGCAATAATTTATAGTTTATATAAAAAGTTGGTATTCAATGCATGGAGCCATTAAAATCAATTCCAATGAATTTCTATATAGGATTGTAGTAATTGCTGTGTCACTATAAATGTACTCATGATAATGAATGAAAGTCGAGATATTTGTTTAATAAATACCATTCCTGACACCATAGGTTATATAAATAGAATATAATGAGCACTCCAGAGATGCGAAGGGCTATTTTGTAATAATCCTCCTTGTTCCTACTAGAGATAGATCATTAATGTCTTTACTTGTTAGAAAAATACACTAAGTAGAGAGAATTGTAAAATAAGAATATTTTCTTTATTCTCTTACCGTGGACTGTATTATAGAAGATGTATCTGCTGTTGGCATGAATGTTTGATCCACCAACCTCCCACAGTTCCACAAAATAAGTTCTTTCTGATGCAGTTCCTGCCTTGTACTCGTGTAACTGAATAAACAAAGAGAAACAATTAGTAACAATTTAAAGAGGTTGTAATTTTAAAACAGTTTATTGACTTGAGAATTATTAGAAATTTTTTTCTACAGTTTTCTAGTTATTTAGTTTATCAAAGTCATTTAAATAACAGTATTTCTCAATAAAAACAATTCACCATATTTGATGGTATGCATATAACACTATTATTTAAAAATGAAAAATAATATACATTTAAAAAAATATATATTTTTTATTTTAAATTATATATAAATATATATATATATATATATATATATATATATATAGCAGAGGAAACATTCGTACACATACAAATCTTTAATTAATTTTATTTCCAACTAATGAATAAACATACTTTTCATATAATTAAATGTACACTGATGCCTAATAACTAAATATGCATAGAAAACAGAAAAAAAAATTGATTTGATAGAAATAAATCCCATTTATTCATTTTAATGGATGAAAAAGTATTCATACAATACAAAAAAGAATACATAATCGTCATTTAATATTTTGTAGAATAGCGATTATTCACTTCTACAGCAACCAACCACTTCTTGTAGTTCTCAATGATTTGCAAATTTTAGTTGGTATTTTGTTCCATTCTTCTTTGCATATGGTCTTCAGAATATTTGTTGGAGCTCTCAATCGGATTTGAATTTTCAAATAACACCACAGATCGATTGGGTTTAAATTTGAGGACTGACTAGATTTTGCAGCGTGCTTAGGATCATTATCTTGTTGGAAGATCCAGTCAGGAGGAAGTTCAATATTTTCAACTGAAATTTTCTTCCAAAATATTTTATTATGCTGCAACATTCATTCTGTTATCTATTACTGATATGTTGCCAGTACCTTTTGCAGAAAAACATCCCAAACTATGATGCTGCTACCACCAAATTTCACTGTTGGAACTGTGTTCTTTTGTCTGAAGGCATTGCCATCATTCCTCCATACATGATTTCTAGAATTATGTCCAAACAACTCAATTTTGGTTTTGTCTACCCATAATACTCTTTTCCAATACAATTTTTCCTTATTCTTATGTTCACGAACAAATTTCAACCTGACATTTGTGTCTTTTCAATTCAGCGATGGAGTTTTCCTAGGGGAGCATGATTTTAGATTTTTTCCTATGAATTTCTTTGCTTATTGTCTGTTTAGTGACAGATTATTCATGAAAGCAAATCATCCTGCAACTCTTGACAAATAACCATTGGATTTTGTTTAATTTGACACATTAATTTCTTCAAAGATCTTGAAGTCTCCTGTGGAGCACCTATTCTTTGGTTTTCAACAGTTTTGAGTTTTTTAATACCTTGCAATGAATGAAATAATGGTAGTAAATGGAGAATTTTCTGTAACTTTTACCTTCTTTCCAGAGCTTAACAATCAATTCTTTTTGCAAAGTTGTCAATTCTTTACATCTTACCATGATGATAACGTTCTTGCACAAATATAAATTACAGAATGTTCTGCTTGTTTATTTTAGGCTAAAAATAACTACTGATAACATTATTGGAAGATTCTAGAATATTCTCCTTGAATAAACAAGAGTATTAAAGCAATTTAAAAGTTTAAAAATCTGAAAATTGCTTTGTACGAATAATTTTTTTGTCCATTAAAATGGATAAATAGGACTTATCTCTATTAAATCAATTTTTTTCTGTATTCTATGCATATTTAGTTATTACGCATCTGTGTACAGTTATATGAAAAATGTTTATTCATTAGTTGGAAATACAATAAATTAAAAATCCTCCCCCACCGCTGTGTGTGTATATAAAAAAAACACATTTTTTAATAAAAATTATATATCTTCCAGATTTTATGTGCAAAGTTGAAGTATCCAGTAGGTTAATTTTTACCCAGATACCATAGACTATCGGTACAGCTCCAAAAATCATGCCCAGCAGCTGATCTCTCCTCTGACCTAGCTTCAACAACTCAATGGGGACAAGACTGGCTTGTGTGTTTTAATATTCCAAAACAGATGCAGATTCTGAATTTACTCCAGTCATGTTGAATGGAATTATTACAATCTTAATGAAGCTCCATGCTCTGAACATCTATTAGAACTGAAAATGGTGGGAAAATGGTTGGCTCATTCTAATACTTCAGAAAGTAGTGACTCCTACCATGCTTTAAGATTAGACAAAAAATGGAATATTACTGCCACATCTGGGGTGAAAGCTGCCCACTCCTCACTTTCCAGCCTTGACAAAATTCAAAATTTATGTGGCCATGTAGGGGATGACGTGTTTCCCACCATACAGCCCCTTTCCCTATCAGTACTCTATTGCAACTTCCATGGTATATGTTCTGATAAGCTCCATTCTTTAGTGCCCCCAGTTCAGAATTTTATATTTTGAATCACCTTCATTCCCTGTGTATTCCTTTGGTAAAAAGGGTATTCCACTCTGAAAACTTCTGCCTAAGAACCACAACTTTTTACACTATTAATATTCAATCTATCATCCTCATCTTTATCACAAGGTTTCGAGCATTGTACCCACCAGCCTTCCTCAGGTGTATATAGATTTGAATAACCTACAGGTAATGTTAAACTAGAACCCTTTATTTAATCTACAGAGATGAAACTTCTCATTCCATTGTTCATGTCTAGGGATATCTGACATAGTTCTAATTTTATGGGTTCTGTTCAGAATTCCCAGATAGATATACACAATAACCAGAAAGTTAAGATAACAATCACTACTTTGTTGAACAGATGTCTGCTTGGATTCTTCCCTAAATACTATATTCTTAACCTCAAATGTTATCTATTCACCCTATCCCCATAATCTTCACTCCCTACTTCCTCTTATGTTCTTATAAAATATCCAATTCAGTAACCCTCTAACTTAAATAGTTCTTGGGACTTGTATTGAGTGAACTTTAGTACAAAAAAAAGGAAAAAAGAAAGAGAGAGAGACAAGAGAAAGAGAGAGAGAGAGACAAGAGAAAGAGAGAGACAAGAGAAAGAGAGAGACAAGAGAAAGAGAGAGACAAGAGAAAGAGAGAGAGAGAGACAAAAGAAAGAGAGAGAGAGAGACAAAAGAAAAAAAAAAGAGAGAGAATTATTTATAGTGAGTCTAATTCCATAATATAAGATTAAATGTTAAGGGTTTTAGGTCATCAAATATGATATATAACTGATAGCTTATTTAAGCATAGAGTTAAATCCTTGGAATGTTGTCAGTTTACTTTTTGTACATTGACCAATTTAACTACTTGTAATAAAAGCATACCATTTTTTTTTATCCCTCAGGCAGGATATTTCTTTTATTTTACTGAAAAATGTTTTTCTTTTTTCTACTAGGTTCCTCTGCCTTATCAATATTAGTGCATGATTACCTATTAAAGAACTATCTCAAGAGACTACAAGACAAAGAAATTTCTCCTGTAATAACCCATCAGCCACTTCAAAGCAAAGAATTTTTTCAAGAGATCTTGTCAGTTTCTTCAAAGTAATTAAGATACAGTAATTTAGAAAAAGATTGTGTCATTTGTTCTTGTTTTATGAATTTTTCTATTTTCAGAAATTTCAAGGCTTAATGATATAAAAATGAACAAAATCCAGAAAATCAGTGAGAATAACAACCAGATATTATTCAACATATTATTTACACTGTTGCCTTTGTCTGTGTTATCAACATATTTTAGCCAATGATATTCTTTGGCCTTTCTAAAAACATACATTGTATCTAGTCCATAGAGTTTGAATAACATAAGGAAAAAAAGTAAAACACTATCTCAGAAGGACATTAATATAAACATCAGTTTATGTTTAGATGTGATTCAGAACAAGATTTTCTCAACAGTCATTATTATTTTGGGGCACTTTGAAAATCCGATTTAATTTTTTATTGGTCAAAAGATGACTCTTAAAGAGTTGTATACTATCCTTAATTTGTAGATTTGCTCATCACTGACTACAAGTTTGGTCTCAATGAGACAGTCCACTGTTAAATGATTAAACTCTGCATAATGCCATCAGAACTGAGAAATCTCAATGATATAAATATCAACTATTATTGGTTATTATTATTTGTACTATTTTTCATAAAGTGAAATTAGAGTTTAAAAATCATCCATTTCTCTTGCTAAGTTTCAAATGAATAACTCCAAGACATAAAAAAAAATAAATAAAAAATAAACAGTTTTTATAATTAAACTGTTTGAGTTGTTTTCTATGGCTTACCAACCCAGTGTAGGTTATTTAAAGCCAGAAAATATTTTTAGATTGTAAGAATTGTTTTTGGAGATAATGATGATTGATGAGGGGAGAAGTGGATTCATGCCTTTCCCAAGAGTATTTGCACATAAGTGAATATAACATACCCAAACAAAATTAGAACTTGACTTATTAACAATTCCAAACCATTATCCATTAAATTGCCCACACAGCTAAGCTTACAACACTTGGTATGCCAAAGCAGTCACCCATTTAGGTATTAACCAGGATCAACATTTCTTAATTTCAATGACCATATGGGAACCAATGTTTGAAAATGATATGGTCATAAGCCTACAATTTTTATAGACAACAATAAAATAACTTTTGTCAAAACCATTCTAAAATGAAAGAATTAGAAACAAACACACAAAAAATTATACTTTTACTTGTTGGTTTTCACAAAAATATATTAGCTTTAATTGAAAGCAATGGTCAATAAAAAAACATCTTTGTGTACAGTATAATGTGCTTTTTAGTCAATTCCAATAAATAGGTGAAAGTGTTGGATATTTTCCATGCTTAGAGGAACCTGTCAGGGAACAAATGATATAAGAATAAAACATTTACAAAGTAACAGTGAATTTCTACAAATAAAAAGCCAAGATTGAAACTACACAAATGAATGATAATTATTATCTTTAAAATTAACCAAATTTTTTTTTACTGGGCAGTGGGGGACAAATTGAATGCTAAGAGTGATGTCCATAATCTATTTATATAATGTCACATATATTTGTATCATTTCTACCTTTTAGTTTTTTTTTATGCAATAAAGTAAACAAACATGAACTTCCAACCTGGAAGATAACCAGACAAGTGACATCCATAATGCCAGCATATTTCTGCATGAGCAGCATGGTAAAGTTATTGTGCAAGTATTGTAAAATTATTGTACAAGTACTAAGTTAGGTAGAGGTAGAGTACACAGATAACACATTTGATCTCTAGCAATAATACAGATCCATACAAAAACAATAGTCATCTTTGCCTATGTATAATTATGTAATTATGGATAGTTATAATGTAGAGTAATTGGACATGGTTAAGTGTAATTGTCAAAAATGCTCAACAAACGGAAATGGCAAAGTTTTCAATAAACAATAAAAAAAAGGAAGAAAAAAAACAGGACAAAATAATACTAAGCAAACGAATATATATATATATATATATATATATATATAAATAAATTTCCAAGAGTATAGAATCCAGGTAGATCTCAATGTCCAGGACATTAGGTTGATGCAAAAATAATGACGTAATAATGTTGTTTTTTGACGTATTTTTTAACGTCAAAAAACGACATTATTACGTCATTATTTTTGCACCAACCTAATAGTAACATATATATGCCAGACAAAACTAAGTAAAGCATCAGTAATAAGGCAGTAAGTTCACAGAATAAGAATGTTGTTAACATGTAAAAGGATACACTCAAGTGACTGTGGCATTCCTATTGGATTAAAAACTCACTTATGAAAAATTAATAAGAAAGGCTTAAACTTAAGTTTTTTACAGTATGGTGAAACTAGTTTAATAGAATAAGGTAACCCCCGCCCCCCCAAAAAAAACAATACACTTGAGCAAAGTAAAAAAAAAAAAAAAAAACTGACTTTGAAGACAATTCTATGTGTTACTTAGAAATTTACTCAGAATTTCATGAGTTTATCTAATTTCAGCATTAATTTTATTCCTGGCAAATTTCAGCTTGTACATATTTTTCATGGCACATTCTTTAATTTTGCGATGAGTCATTATCATCCCAAGACTTATTCAGACTATTGATCTCTTTCTCTCTTCTTCCTTTTTTTTTTTTTTATCATCACAATGTTTTAACAAATGTATAATTCAGTTTTCTCCAAAGGTACAATCTATACAGGAGGAGAAGGTAAACTGTTTTCATTTTAATAGTATCTATCAATCTTCTATTTTTATCACCGAAAACAATAAATCAAGAAAAAAAAGAAAAAAAAAGAGAGAAGAAAACAATGCTGAATATACTAAATGGACCAATCCATTATGCCAATCCTCATAGTATTTTATCTGACATAGGCAATTCCATATTTTATGAGTGAGGTTGCTTCCTGCATTTCTTGCTAAGGAAAGAAATCCATATTTTGTTGAAATCCACACAAGTCTGACTTGGCCAATTTCCCACTCAGCTCATGTATACAATTTCTATCAATGTTCACCTCTTATTATTTGAACATTTATAATCAAGAAGTATATTAGTCACCAAATAAATACAATAAAATAGAAAAGACTTGTTTATTTGAATGTTTTTTTACAATAGATATATAAAGTTGCTCATATATGAAAATAATTAGCTTGTTTCTGATGTTACAACAAATGCATTTGTAAAATTTCATAAAAACCTAACATTTTTGTAAGAGAAAAAAAATGACTATGTACATGGGGTCTGTTAAAAAAAAAAAAAAGTATACGTACTGTTGCTATGGTAACAGCAATGCTTGGAAGGAAAGTGTGTACAGTATGGTCATCTCACCACACCATAGAAGTTCCATCAGTGAATGTTGTTTGTGCAGTAGTTTTTGGCCAAGCACACATTCCCCCCAAGTCCAACAATCACTATATATTCCCCACAAAAACTTTGAAACTTTCCTCTTCAAAAATAAAATCCCTCTTGAAAGGAACAGAATTTCAAGACATTGAGGAAATCCAAGAGAATACAATGAAGCAGATGATTACTATCCAAAAAAAGAATTCCAGGAATTCTTCCATCAATAGAAACAACACAGGATAATGTGTGGCTTCAGAAGGTCATTACTTCAAAGGAGAGTAAATGCTGACCCAATACTCTTTGATCAAACGTCTTATATATATATATATATATATATATATATATATATATATATATATGTGAGAGTGATTGATATTAAATAGTGTTTTTTGAACAGGGGAAAAATTCCTATTCAGTGGACTTAATGACTTCAATGTAAGAATCAGCAATTCCTTGGTTGTGTCACCTGATTCATTCTCCCCCACCACTCACATGCACAGGAGAGACCTGCAGGAGCAGACAAAATTTTTTTCTCCCATATAATTAAATAAAAAACAAAAAATATACAAAGAATACCATTGCCATCATTTTTTATATAACATAAGGAGCATACATGGAGTAATATATATATATATATATATATATATATATAATATTCATAATTAAGTAATTCATTGAGTCTAGAAGAAACCTCAACAGAATGTAGAAAGCACTGGACGGCCGTTTCATCCTATATTTGGGACTCATCAGCAGTGCGTATCCACTACTGAATGATGAGTCCCAAATATAGGACAAAAACGTTCGTCCAGTGCTTTCTGCATTCTGCTGAGGTTTCTTCTAGACTCAATGAATTATTTAATTATGATTATCTCAAATCCTCTTTAATTTCTATCATATATATATATATATTAAACTGCTTATGGGCATATCATATTGAAACACTGGTTCCTATACAAACCCCCAAATTAACCCTGGTCAGTACGCAGATGGGTGACCACTTGGATATACCAAGTGCTGTAAGATTGGATGTGCAGGTGGCGTAGGGAATAATAGCTTAGAATTGTTAATTGGAGAGCCAAATTCCAAATTGTATTTGCTTTATTCACTTATACACAAGTACCTTTGAGAAATGTATAAATCCACCTCTTCTCACCCAACTATGGGTTAATTAGTAAGACTTGTACCATTAAGAAAAAAATCTCTTAATCTACAAACATTTTCTTGCTTTAAATAACCTGCAAGTATTTGATAAGTCATAGAAAACTAATCAATCAATAAATGTACATTGAACTAATAGTGTATAATCAAATGACAAAATGAAAAAAAGAAATAAAGAAAAAAGGACTCCTTAGTAATGTATTTCATCCTGGGAAGGTAGTTCTTCAAACTAATAATGCAGAGGGGAAATATAACCACTGGTTACAATTTTAGATTGAAAACTTTAAAAGATACAACGGTATTTAGCTTTAAATTTTAGAGTACTGCATATCAAGATTTTTTTCCAATTTTTCATTCAATTATCCCCAGACATGCATTCCCTTATATATAAAAGGAGTGCTGAAAAATTCTCAGCCTGATCTACTTTCCAAAATCTGATCCAAGAACAATTTTTTTTTTTTAATTCTTTCTTGGTCAGGCCAAGAAATTCGTAGCACTCCCTTGTGCATCGAAGGGATTGCAAACAGGTCAACTTTGGATAAAAAGTAGACAAAACAAGTACAAAGTATAGCATAAGTTGAAAAGCTACCCTATGTAAAGGTTATAAGAATTAAAATAATAGGACAGATGTAAGATGAAATATTAGGTCAAAATTGCATGCTGTTACACTAATTTGTTCAGATTAGTGTCTTCATCATGGTTGTTATTGTCACAACATTTTGGCTATTGTACTCTTTGGCCTTTTTCAAGAGTCTTTTAGAATTGGTAACCTGAGAATTTAAAATTGAACCCTTTATTCAATCCACTGGAGTAGATTTTTCTCACTCCCACTCTTCATACCAAAGGATATCACCTATCAGTTAATTATTCCTAGTTAATTCTTCTTATACCTTTTTCCTGAACTTCTCTTTAAATTCTTCAAAGTGACAGTAAACAAAGTAAAAGGAAACTTAGCTTTCATTGTTCTTTCATGGTATATAAAAATAATTGGATACAAAAGACCAATTAGCTGGTTATGATTTAAGTATAGTAGAAAGCATCCAGAGCATGTTTGAGTATCCAGTTAATTATACACTCTCTTTAATTGGCAAAACTTTATTAAAGAAAAGTATAGGTCACACCACTGTTAATGCACTCAGATTTGTGTATTTTTTTTTTTTATTCTTTGGAGAATTTAAATCATTTTTTTTTTCTAAAACAGGACCCCCTGTTAACTAAAGTTTGCTCTGAATCATAAAATAAAAAATGCAATAAAACTAAGAAATTATTTAATTAGAAAAGCTGTTAATTGCTTTTATGAATAAGATATGTTATAAACACTATTGTCTTAACAAAAAAAAATTTTTTTCAATAAATAATGAATTTTTATTTTTTAAAATTTTAATTAGAATAATTTACAAAGTTTTAAATCTTTTCAAAGTCTGTATTAATTTGTACCAGTTAGGAGATATTGTCATTTAGTAAAGATTATATTTATTAATCACAAATGGAAAAAAGTTACTGCAATTCATTGACCCACAGTATTTTAAAAAGGATTCTGGATTTTTTCATTTGTGTGTATAAATTTGCTGATTTTTGTAAATATTGTTGTCCATACACAACATTATCAGAAAATAAGAGCATTAATTAGTAAATTTAAAGCCAAAGTACTAAAAATTCAATAAAACATTAGATTACTAATATTTTCATAAATTTTAAAAACTACTGGGTAGTTGAAAAAAAAAAAAAAAATACATACATGGAAAATGGCACTCACATTATATTCATCAACTAATTTTTACATATATGTTCCCCATAGAAGAAAATAGTTAAATTTTCCAAACATCAGCTGTCAACAGAGCTGCCAACACCTCATAAAAACACCCACCTCTATGTTAAAAAGATGCTTTTCTGTGATATTTTAAACTAAAAGTAATATTTATTTCAAATCAGATTAATTAAACTTTAAATCAGGTAATCTTCCCCAAAGTTTCAAAAAACTATATTTTTTAATAGAGAATTACATCATGCAGAGAGAATTGTAAATATGGCCATTTTGAATGATAAAACAAAAAAAAAAGCAAAAAAGCCATTCCAATCAATTTAAATTCATTTTGAAATACAGCAAATTATTTTGCTCATTCAAATATTAAATTTAATCTATTAGCTTGAAATTAAATTTAAAATAAAAGCTTCAAGAAAGATTCTTCATTTTTAAAAGTTAATTTTAAACCTTAGGTATCCCTTTACTTTGGTGGTACCTAAATAAAATTAACTCCTAAAAAAACAACAACAACATACAAGTAGGTAGTCAATATTTGATGAACAAATGAGAAGTGTTTTGTTAATATTTCAATATTTATTCACATCATTTTCAGCAATATTTTTCACAATTTGTTATTTGTTTTTTTTTGTTTTTTTTAAAATGGTGGTATGTTGTGTCAATACTGCTAAAAAAATAAAAAAACCCAAAAAACAAGAAAGTTTGTATTACCTAGTGGTGACTGAGATAAGACCTTTAAAGATATATAACCAGAGGAAAAGAAAAGCCTTGGCATGGCCTTTTGTGCATTTTTGCTCAATAGAAACCATGAACTTTTTGTCTCTCTACTCACTGTAAGTGTTGTTTTTAAAATAACTTTTTTCACTTTTGAACTTCACTTAAAGCTATTTTGGCTACTTTAGAAAGAAGTCATTTTTAATTTAAAATTGATACTACTATAGTTCAATGATTCTAATGCAAACATGATTGAGTGGATGGAAAAAGTAGAATTGGTATATTATCTACTAGCTTAAAAGCTTCCCCATCTGGCAGCATTTAAACTAGCTCCTGTGGAGGCCTCTTAATTGGGCCTTCATCAGAATAAGTAGGGAGGGGGAGATGAAATAGAAACAAACTGCAGAAGAACTCAAAATTGATCACTGCATTTAAGTATTGCATTAATATTTAAGTTTACCCTATCAATGATAATTCTTCTGCCTCAATTTAAATACACTTTGATGTACGTAAGTCCTTACTTTCCATACAAACAATTATTTTTATTTTATAGGTGACTTTTGCTGGATTTTGCTGCAATTAAATTTTGATTATTCTCAAATTTATTTCTAAGTTATAAAAACTGATATTATACAAAAAAAATTGTCGCAAAAGGTCATGTTAAAAAAAAAAAAAAAAAAAAAAAAAAAAAAAAAAATCCCCTCCAAATAATCACAGTAATGAAAACTTGGGAATTCAAAATTTCAGGATTTTGGGACCAAATCAGGCCTGAAATGTTTTTACTTATAGAGTCTGCCTGATTCCAAAATGGTATATGTTGGGCTACGGCCTCTAGGAGTAAAGTTGAAAAAGTGTGACACACTGACATTTGCATTTATCATATAGATGACTTTCACATGTCAATGGTAGTCAACCCACAAATATGTTGGAGGATACTGACAAACCATTCTCTACGAGTGAAGAAACCTTCCTACTCAACTTGATAATATTTTACAAAATTCCAGAGATGAGTGTTGCAGTTGGTAATGAGTGCAGAAGAAGTGATTTTTGTTAAGGTCTCCCACAACCACAGAAGAGTATTAGACAGAAAAGACTATCCCATATTGTTGCTATGATCAGGAGATCAAAAGAGAGGGCATGGGTAACAACACAACACCATCTGCCAAGAGAAGAAATAATGAAGATAGTGGCAACTATGATAAGGTATTTAAAAAATAGTAGCTCTCAGTATATAATTGGAGGAAAACAGTTTTGAGATTTCTTGTATGAGCTTCTTCACTCAGAATTTGTGACCGGACAATTAATCAGTGGTGGACTATTATGCACCCCCCACCACACACACACACTCAATATAATTTGTGGTTGGACTACTTATTGACTGATTTTTGTATCTATTTACAGAGCAATCAACTTCATTGAGATGTATATTCAACAAATGCTAAATACAATAAAATGGAAGAAAGGGATAAAATAAGAAAACATTGATAAAATGTAATGAGATAAGATGTTTAACAATGAAAGCAAAAATGAAGGGTAAATTCAGCCACTTGACACACCCAATCCAAAGGTTGAGAATTTAGTACTTCTCTCTGATTAGACCAACAAAGACAAAGGCACTTAAGATGTAAATGGATTATAAGATTTCTGAAGAGTTCCAAAATAGGTTATTAGTCTAAAGTTAGAATGAGAACTAAAATTGCAAAGAAAATGAATATGAAAGGAAAAAGAAAAATGATTAAAATATATGCAATTTCACATATGGCTATGATATTTTAATGTTACTACTAATATTGACAATGATGTTAGGTTGATGGATTTTACAACATATCAGAACTTGTTGCTATGAAAGCAGAGAATAGTAATAATAATACAAATTTTATCATCCTTCATTTTCCCCTAAAACTATTAAGAGTTTAATAGGAAAAATGGACTGTAGTTAAACGTTACAAGTCAGAGTAATTAAATATTTGTTAACACATTCACTGATATGCTGGATATTTAAAACTTTACATAATCTATGTTTCTGTTAGAAATCACTTTATAAAATAATTTACCATATATGCTTAAGTATAGTGCAAGTTTTTGCCAGTTATTTATGTAACAAAAAAAAATAAATAAGAGAAAATAAAAAATAAATAGAAAAAAAATAAATAGAAAAAAATAAAATGAAATAAAAAATGAAATAAAAAAAAAAAAAAAAAAAAAAAAAATAAAATAAAAAAATAAAATAAAAAAAGGTGGTTGCATTATACAGTTAAATTTTTTCTGGCCAGGTTAAAATTTATGTATTCTTAGTGACCATAACCTACTTGATAGGCTTACATTCTCACAGTACCTTTGGCTAACCTTAACAGTACATGTAAGCTTCTTTAGCTTGTCTCCAGTAGCCTACATTCATTCTTTCTGTTGCTACATGAACAGCAGAACACCATTCACTACATGTGTTGCTTAAAATGTAGAAATGCTTAATATAAATGAAGAACTAATGTTTTTTTTCTCTAATTTGTATTAATCATTGTTTGCATGCATTTACATCACTGAAGTATTACTTTTCCAATGGTAGCTCTTTAGTCTGATACGTATATTATTATTATTGTTGTTGTTGTTTTTATTATAAGAGATTATAATAAAAATGATGAAATCACTACAGAAAAGCTTTAATGTTTCAATACTGACTGTACTTCTTCAGGCAATGGCAAGTAACTGGAGATTAAATGATTTTAAAAAAAATTTAAAAACAAAGTGTTACCTCTTTTCCGAAAGTTAAAAGGTGGGGAGGGGGCATAAGGTCAGAATTAAAAATAGGCTCATGGGTGTTTTGATTAACCAATTAAATGTCAGATCTATGCTATATAGAAAAGTAAGCTCAGAGCATAGAGCAAATATGAACTGTCAAACAAGAGATGTAAAGAATATGAACTGTCAAACAAGAGATGTAAAGAATATGTACTGTGTGAGTGAGTAAGAACAATCTCACTCAATCATGTTTCACTGCCAACTGCGTAACGCTAAAAGAGAATGTCCATACATGTGCAATAAAATCTCTTCTGATTTGTTACTAAGTTACATCAAGAGTGTGTAACTAGTTGTGGAGACATTCAAAAATGGCTGGAGATTTTCCAGACAGACCATGTATATGTATGTTTGTTTTGTTTTGTTTTTTGTAAGTGGTAACATTGTCATCAGACATCAATGGAGTGAAATTCACCTACTAATTATACTCACAATAACACGAGGATTCAATTACCTTTGAAGCACAAGAATTAGGTAGATTTCTTCCTTTCTTATGGGTAATTGAGTTTCCTGTACAGGTCTAATAATCAACTTTAAAAACTTTGCAATTACAACTGAGTGTTGGATGTTGATCATTAAGCAAATGTCTTGAGGCCAAAATCTGCCAAGTAAATTCAAATGCCTCTTAAAGAGATTATATCAATTTAATGTAAATAGCAAAGTTGAAGGGACATAAAATATGAAAAGGTATTTCAACAAGAAATGAATTTATATTTTATATGTCATGTGATAATGAATTCAGCTGAAACCTCTTTAAAAAATATGAATGTATAATTTAATTTTGGCATGGAAGTTTAAAAAATGTATCTCTGAAAATGGGTATTGTTTCGAGTTTCTTTTACAACTTGATTTTTGTTACGGTTTTATGGTAAATAAGATCTATTTCTCTGTCAAAAAAAAAAAAAAAAATATTATTTCCCAGGACATACCAGTCACCTAGTTATGAGTTCAATCTCTGGATAAAGTTGTGAAAATGATATGCATCCAGCATGAACAGATAAGAAATAGCATCACATGGGCAAAAATTACAATCATCAGCTCATGAAAAATCTCTTACCAGTTAAAAAATAAATGTATCCATAATAACATATATAAGGCAAAAACATTGTGTCTAGTCCATTGGAACATAAAGCCGAAACATTGCCTATTGGAACATAAGTCCGAAACATAAGGCCGAAACATAAGGCCGAAACATAAGGCCAAAACATTGTTTCTATAATAATGTATTTAAGACCAAAAGATTGTGTCTATGATAATGTATATAAAAATCAAAGATGAGAACAATAATTTAACTAAATCAAATGAATTAAAAATTTATTAAACACATTTCCTTACTTTCTTGATTTTACTATGAGCAAACAAAATCAACAGACATTATTTTCAAAAATGTAATGAAGATCAAAATGGTTGTGCATTATTTGAGACCTGATTAATTTAGAGGAAAATAATAAAAACCACGTTACGATTATAAACACCAAAATGTGTCATTGTGTGAATTCTTCCAAAATTACCAAGTCAACTAAAAATGTAATGAATGTCAAAATTTAAATTTAATTGAATATTTCTATAACTTTAACATTTATTTGTAATCAGTAACTGGCATTTGTTGTATTTCTATCCATACCACCACCAAATCTTATATAGAACATTGATTATATCAATAAAACCTTTCTTAGACTGAAGATATTCCTTATCTGAATAAAACATGTTATTAATAAGTTTTTCAATCTAGTCATTCAACTAAATCAATCTCCAGTTGTAGCAATGGAGACATCCTAAAAAGCTGAAGACTGATACAATTGACATTAGTACAGCAAAGTGGTTTGAATTCAGTTTTCCCTACTCTTAGAATGGCTGCTAACTAAGACTTAAGAGCCCACTGTTATTTAATCCATAGCAGGTAGGGAGTAAACTTGGCTAACCGATTCCCTCTCCATGCCAATCGTCCTTCCGCTACTCAAACATTCACATTTCTCAGCTAATGTTCACCAACAGATCAACTGAAACATTGTGCTAACCAGTGTTGCAAGATTGGGTTAAATCTGAAAAGTTAGTTCTACTAAATTCTGGATTGATTTTCTTCTCATGTTAGCCTAGTTTATTTTACAATTCACAAATATTGAATTTCAAAATTGAGTAGTGTTGCACTTTCAAAAATAGCCTTTCAATCTGCTAACAAAAAGGCGGCGATCAATAGTTCAAAAAAAAAAAAAAAAATCTTTGGAATGATAATGACTCATCTGAAGATTACAGAATTCTTTTTTCCACTCCATTTCCCAGCTGTCATCTAAAAAGAATAACTTTTCATTTGATTTTGAAAGGTTAAAACATTTTGGGAAGGAAAAAAAAGATGTTTGTCTTTTTGCTGTAAACCTAGAATTGTAAGTGGAAATTTAAAACAAGATAGATTTTCAAACATCCTTTTCAAAAAAAAAAAAAAAAAGATCTGAGTGCTGGTCATGATTACAAGATTATTGTAAGTGATTCCACAGCAGTATTGGGTACTTATAGTGAGATGCAGAACCAAACCTCTCCCACTCACTGTGAAGTCAATGAGCAAATCAAGAAAAAGAAACTTAGGCAGTACTTGGCCATCCTTTATTCCAGCAAAGAACTATACATCATAGTGTGAGTTTTAAACAGTACTTGATAGGCTACTTTGGAGGAAGAACTTCTTGGCCTGGATTAGAAATTGAATTTTTTCCTCTCTCCTGTGTGAATATGTGGTAGTAAAATGCAGAGGCCTCAGTTTTCAATCCTCTGTTCCAATCAGTGAGCTGTATCTATAAATTATTTGAGGTTATCTTTTCTATTCAACTATACACAAATTTTGGGCCTTATCTTTTCAAGCTTTGTTTCACATTTTTAGTCTAAACAGAGAATATTTTTGTCTAGCAATCTTCAGTGTAGAAATGTAATTTCATTGTCTGTTCATTTATCAAATAAATTTTATTATCAAATAAATTTTATTATCAAATAAATTTTATTATCAAATAAATTTTATTATCAAATAAATTTTATTATCAAATAAATTTTATTATCAAATAAATTTTATTATCAAATAAATTTTATTATCAAATAAATTTTATTATCAAATAAATTTTATTATCAAATAAATTTTATTATCAAATAAATTTTACTTTAATTATCAAATAAATTTTACTTTAATTATCAAATAAATTTTACTTTAATTATCAAATAAATTTTACTTTAATTATCAAATAAATTTTACTTTAATTATCAAATAAATTTTACTTTAATTATCAAATCTCAGTATGTTTTATACAGAAAATGAAAGGCAGAACTTCATGTAAATATCTTTCATCTGTGTCACTGCACGTCAGTCATCCGTAACAGATATGCCAGAAGTGAATAAGAAATAATACTGGGATTGCCTCAAGATTCAGCATATTGGCAGTGAACAGAATGGTATATATATATATATTTTCAGAGTGTTTCAGAGTCTCAATGATATTTTATATTACAAAGTTTTGACAAATATATTTTCCCTCTTTTTCTTTTTACTTATTTTCCCTTTTTTATTGCTTTTTTTAATTTGTTTTTTTTTTTTAAATTTATTTTCACTTGTTTATATTAATTTCCCTTTTTGTCCCTTTATTTTACTTATTTTCCCCTGTTTTTACTTATTTCTCCCCCTTTTTTTTTTTTACTTATTCCCCTTTTTGTTTACTTATCCCTCCTTTTTGTTTACTTATCCCCCCCTTTTTTTTACTTATTTTCCCCTTTTTTTCTTTTTTATTTCCTCCAACCCTTTTTTATTTTCACAGCCAACCATTCTGCAACCCCAAAGAGCATATTTTTGAGTCATTTGGACAAAGACCATTGATTTTGGAACAACTGTCTTTGTTTACACTTTCATTTTCAAATATCCAAATGCAATAACTGATTCCAGAAGTTGAAAAGGGAGGCAATTTTTTTTTTTTTTTAAGTTTGAATAATAATAACAACAATAACCTAGAATATTCATAACTTAATCATTCAAGGTTACCTCACCTTGGGGAGGAGTAATGATTATTGATCTAATTTAATAAGTTACTACTACTATGTAGAGATTCTGAACCTCACTGGGTGCTTATACACTTGTGGTAGTGTGTCAGATAAAACTGAATTTAGCTTCAAATTAAATTTATATTTAAATCCCATTAAAAGCACTGGTTCTCATTTGATCACTAAAGTTAAGCAGCATTGAAACTTTCAAAATATCAGGAAGTGTAAGCAGATTGTAGCCTTGTGCCAAACTAAGTAAAGTTTAGTAAACAAATATTGCCTAATTACTTGAAGTGCAAAATAAATTCCACTGACTGGTTATTTATCTTAATTCAAAATAATGTATACATCACTTCTTTTCTTGGAATTTTCAGTAATTTGCCAATTATCTTTCTATTTTTTTTTTTTATCTTCGAAAGCATGAAAGGATGAAACTTGAGAACAGAGTGAATTATGTTTTTCTTTGTTTTTCTCACTCCCATCAACTTTACTCACCTCAAAATGTCACCTGTCCTTTTATAAGCATGCCCACCTCCCAACTCATAAAACTCATCCCCTAAACTATCTTTATCTCTGCCCTCCCTAACCTCCCCCTTGACTGACTTTAGCATAATTGCCCAAGCCTTTAATCCACATATAATTTCCATGTTAACTGGATTTTTTCTCTTTTCATACATGAATCTACATAGAAATTTAAAAAGAAACATAGCAGTAATAATAGAGAATTTAAAATGCAACAGAATCTTCAAATGACAACAGATTACAGTTTATGCCTGAGAAGGCATTGAGAAGAAAAAAAGAAATTGCTTTAACCAGTATATTGGTTAAATTTGTTTCTTATCATCAACAAATGATCAAACAAAATTTTCAATAAACCTTCCTCACACCACTGAACGACACTCATCTCTTGTTTAAAAATTAAGATTTAAAAAGAGAAAAAAAAAAAAAAAAAAAAAAAGGATGGGGTGCAAATGAGTAAAGATGACATTGTCACTTTATTTAGATGTTCAAAAGTAGAATCACAACTATTTCATATCTCTCAATATCAAAAGGCAAATTTTGCTGAAAAAAAAAAAAAAACTGGGTTAATGAAGCTATTGTCCTTTTCAAATGGGATTTTTATGTATATTTATCAGTGAGTGTGTTAGCATTGAAGAAGACATGAAGTTCATATATTATTTACTTTCTATCAGCTAAAACTATTTTTAAAAGAAAACAAAAACAAGGCTATATATATATATATAGATATGTGTGTGTGTGTGTGTGTTTTGTTTTATGGCATATCAACCTCAACGAGTTATTTAATGCCAACACGATTTTCATGGCTGGTAACTTTTTTTTTTTTTTTTTTTTTTTACCAGAAATATATTGCTGGTATAAAAAAAACTATTTTTACACTTTTCTGTTTTTAATGTTCTGTTTAGGGGTTAACTATTTGCCCATAGCTGGGATCCTAACATGTGCTACCACCCCAGGTCAGGGCAGATCTGAGAGCATCAGCAATTAAGAGGTGGTTCCACACTCCTAAAACCTCCTGATCAGAGGCCTTGCTGTTGGATGTAGTCTATCATCATACACAGGATGTGGATGTAGTTTATCCTTTGCAGAGGTACAGTTGGTGTAATCTGAAGCCCCGGCCGACAGCGCAATGTGTGTGTGTGTGTGTGTGTGTGTGTGTGTGTGTGTGTGTGTGTGTATATATATATATATATATATATATTTTTTTTTTTAACAATAAAAAATATTAAAAAATTAAATAAAAATCTTCAGACACACTGGGTTGTAGATTAATATTCTTTCATTTTTATTATTATTATTTCATTTAGATTTCTCGACTAGTTTCGGCCAACATGGCCATCATCAGGAGAAGAAATATTTCTGCTTGCTGGTAGCAGTGAACTACAGAAATGAATGTCTTGATGGAGAAAATGAAGTTTTGTCTGTAGTTTTCATTTGTTTTTTTATCTTTTCAACATGAATCTTTTAACATTCCTTGTGTTGGTCAAACAGTCTCTTTTAATTTGTTATTTAAGATAAGAGCTGGATGGATCCACACACACACACATATATATATATATATATATATATATATATAGCCTTCCTTGAGATGATTAACTATATACATTTGCCTTACAGAAACAAAAATTAAAAACAATTAAAATACCATACTTTATTGGTATTTAAGACTCCATGGCATTTTATTAAAAAAATCTCCTGGGTCATATACGTAAAATTGATATATCTGATAAGCTAATGTTAACCTAGATGCCAAAGGCTACTGCTACCTAGCCTAATTCCATAATGCTCTAATATTAAATGTATAATGTGTGGGAAGTATTATAGGCTTTAAATATGGTAAGTAGGAATTAGCAAAATCCAAAAGATGAATTTTCAATTTTAAATATCTTGGATGTAGCTCATACGGTTTTTTTTGTTTGTTTTTTTTCACAAACCAAGGAAATAGAAAATTTAGATAAATTTCTCATTTTAAAAAAGCCATAAAGATCTTGGGTAACTTATTTGAAAGCTAAGTCAAGAAATAACTTAAAATAACTTAAAAAAATAAATAAATAAATTAATCAAAAAAAAAAAAAAAAAAAAAAAAAAAGAAGAAATGCAAGAGATTTGGCTGTCAGACAATGAAGCCAGTAACTAATCCTCTTGACAAAGACAGTTACTCATGAATGGATTCTTTAATTTAACTGTTAATTACTTTGAATGTCTGAACATGGTTTTAATGCTACAAGGCATAAATATTCATAATATTAAATAAACACAGTTGTACAATACATTATCTAAAAAGGATACATACTTCAAATAATGTTAGAAACACGTTTATGATAGTCATTAATTTTTTTTATATCATTAAAACTAAATTTATTTCTCAATTTTACCATTTTTAACTTAAATTCAATGTATAAGCAATATACTAAAGATAACCACCCTCTCTCTCATATATATATATATATATATATATATATATATATATATATATATATATATATATGTGTATAGTTTTAAGTTGTGCTATATTTATGGGATAAAGTGCTCAATATCAGAGATAGAGCGTATGTAAATATAAAAGTGAACATTGAAGAATATTACAGTTAGATTTACGTTAGGAATATTCAAACACAGTGGCGTTCCATATCACGTGACGTCCACGTCTAACGACAGACGCTACTTGTAAACAAACAGTAATTTTAATTTATTTGTAACAAACAGTTATTTCTGAAGAAAGATTGAGGTCAATCTGATATATATATATATATATATATTGTAAATATAACAGTATGTATTTCTATTGACAGTACATGCATTTGGTCTACTTCCAACGCTATTAAATTTCAAGTCATTATTTAGAACCAAATTCAACTATCACTCCCCGCCCCCCACCAATCAACTTCATTAACAGTGTCAGAAATAACCTGCAAAACCTCCTGGGCATTCATAATTCTTGCCCTTGTTGTCATGGTATTAAAATTCAATTACCTATTAACAGAAAAATCACATAATAAATTTACTGATTTTGAAGCATGCCACTGCCACATGGCAGTTGCTGTGTTGCGTTGCTTACTTGATTTAATAACGTATATTCTTATATGGTCAATTGGTATTATTAGATTTGAAAGTAAATAAATGTACATGTCTGATCAACCCTATCTGATTGGTCTGTATGAAAATGGTTTAAATATTGAAGGTAACTAAAATTGTCATTCATTCATGTACTAGATTTGTTTAATTTTTTTTATATAACTTATATAAATCATATTTTATGTAACATTTTTTAGAATGTTAAGATATTTCAGGATAAACTTTTCAAAGTAAGTTTTAAATTAAATGCAAATTAAATCAATGTTATTGTCATTATCCCATTTTATCAAAAGTTTCATAAAGAATCAAATTTTTGGATAAATATTACAAAGAATTATTAATAAAAACAACCACTTTCATTTCTTTTTATTAGAAAAAAATATTTTTACTTGTGGATCTTTAAAATCTCTCTCTCTCTCTCTCTATATATATATATATATATATATATATATATATATATATATATATATAATAAAATGTTTAAAAATTTGTTTTACACAGAAAAGATTGTTGTTTGCAACAAGCATGTATTTCTTAAGGTTTTAGGTTTTAAAGGTTTGTGTAGTAGTATATTAGTAGGGGGGTGGCTAGTTCAGTCTTTGGTGTCTCAGTATAGGAAACTAACAAACTGAAGTGTTATGGCCATATCACATTGAAACAAGTTCCTGTACAATTACCTAAGTTAAGCAATGTTGGGACTGATCAATACCTAGATGGGTGACTATTCGGAAATATCAGTTGCTGTAAGCTTGGATGTGCAGATGGTGCAATGGATAATGGCTCGGAATTACACTGCATTACAGCGAATCAGTGTGGCTAGACATCTGATTGCTTCAAGCTGGGATTGAAACCCGACTGATTTGACAGCTGTCAGATATCTTACCTCTAGGCTCTTGTCACATGGCAGAAAGAAAGGGAATGTTAATGGTTTTCTCTATACAAAATACATCTGCAGCTCAGAGAACTCAATTCATACTTGAAGAGTAACGCTTAATAGCAGTAGGAGCTGCCATTTTTAAAAAAAACCTCTCCATAATATATATATATATATATATATATATATATATATATATATATATATATATATATTTATTTTTATGAGAAATATTTCCTTCTTAAAAATCATAAATATGGTCTAACCTGTTGAGAAAAACCAGAATTTTAGTTACAACATTTTTTTTTTTTTTTAAAACCACACATAGTACTTGAATAGGGGAGAAAATAGACAGAATGGACAAAAGAAGAAAGGGCGTGAGAGGAGAAAGAAACGAGGGCAAGAGGTGCGAGAGAGAAAAGAGTTAGAGGATAGAAAAGAGAAAAAAGGAGTTGTAGGATAGGAGAGAGAGAGAGAAAAAAGGAGTTGTAGGATAGGAGAGAGAGAGAGAAATGATGTGAAGGAGAGAGAGAGAGAGAGAAATGATGTGAAGGAGAGAGAGAGAGAAATGATGTGAAGGACAGAGAGAGAGAAATGATGTGAAGGACAGAGAGAGAGAAATGATGTGAAGGACAGAGAGAGAGAGAGAGAAATGATGTGAAGGACAGAGAGAGAGAGAGAGAAATGATGTGAAGGACAGAGAGAGAGAGAGAGAAATGATGTGAAGGACAGAGAGAGAGAGAGAGAAATGATGTGAAGGACAGAGAGAGAGAGAGAAATGATGTGAAGGACAGAGAGAGAGAGAGAAATGATGTGAAGGACAGAGAGAGAGAGAGAAATGATGTGAAGGACAGAGAGAGAGAGAGAAATGATGTGAAGGACAGAGAGAGAGAGAGAAATGATGTGAAGGACAGAGAGAGAGAGAGAAATGATGTGAAGGACAGAGAGAGAGAGAGAAATGATGTGAAGGACAGAGAGAGAGAGAAATGATGTGAAGGACAGAGAGAGAGAGAAATGATGTGAAGGACAGAGAGAGAAATGATGTGAAGGACAGAGAGAGAAATGATGTGAAGGACAGAGAGAGAGAAATGATGTGAAGGACAGAGAGAGAGAAATGATGTGAAGGACAGAGAGAAATGAGGTCTAGGACAGAGAGAAATGAGGTCTAGGACAGAGAGAAATGAGGTCTAGGACAGAGAGAAATGAGGTCTAGGACAGAAGGAGAGAGGTCTAGGACAGAAGGAGAGAGGTCTAGGACAGAAGGAGAGAGAGAGAAATGAGGTCTAGGACAGAAGGAGAGAGAGAGAAATGAGGTCTAGGACAGAAGGAGAGAGAGAGAAATGAGGTCTAGGACAGAAGGAGAGAGAGAGAAATGAGGTCTAGGACAGAAGGAGAGAGAGAGAAATGAGGTCTAGGACAGAAGGAGAGAGAGAGAAATGAGGTCTAGGACAGAAGGAGAGAGAGAGAAATGAGGTCTAGGACAGAAGGAGAGAGAGAGAAATGAGGTCTAGGACAGAAGGAGAGAGAGAGAAATGAGGTCTAGGACAGAAGGAGAGAGAGAGAAATGAGGTCTAGGACAGAAGGAGAGAGAGAGAAATGAGGTCTAGGACAGAAGGAGAGAGAGAGAAATGAGGTCTAGGACAGAAGGAGAGAGAGAGAAATGAGGTCTAGGACAGAAGGAGAGAGAGAGAAATGAGGTCTAGGACAGAAGGAGAGAGAGAGAAATGAGGTCTAGGACAGAAGGAGAGAGAGAGAAATGAGGTCTAGGACAGAAGGAGAGAGAGAGAAATGAGGTCTAGGACAGAAGGAGAGAGAGAAAAAAAATGAAAGAGTGGATGCATGAGGTGAGAGTGAAATGATTGAAAGGTGAGAACTGAATATTTACAAAGACTTTATTAGCTTCTGTTATTACCACTGAATTTATCTTCATAATTTCTATTTTATACGCACTTATCTAATCATTTCCCCAGTTGGCCATGAAATGCTAATGGCATTCTTTTAATATTGACATTTGAAAAATAATAATAAAAAAAAAATATTTTTTGTGTATAATAGTAATAATAGTCTAACTTATTTTTAGGATACAGTAACATTCAAAACATTATTATTTTATAAAAGTATAGATTTGAATTTTGCAAAAACATTTCAAAATCTTGTGCACTTGAATTTTTAATAAAACACGGTCATATTCTATTTTTTTTTATTTTTAACAGAAAAATAAATTTGTGATGCTTGAAATGTATCCTGCAAAACAGAAGTGCAAGTAGGTTGTGGTAATATAAATTGTTGCCACTAAATTATGCAGAATGAAATCCCTGGGCAAATTTAAAGAATGCTGGGTTTGAAAACAATTTCAAATATTCACCAATCACTCCTTAACCAAGCAAGAAATTCTGATTATGCAAGGTATTCAAGTTTAATGGCTACTGACAACAGTTTTCATTAATGGGGATTTTTTTTTTTTTTTTTATTCATCTGATTTCATTTTTGCTTTTTTAAATATTTTTTTTCACTTAGAAAAGGAACAAAGAAAAGAATAATTGAATGAATGCATACTAAAAGTCAGAATGAAAGTAAATTTTTTTTTGATTGAATTAATGAGGACGCTTGATTTATTATAAAGAATGTAGGGAGGCATCACCCATTTTCACCATTATCCTATTTCTTTTTATGATATTTCAGGTACAAAAGACAAGTCAGTCCCTGTTATGATATAATTGATCATACACTTTGTATTTGAAGAGAAATGTTTTATTTGAAATTTCATGACATCACTAATATTCATTATTCACAATATTCTTCTCATATTCCATGATTATATTTTAAGCAGAAAAATCAATATGGCTATTGCTCCCTCTATGGTGATTTTCTAAGCTCAGCTTAGATGTGACACAAAGCCGAAAGTATGGAGCACACAGTGAGGATCAAACTCACTATTCAGTTGTAATTGAATTAGCAAAACAAACTTGTTAACTATTACACCACATTGAAGTGCCCAAATAATTTTCTAAGCATCTTAGATGTGATACAAGGCTGACAGTATGGGACACCTGGTGAGGACTTAACTCCCTAACTTTAAAATTCAAAATAATTTCTCTTTCCAAGTTTATTCATACATTTATCTTTATATTCATCATTCATAAAGTTTTCTTTGATCACTGACTTCATGCTTCATAAAATATGTTATTTAACTTCACAGTTGATTACACAAGTTTACTTAGTTTTACTTACATATTTATTGTTCAGTCAGATTATTTTACTGTATAGTGTCAACTGAAAATTGCCTAGAAAATAAACATGAAAGCATATATAGTAGCTATATGACCTCAATTAACAACCTGGTTCTCAGGTATTTTTCTTAATAGAAAACACAATACTCTCAATGACCCACTATAGAATGATTTACAATTAGCACCTGTGTTTTTTTTTTCTTTTATTTATTTTTAGTTGTTTTTTATGTTCTTTTTAGTTATTTTTTAATTACCCTATTTGATATCACCCCCTCAAAAAAATAAAAATCTGGGTTTATATGTTAAGCTGTGGTATCTGGTAAGCTTTTTTAGACTCTGTAAACAACCAGCTCTTGTAACTCACCTAACTCCATAAAAAAAGCTAAATAAAGACAGGAGGGAAGGGGGCTTACATGAAAGATATGGCAAAAGTATATATAAATGTTCTTGATACTAAGCATATGCAAATTAGATACAAATGTATCATCATAATGTTGACAGTTAAAAAGAGAAAAGGTGTAAATTAATAAAACAAAAATCCTGTATGAAGTTCTTAACAATGCTGGACAAAATCCCACAGAATAAATCAGTTTTGCCTCAGATACTTATTATTTTATGAAGAACAACAACTCAGATTCCTTTATTGGTAGATGGATCCCACTTTGATCTATATGAACAGTAATCAGTAGATATGAAATGGTACAATATTTAACAAGGTTTAATAGACCACTGTAAGCTAAATAGTGCATATTTGTAGTCTGATGATATTTTTTTTAATCAATTTACTCCCAGCAAGGTGATAATGCCACTAAGATGCAAGTGGCTACTGGGAGTGAAAGGAGGGTTTAGAAGGAACTGGAAACCCAATCCGGAATGAGAAATAAAAGATAAACCTCTACTCATATTAAAAAGACTGGAGTGTGAACCAGATGATACTAAGCTCAGTTCCTCATTTTCCAGAGATAAGTCATCTTTAAACAAAAAAAAAAAAAAAAAAAAAAAAGATAAACATTACACACCAAACACGGAAAGTTCCAAGGACTAAGAGAAGTCACAGTGACCAACAATAAAAAAAAATCCCTTGTAAAATGTACATCTTATAGACTAAAAAATACAGTAAATATTATATTGACTGGCTTATTGATGTTTGGATTGGCAATTCTGCATACAATTAGTGTAGTATCTGGGCTTATAATTAAAGCATTGTGACTTGGTACTTTTGCCTTCTATCAGAGTGTTGTATCTGTGCACTTTGAGAAAAGTTGTTATAGAAACATAAAGAGATAGTATACATTGGAGTCAACACTGCATGATGACTGACAGAAACTAGCAGTGATCATGCATTGTTAATTCATATGACCATGACTACAATATCTATAATAGTCCAATGCTGAGCACTCTTCCCTTAAAAATAGAGAACACTTTAAACTACACACCTACATGTGTGCATTCATGTGCATATAAATCTATACATGTGTGTGTCCACACACAAACACAAAGTACAAATGAACAAATGTAACCTCCTATAATCAATACCTCAATACATAACATCAAGGCAAAAACAAATAAACTACTAACCATTAAATAAAAATGAAACATTAGATAAATTATAGCACATTATATAAGCAAATATTTAATTTACTACTTATACACTATTTAAAAATTACATATATGCATGTATGTAGTTTGTGTGTGTGTGCGCGCATGCATGAGTGTATGGGAACATATACTCCCTCTCTCTCTCTCTCTCTCTATATATATATATATATATATATTCAAAACACTGATGAGCTGTGATACAGTAAAACAGTTTGTGGATGGCATATATATATATAATAAATTAACTGATTTAAAAATATGGTTTCATCGCTGCACAGGAATTACGAAGTTTCAAAAACAGAAACTATTATTGTATCAATTATAATATATATATATATATATACACACACACACACACACACACACTGCATGCCAAATTATTATCAAGATAACTATTTTTCTAATATTTCAAATACCGTCCAATCAATTCACACAAAATTGGCAACACTAACCTGCACAATCACTGAAATTTTTGTACTGATCTGCGCAATGTAAACAAACTGGCGCCATATTTGTTATCAGTGCGGTGATTTGAGCGTGCCAAGTTATTAAAAAAGTGTAAGAATTTAGTGAATTTACGGTCCGTAAAAGAATTTTAAGTGATGCTGAAAAGAAAACTATCACCTCAGAACTCTCAAAAGGTAAATCTACACTAGAAATTTCTAAAATGATAGGAAGGTGTCATCAAACAGTGAAAAAGTTCACCACGGACCCTACACAAGTACGCAAAAGGGCAGATAAAGGCAAGCTGAGGGTTATTTCACGTTGTCTCATGTCATGACTTAAACGAGAGGCCACGAAGAACCCTGAACTTACCAGTCAAGAGCTTTTCAGTCGCATTGGGGATCCTACTGTGTCTAAAAATACTGGGTGTCAATATCTGAGGAAAATAGCAACAACTGTCAAACCTGTATCAAAGCTTGCGTTGACGAGAAATCACATTCAAAATCGATTGAAATGGGTCGAGGACAATATTGATTGACTTCTCTAAAGTTTTGTTCACAGACGAAACTCGAGCAACACTTGATGGGCCAGATAGATGGTGCAAAGGCTGAGTAATGAACGGACAGAATTGCCATCAGCGTTTGAGAAGCCAACAAGGCAGTGGGGGCATAATGATCTGGGGTGGTATTATTGGAAAAACATTAGTGGGCCCATGGAGAGTACCAGATGGCGTCAAAATGACTACTGATGCATACATAGCGTTTATGAAGGAGCCATGGATGAAAAGGCAAAGAGTTGCCTTTAGAAGGGCCATTGTTTTTATGCAAGATAATGTTCCCTCACAAGACTACTGGATATTTGAAACAGTCTTCGATGGACCTCGAAAAATGAAGTGGCCAGCAAATTCTCTGGATTTGAACCCAATCAAAAAACTTTGGAGCATCATGAAGCGAAGACTGTACGCCAACAGACAACAATTCAGGAGCAACGCCGAGTTGTGGGAAGCAATTCTTGACATATCTCGTGGCATTATAGCAGATGACATCCTACAATTAACAAATTCTATGGATCATCGACTTCAAGTAATTTCAAAACAGGGAAAGCACATTCCCTATTAATTTGTTTAAAACAGTGCCTTTGTTTGTATCTTATTATTTGTTTGATTATCTTATTTATTAACTTCTTTTGATCATAAACATCCACGCGCAACATTAATAAACATTTTGTTTGCTCAAATCACCTTACTGATAACAAATATGGTGCCAGTTTGTTTACATTGTGCATATCAGTACGAAAATTTCAGTGATTGTGCAGGTCAGTGTTGCCAACATTGTGTGAAAATTTTGTGTGAATTGATTAGACGGTTTTTGAAATATTAGAAAAATAGTTATCTCGATAATAATTTGGCACGCAGTGTATGTATATATATATATATATATGTATATATATATATATAATATAATATAATATAAGGCAAATGAATGACAAAGTGGAAAATTCTGTGTAATACATTTCATCCTGTACGATTTCATTAGACTAAAGTAATGTTTTTGTTGATGGAATTATATAGTGATTTACTAAGCATAGTTTAGATGCGGTGCAAAGCCAAAAGAATGGAGTACTCAGTGAGGATAAAACTCAATTACAATTAATCTACTGAGACAAACTTGGTAACCATTACATCATATCAAAGTGCCTAAATAGTAATTTACTAAGCATAGCTTAGATGTGGCATGAGGCTGAAAATAAGCACCACTCCCCAGTGAGGATTGAACTCATTACGTGGTCATCAATTGATCTAGCAAGTTTGTCAATTATATTATGTCGAAGTTTCTTAATGGAATTATGTAAGTGTACATAAAAAAACACAAATGTCTGTTATAATTATGCACTGAAAAGAAATGCAATAGAGTCTATCTATATTTCTGAGATGAGGTATTATGTACAGTATTTACATTATGCGGACTATCGTCCTCATCTTTGTTGCAATATTTGTCACGTTTCAGCCGTTGTACGTTCCAGCCTTCTTCAGGTGGTTGGAATTTCGAACTGAACCCTTTCGATCCCTGGGGTAGACTGTTTTAGTTCCACATGCCATGTTTGATGGATGTCAGTTATCAGTTATCTCCTGTTAATTTTCCCTCTGAATTCTCCACTGCCTTAACCGGGTATTGAACTCACACTGGATTTAACCAACACCTTTATCCACTGTGCCATGTGTCCTTGAGGACATCTGGGTATGAATTTCTGGGTTTTATAAACCTAATGTTTTCAGCAGCCATTTTTACCAGTGCTCATATTGCAATTTTGCTGTTATCATTTCATGTTTTTACCAGAGCTCATATTGCAACTTTGTTATCATTGCTTTTCTCTGGCACTCCTTATTACTGGTTCCCGTATTGTATTTATTTCTATGCTTGTCGGCTCAGGAGATTTTTGTGGCCTAGCATATGTGCTGATTCCTTAAGTTTACGAATTTTCCAATGGTGTTCCTTGTCTATGATCTCAACATGATCCCACAGGGGACGGTGATCTCCCTTCTCTCTCCATATGTGGTCAGCCACGCCTGATTTTTCTACTTCCCCTCGCGTTACAGCTTTCTGGTGCTCTTGAAGCCTTACCTTGAGGGGGCGGCCTGTCTCTCCTTTATATTCCTTAGCTGCACGGGATAGCATACACACAGTCTTTAGTCATGTTCTCCTGTATGGGGGGTCTCACTCGAGAGAGATATCTGCGTAGTGTTGTCAAGCTCTTGAAGGTTGTCCTGATGTTATATGGACCGCATATCCTTTGTATTTTCTCTGATAACCCCTTCACATAAGGCAGGCAGACTGTTTTCTGAGTGTTGTTGTCCTCCTCCTCCTCTTGTACCCGCCTATCCCAGTTTTGGGGGTCTGCTGCCATGTACCCAGTGTAGTTGTTACATTGTAGGGTACTACTTATACTGACCAATTCTTTATCTAACATCTCTGGGTCGCCACTTAAGACTTTTGCTTGGTGTTGTAAGCAGAAATATAGACAGACTCTGAAGGATCGGTACAGACCTGATATACCAAAAATATGGAGAAAAATTGAGAAATCCTACCAGAAACTGGCATGAATATCGAACCATCTGACATTCCTACACCGATGCAGAGACCTACAACTCATCCCTTCAGGCTTGGCACCAAGACTTCCCATCAATTCAAGGAGAGCTCATCGGGTCGCAGAGAAAGCGGGACACACCCTTGTCCGAGAGAGAATCCAGTACAATCGTTGGATAAAACATCGACTACAAGCTCATATCTCCCAGACTCTCGAGGATTTCTTCAACAGAATTACTAATGAAGACCAGAGAAGGATCCAAAATGACCTGGATAAATCCTTCAGACATGAATTTGATGTAGTCAAGGCTTGTCAAGTGCAAAAATTAAATAGATTGAAAGATCAGAAGGTGACGCACAAGGTCCATCACCCACCAGTGAAAGCAGTAGTCAACATCAGCCATATCAGCTGAGTGCCTCTGAGGAGTCAGTATTGAATAAGGGTCTCAACTTCGCCACAACCATCAGGCGGGTGTCATACTTGGACATCATTGCCAGAGTCAAGGAGGTGTCCTTGAACTTCCCTCAGGCTCAGGCGGATGAACTAAGATGGAAGGTAAGACAGGCCTTAGAGAGATCCAAGCTGCCCAGGTCTAACATAACAAAACTGGGGAGGCTGGCGATTGGATCCCTACAGAGGAACGAAAACATCATCATACTACAAAGGTAATGCAACTGTAGTGATGGACAAATCAGAGTATACAAGAAAACTGGAAGACCTCATTAGCAGTGGTAGCTACAGCAAAGTGAAAAAGGATCCTACTATGAAAACGGAACGCAAACTGTCACAGATCCTAATCAAGAACAAGGATCACTTCGCACCCAAGACGTATAGGCAGTTATCGCAGTGTTACACCAAGCTACCTCACATATATGGTCTCCCTAAGATTCACAAAGACGGTATTCCGCTCAGGCCGATTGTTAGTTGCCAAGGCTCTGTGTGCCACCTTGTAGATATAATTGACCCATTGATCGGAAAGTCTCCTTCATATGTCCGAAACTCCGCCCACTTCATGGAAATAATCAAAGATGCTCCCATCCTATCCAACCAGGTGGTGAGCTTGGACGTGGTGAGTTTGTTCACCAAGGTACCCACGGAGGAGGCACTCTCAGTAGTCAGAGACAAATTGACCTCTGACTCTTCCCTAGAAGAACGGACCAGTATTCCAATAGATAATCTGATGGAGATGTTGACTTTCTGTACACAAACAACACACTTCGGAATGGGATCACACATATATCGACAGGATGAGGGCTTAGCAATGGGCTCGCCATTATCACCAGCAATGGCGAATATATACATGGAATACTTTGAAGAAATGGCATTAGAATCTATATTGCTAAAGCCTACTATATGGTTAAGGTACGTAGATGACACCTTCATACTCTGGCCACACCAGGAAGATGTCCAGGTTCTACTGGACCATGTGAACTCAATAAGACCTTTGATACAGTTCACAATGGAGAAACGTTGTGACAAATATGGCAACAAAGATGAGGACGATAGTCCGCATAATGTAAATACAATAGACCACAACATTTTGGCCGTTGTACACTCTAGCCATCTTCAGGTAATTGGAATTTTGAACTGAAAGATATCCAGAAGAGTCATGGCACATGGAACTAAAACAATCTACCCTGGTGGACAAAATAAATGGTTTGGTTCAAAATCACAATCAACTGAAGAAGGCCGGAGTATACAACAGACAAAACGTGAACATAGCAATGAAGATGAGGATATCGGTGTAAATAATGTTGATGTTTGAGTGTTGAAATTTTGAAGCTTTTAAATTTTAAATATTTTTTTTCCTCAGATGTTTTCGACATGTAGTCTAGCCAATTTTATTCAGTTTCCTCATGCTTCTGATTTTATCAGTTTTATTATTCAGTATCCCACATTGTGATAATAGTAGATCTACAAAGAAAGGTGAAATGTAAAAACCTGGATGCAAATTTACTGTAAATGTTCATCTTAGTAAATTGCTTTCTCTTTTAATTAAGCTAAACATAAAACTTGTTACAACTACTTCTAAAACAATGAGACTTAATACAAAACAAAGTATTACGCTAATACTTAAAGGAGGAATTTACTCCTGTAATGATTGCCACAAGGAATACAGAGGAGAAATATCGAGGAATTTAAAGAAAAGACCACAAAAGAGTTCATTTAAAAAACAACACACTCAATGCATTAGTTGCTTGTCACATCATAAGTCTGACCATAATTTAGATTTCAAAATATGTTGTTTTACCTTTAATTGTATATATTACACACATACTTGCCAATGTTAAATCCTATGCAAGGACAGCTCTAATCATGAATCAAGTTTCATGCAACATGATCTTTAGAGGAGTTGAATGTTGGTTAGTGTTTTTTTTTTGTTTTTTTTTGCTCTGTCTAGGCAATCTAGACTTCAAGCACTTTACTGAGTAGGGAAGTTTGCTTTCTGTCCTTGTTTTTTTTCTTTTTTTTCAGACTGTATCTGGATAAGAATTTATGTTTTGGCAAACTGCCTGTTGGTTTCACCAATGGTTTATATATATATATATATATATATATATATATATATATATATATATGCTGAGTACCTATGAGGATAATCTATCATTTTCAGCCTAATTTTTTTTTTTTTTTTTTTTTTTTTTACACACTGGTACTTACCGGACTTAGATGGATCTCCACAATTTCCTGTCATTTATCTTTTCTTTACCTTGCTACACCATTCATTTACATGTCATGAACTGTTTTCCACTCTCACTTTTGCCTTCAGTTTGTCCTGCAAGTAACAAATTTTTCAAACTCTTTTTCTTCATTATGCTTCCTAAAAATTTCTACTGTCTCTTCACTATGTGTCCTTTGTGATTCCATTTTCTCTAAAACTTTATCATTGCTCACATGTTCAGTCCATTGCATACTCAGCATCCTTTTGTAAAACCACATTTCAATTGCCTCAAGTTTCTTCTTTATCTGTGAGGAGATTCACTTTTGTATAAGAGGACTGATATTCTATAACAGTTCAGTACAGTACATGTTTCTTTCTAACAAAATTTTCCTATTTCTTAATAATTTGCTTAGCTTTTTGAAGACAGATTTTGCTATCCCAATCCACTATCAGCATTGCACTTTCTATTCTCTGTTAAAACACTTGCCAGATATTTAAATTGTTGTACTCATTTCATTTTGGTATCTTCAATTTGTAATTTGCATGATGGGATGTCCCTTTTGCTAACAACCATGCATTCTAGCTTCTTGCAATTAATGTTTATTCCTTTCTTTTCATTTCCCTCCACTACCTTCTGTAAGAGTTCTTGTACTCTCCTTTCTACTGCTGCTGTCAACACTGTGTCATTTGCATATCATTTTGTTAAGCTTGTGGTCACCAATAATGAATCCTGGTAGGACTTCTAATTCTTTCACAATGGCCTCGCTCTATAAGTTGAATAAGTCTGGTGAGAAGACACATCCTTGTCTTACAGCCTTTTCTATTTTTGTATATCTACTGAACTAAATTTCTATCTGTATGCAGGAAGTCTGCTGCCAATATATGTTCTGGATTATTCTAATATCCTTCCAAAATATGTTTTGGTTGCCTAGCAGTTCCAACAGTTCTTTGTGACATACTTTATCAAATACTTTTGCATAATCTATAAAACACAGGTACATAGTTTTTTGCATTTGTATTGCTCTTTCTGATATCATTCTGAGCATATCTCATTCCTTGTTCCAGAGTCTTTAACAAACATGCATTGTTCACCAGAATTCAGATGGCAAGTTTTGTTATATGGCTCATTAGGCTGATTGTCTGATGGAGTTGCAGAAAACAACAAATAAAGCACTACAGAAAAACAGAAAGGTACCAATAAAATTTGATATTTAGCCTTACTTACTGTAACATCCACAGAGCATCCAATGGTGTAACTTGGATCAACAGTGACTTCATTGTGACAGATTAGCTGGACCAATGATGTTTTACCAACACCTGAAATAGATGAATGGACTGTGTTACAACTAAATGTTCATGACACAGTAGTTAATTGCATATCAAATTACTACTCTTCCTGTCAGTAGATTTCTTTAATAAACCAATTCCTCAAAATTATCTTTTTTTTTTTTTACAATCCTTTTTTCAATCATTAGTTTTCTTTAATTATTAAAACAAAAAAAAAAACAATCTTGAAGCATAAATTATATTGCTCTTGTATTATACATTTACAGATGTAATCTCTTAAAATACTTATTTAAAAGAATTTTTAATTGAATCACTAATTAATTTATATACAAAATATTCCTACATTCTGTAAATACAGTCAAGATTTTACACTATTTACATTCTTTGGGATGTTGTCTTCATCTTTATTGGCATATTCACAACATTTTGGCTATAGTATGCTCTGAGCTTCTTCAGGTGATATTTTTGGAATTTCAAACTGAACTCTTTATTTAGTCCATGAGGGTAGAGTTTTCTAATTCCACATGCCATACCTTTGGATATCTCAGTTTTAGTTAATTCCCTATGATAACTCAACTCTCTAAGTTTTTGTTTCCTCTGCTGTGGCTAGGTATTGAACTCCCAACTCTTTGGGTCAAGTCACTTTTGGATCAATCAACTTAAGACTTATCACTTCAGGCTTGGCACCAAAAATTCCAGGAGAGCCCATCTGGTTGCAGAAAAAGCAGGACTCACCCTTTTTCAAGAAAGAATCCAGCACAACTGTTGGATAAAAAATCAGTTGCAATCCAATATCTCTCAAAGGCTCAAGGGCTTTTTCAAAAGAATTACTGATGAAGACGACTGAAACAGAATTCAGCTTGATCTGCATAAATCATACAGACACAAATTCAATGCAGTTAACCCCCCACCAGTACAAAAATTGAACAGATGGAAAGATCAGAAGGTGACTCACAAAGTCCATCACCCCATCCAGTGAAGGCAGTAAGGCTGATTGATCCCTGTCAAAATGAAACTGGAAATGGGGGCACTTCAATGTGGTGTAATGATTAGCAAGGTTGTATTGATAGATCAATTGTGACTGAGCAGTAAGTTCAATCCTTACTAGGTGCCCCATACTTTTGGCCTTGTGCAACATCTAAACTGTTCTTAGAAAACCACCAAATAATATTGGAAATTACAAAAATCAACCAGACTTTAGCAAATTTAGAGAAAATAGAGAAAAATCAATAAATGAAAAGAACCAAGACAAAAAAAAAAAAAAAAAAAAAAAAAATGAACAAAAATGAAAATTTAAGATAAAAACAAAACTGAAGATATAAGTTTAAAAGAATCATGATAACTTTATCTTAAAAATTCATGAAGAATACCTCAATTAATCTCAAAGATCCTATTTCCAGGTAATATAAATTGTTCATAAAGGTTGTTACGGTAGTAACAATAGCAAATATATTTCTGTATTTCAAAAGTGCAAAAGAAAATTTGCTTTACAGATTTAAAAAAATAAAAATACACATACAGATGGTCACAAACATATGCGCAATCATATTAGATAATTTTCTTATATTTTGTGAACAGTAAGCCAAACATACTCAAATCTTAAGCACTAATGTTATCTAGATTCCTACTAGAATTTCAACAAAATCAGTTAAACAATTTGAAAATTCCAATTTAGCACACCCATAATAAATAATGTTACAATATGTGGCAGTCACACAAACTGTATTTTCTGGACTTATATCCGGAAGAGAAAACATAATTTAAACTTTAAAAATCTTGATTTATATTTCTGTTTAATAATAAAGTTGAAAATTAAACTGGGGTCGTTTATGCTTTTTTTAGTTCTCAAAGCTTTTCTCATATGGATATAATTTTGTTAAAAACTTAGAATTGTGCGCAATTTATAAAAAAAATGTATCTAGAATTAATTAAAAACATTCATTAGTTATTTTAAGCCTAACAAGTTGGTAGTTTTCATATACAAAATATACATATTCAATGCTAATACAGTGTTTCATAAACTTAAGTTTATACAAAGATATTTTCACTAACTCATTTATTATATTCTTGTTTTTATGCTACTTTTTATGTGTCATGTCCATTCAGAATGTGGGAGATCATGGTTCTCCACAACTTCCTACCTTTTTATGGTCTTAGTAATATTTTTCTTTTTGCTATCTCTCCAAATCCTTGTTCTGACAACCAAGTAGGTTATTCACAGCTTTCTTCTGTCCTCCTTGCTTTCAATATGTCCTGTTAGTGTCAAATTCTCCAAGCCCTCTTTCCTCATTATGTGCCCTAGAAATTTCAACAGTCTCTTTCTGGCATTAAGTAGAAATGACCTTTTTCTACTAGTATTTTTTATTTTATATTATTTTTTCTGAAATGAAGCATAATCAACAATTATTAATTTATACATTTTTTTTTCTTTTTTCAATTGCTTTTTGGCACAAATTTACTCTTGCCATCAATCTATGTTAGTGCAGATCAGAAATAAAGAATAGGATCTTGAAATAGAGTAGTTTATTTAAGGTTAGATCTGATCTTCTGAAAGCTACAAGGCATTTCTAGCTCACTTGGTTAGAGCAAGTTGGGTAGTCACAATCAGATTTTCCCAAGATAAAAGGGATATGAATTTGAGTTTCACTGAGTACCTATTCTTAATTTTCAAACCATACTGTCTACTCTTGACTGTAGATTGACAGCCTAGGTAAAGTTTGGATAATTGGTTTGGTTTGGTTTGGTTTATTTTGATTTTATGGCATATCAACCTCAATGAGTTATTTAATGCCAACAACATTTTTAGGATAGATTCGTATGAATAGAATATGTATTCTTTGGTTTAGATTGGTTTGGTTTATTTTGTTTTACGGCATATCAACCTCAATGGGTTATTTAATGCTGACAAAATTTTTTATTGCTGGTAATATTTTGCTTTTTCAAAACTCTGTTTCTGGTAATATATTTCCTTCAAAATTGTATTGCTGGTAATAAATTTTTTCCAAAAAGTATTGCTGGTAATAGTTATTTGCCCATAGCTGGGACCCTAACTGGTGCTACCACCCCGGGTCAGGGTGGACCTGGGAACACCAGCAATTAAGAGGTGGTTCCATGCTCCTCAAAATATCCTGATCAGAGGCCTTGCTGCTGGATGTGGTTTAATATCTTACCCAGGACGAAAAGTTTGGATAAAAAGTAAATAAAAACAAAAATTAAGATGAAAAGAGACACTGGTCAAAATTAATAATAATGATGGTTCATTAATTAAATGTTCACTAAAAGTTACAGAAATTTATAGACATTCCAATCACTGTTAAAATTATAATAATAAATAATCATCATATATTAGTGATTCATGCATACAATATAAGAATGGCTAATACATTGAAGCACCATATTGCAGCATATAAGACCTACATTTAATTTTTTCTTAAAAATGCAAATATTACACTGTGTCCAGTGAACTGTTATTCTGACTGGAAGGCTGTCTACTGCAGCTTGAAATGGATAACAATGAAGTTTGCATGAATTGCAGTAAATGGTAATCCCATTAAATATCATTATTGGCAACAGATATGACATGATTGATATCAAAAAGTTCCTGGGCCAGGATCTACTGGCAGACTACATAACAGATTCCAATCATGTTAGATTTTCTGATGATGGTCCACATCTGTTTATAATTTTTTTTTTCCATATTTTCTGGCAGATGACCATTCTGAATGTTTATCTTGAATCAATACTTGACCAACCTTGAAATGCACATGCCACTCAAAAACCCATGCTTAATTGAGAAAATGTTTACCAAAAGACTGATAAAATATTTTGACGGTCTCTAGCATATTTGCTGAACTTCATGGCCATATCACTGGTTCTTGTACGAGCAACATCAAGCCTGGTCAGTACCTAGATGGGTGACTGCTTGATGGATAACAGCTCAGAATTGGAAACTGAAGAGTCAAGTTCCAATTCCAGTCAGGTTCATTATATTCACTTACATGCAAATACTCTTCAACTGCCAGCTATGGGAATTATGTTCTCAAAAATAATTTTTACAATCTAAAAATATTATTTTGCTTTGAGTAAGCTACAAAAGGTTGATAGGCTGTAAAAAAAAAATTATATCAATGTAAAGATTTCAGAACCATTCCAATATAAGATTATAAAACCTCACATAATAATTACATGAGTAGATAGCATAAAACCTATTGGCAAACTGACACTGTAAACTGCGTACCAATGAGTATCATAGCATTTCTACTGAATAGTACAAGACAGCATAGCCCAGAAACTTTCCTTAATGTTATATAGGTAACATCATAGATATGCTATATATATATATATATATGATACTCCAGAAGTAATGTATCCTACAAGAAACTATAACAGATACAGACAGCATAAGACTTTTGGATAAAGAAAGTTTTCAGAAACAAAACATTTTTCCATATAATCACTATCATCGGTTGTGCATTTTCACTAGCAATGAACATTAGCCTGTATGACTTGCTTTTAAAATCTGTACCAAGGGAGATGATCCAAGTTTTCATTGAAATACCTTACCCACTGCCTAACTGTGTTCATATCTACTATTTGATTCTCATAAACATTCAGCAAGCATCGATAAATACCAATGGGTACAGTTTTTTCTGCCCTTGTTGAGAAATTTAGTGACACACCTCTTCTTTATATACATTTTCATGTCAGATACCATTTTGCCAAATTGTTGCTCAGTTGCTATCTGTAACAAAGTGGCAAAGTTCAACATCTACTGCCAGCATAATGAAATAAGAAGGATTAATTTTAGAATGACCCTCATTATATACAAGGTTGGCAAGGTCAATAAAATAACCAGTGTTGAGAATACAAGAACATTGTATTCCATAGATGGAAATAACAGATTTCAAGTACTTCAAAATATTGACAGCAAGAAAACACCAAACACAGTCTATGAAATATTAACAAAGCACAAAAAATATTCAGAAGCAACAGTACCACTTAAAGAAAAATGTAGAAAGCAAATTCTTTGTGAAAATGCAAACATAGCAGAAAAAAAGAAAAGCAATAAAATAATGTTATAAAAAACACAGAACAGCAGAAAACAGATACAGTTGCAAAATGTGCAAAAGAAAAGAGCTGGATGCTGCATATCGAGCAAACTGAGGTCATATCGAGGTTAAGACTGAAGCAAAAGCCAAGATTAGCATGATTTACAATAAATTAAATTTCTAGTATGAAAAAAAGAAAAAAACAACATAGGTCAAATGAAAGCCAAGAACCGGAACAAATGCATAAAACTATGAAAAGAATATTTTCTTTTAATCTACTTGCTTAACTATTTGATATTGGTGATAAGCCTCTGATGAAAGTGTTTAATGAACTACCAGAATGGACAATTTCACCATTGAAGAATTGAATGATGGCATCAAATCACAAAATAGGTCTGGATGAAATTCTAGCAGAAATATAGAAAATGCATTGCTTACAGTGTACAACAAAGCATAGAGTGACTAGGCAATGGATGAAAGCCTACAGAAATACTCCAGGCTTAAGGAATACCAATTAAAATAGTCTCGATTATCAATATGCAATACACAGATACTGTAGCACAAGAACTATCACTTGATCGAAAGGGAGAAATTTTTGAAAGCCCAGAAGTCATACAAGACACACTAGCCCTATTTCTGTTTATCATTGCCCCTGACTATGCAATGGGATCTGCAATTAAACATGTGAAAAATATCGGGTTGACCCCCCCCCCCAAAAAAAAAGCAGCTAGAGGTAGTCACTACCCATAAATCTGCAGATTTTGCAGGTGATATAGCTGTTGTATTCCACACTCTTGAATAAGTACAATAATTTCTTCTTGGATTAGAATCTACTGCATCACAAGTTAGAATTTATATAAAAAAATTAAATAAAAGAATTTATGTCTTTTTGTTGTGGAGTAGCTGAACAACCCCACAAGATGCACTGGTTTAAGACTATTTAAACAGCACTCTTGCTTACTGAGGGAGAAGAGTTAATGATTAACTGTTTATTACATTAGTCTGTGTTCTCAACTGTGTAATATTATTTTCTGGAATAAACTACTACTTATTCTCTATATGTGTCAATTTATGACAACACTTTTAATCAAGTTGTAGGAGAGCTTATAACACTCAAAGGTAACAGTCTAAATCAAAATGATCATCATTGAACACTTCACAAGAAAAATAAATGCTAGAATTGTAATGACATGAACAGCACAAAGTCAAAGTTCAAATCTTAAGGTCAATAGTCTTCTTATACATATTAAGCAGCCAGACATTAACAACAGCACTAGCGAGAGAAATACTAAATATCAGCTGGAAGAAACATGTGCCCAATAAATAGGAACCTACCAATGATTACAAAAAATAGATGGTATGTATACTTGACTAATGTATGTAGTATTAATTATGTAGTAATTATTAGCTGGAAGCAACATTTAATCCAATAAAGAATTGTATAAGAACCTACCAGAGATTATATTATAGATATAATATGTGAAAGGTAATTACTATTTATTGCTGGATAAGTAAACAAGAAGTTGTATCTCTGTTTATACAATGTAATACAAATTATGAGAAAAAAAAAAAAAAAAAAAAAATCAAAAGGTAGATTAGCAAGAAGAACCTTCATCAATCAATTCATAAATGACACCAGAATCAGAAAGGAAGAACTGAATAGAGTTATGAATGACAACAGGGTTGAAAAGAAGTGGTCAGAAGTGTTTTCTTTGAATATGAACTGATAATCAGAACTGCTTGGTTTCTTTGAAAGAAACCATGATTTATCAAACTATTCATTCCAACAAATGCTCACCATAATGTTCCCGAGATGCTATTTTAGTTTATTTGATACTTAGGTTGCCTATCCACACCCAGTCATTGTATAACAAGAGAAAAAAAAAAAAACACACACACGCACACACACAAAGTCAATTCTTTGCCGTAAGTTATGGTACTATACAAAAACTAATAAAATTTTATGAATACAGTTCTGCATAGATCAGATTTCTGTTTACTATTCACATCAAATAGAACATGCTTATTAAGTTGTTACTTTTCTTTTTCTTTTGTGAACTGCTTTGAAATAGTTCTAATTGACACACTAAAATTTAGTGAAAATTTATTTACTGATGTTTTTGAAAAACGTGCCTGTGGCAGACGTGATGAGACAGGACCTGGGACGAGCACAACTGGTTGCCACTTGCCTTGTCCCCGCCAAAAAAGAGCCCGTATTTGCTTAGCATGTAAAGCTACTGCAGTTGAAATGAGGGAGAAAAAAAGCACTTACCGCTCTGCCGTAATCCGTCCTCGGCCAGATAACATAAAAGAATGAGGGGGGACTTGCATTGCATTTTTATACAATAAAAATACAATGCATTATGGGACAGGGATGCAATGAATTATGGGATTGCATGCAGACGCAAGGGATTATGGGTATATGGACAAATATAAAAGTAACCAATTTTTCCAGTGCGAGGTGCTTGGAGTGACGTTCACGGTTGGTATCTAGAAAAGTCTGTTAGTGTGATTTTGAGACAGAACTCAAGGAACAACTCGAAGTTGGAATACCAGTTGGGAGAGCTTGAATTTACTCACTGGTTGCTGCTTTCTTTTTTTTTTTTTTATTATCCACAGTGCCACAGCCTTTAAATCACCAGTTGATTTGACCAACTTCTCTCATAGCATTTTAAACTGAAATTTCCACTCAGTAATAGATCAAAGTTTGTTTTCTTTGCAGATTCAACTCCATTATGTCTATTTTGAATTTATACAATTCTTAGGTATGTGCTAAAATTTACATTACCATCTTTTTTGAAACTAGAGACTGAAGAATAGTGTTTCTAAACCTTTAACATTTTAGGTGACTTTGTTCACTGAGCAAAATATCTGTCCTGCCACTGTAGTTGATTTTGATTGCCAAACAACAGTGTTTGAATTTTGTGGTTGTGCTATCATTTCCTGCTATGGTAACAGTAAAAATGACCTTGACTGAAACTGAAAATCTCAACACCATTGAAAAAAAATAAAAAATGCAATGAAAAGGGAAGTAATACAAGTGAATAAGTGCAAGAGGATAAAAAAAAATACCAGGAAACTTTTGTATATGCCTAATATAAAATGAAATAATAATGATTTGGAAAAATAAATTCTATATTTGCCTAAAATAATTAGACAAAAATGGAACGAGATGAAAATTTTATTGATTAATGAACAGATAATGTTATTTTAGAATGAAGGGGATTTCAAAATAAATGGTAAAAATGTTCAGCTTAATACAAAACTGATACTTTTTCTATATACTATAATTACTCATCTGAAAAGATAAAATACATTTCTGCTGAACAATCTAAAAATAGTAGGAAATTATTAAGAAGGTTCATTCCAATTTCATAATGTTGTATCCTTAAAGAAGGTTCCAAACAGACAATGGTCATACTCGAGTGAAAGGAACAGCAACATGGGTGTAGATGAAAGAAAGAGGTTTATTGTAAAAGAGAATATACTACTGAAAGACAGGAAATCACTTAGCACATTAGTAATTCCCGAAGCAAGTCCACCAGGTATAACCTGTGCACACACACATATATATATATATACATATATATATATATATATATATCTGTTGATGTAGCCAGTTCACATATGCAATAGGGAGAGTGGGACATTTCATTACAACAAAGAATGAATTAAACTTCTGTTTGAATTTCTGAGAAGTTATCATTATTTACACTATTTACATTTGAACTACTATCCTCAACTTTGTTGTTATTATCACAACATTTCTGCTGTTGTGATAAGAACAAAGATGAGGACAGTCATCCAAACTTATTGTAAATAATAAATTAAACACTTCAAATTTGACTGAAGAACACATATACAAAATACTTTTATGCAAGAAATCAATAAATACTTTATATTTTTACTGTCATAGTACCCATAAAAATGAGATTATTTCTATAAAGATCAACACTTCCACCGAGGACCAGAGTATTTGTGCATTTGGCTTACGATCAGTGTAGTATCTATGAACTCTGTAAAAAGTGTTACATACACTTGTACACTATGACAGACACTGCATTTTATATATGTGGAATAGGTGCTTTCTCTAACCTTCATTTCTCATTTTTCATAATAGGATACATTTTATGCTGCTGTGTAAAAAAAAAAAAAAAAAAAAAAAAAAAAAAAGTGAGAAAAGTTTGCAATAATATAAAAAAGCTACTCTGTTTTTTTAACACAATAATTGGTGGTTTTAAAATGAATGCATTTATGTGGGCCAAACTGTCTTTCCTTTTGCAATGACAAAGTAAATTAGGATTAGTGACCAGGGCAGAAAATACACTAATGTATATGCACACCCTCAAATTCTTTGGCATCAATTCAGTTTCAGGCCTATTATAGGAGTAGAAATTTAACCAGTGACCAAAAAAAAAAAAAAAAAAAAAAAAGCCAGCACCACTCCCATCAGGCTGTAAAGTACAGAGAACCTAAATGAACCCTTTTAGTTTTGTTTCCTTTTTATGCCTAAAATATCAGCTTATACACCTCATATACAATATCTTACTTTCTCCAAGTTTTTAAGTCAGGCTGACAAATATACTTTTTGCTTAGATTCAGAATGACAGAGAGAGAGAGAGCGCAGGAGAGAGCAAGAAAATTATTTGCAATAGATGTAATGGCTAATGGCTGGTCACTTATACCCAAGTATGCCTGTCTGCTAGCTAATCATTATTGCAGATGCCTGCTCAGGCACATTTGTGTTTGTTCAACACCTACAGAACCCACCTGTGCATTATATCAGCAACTATGCTGAGTGGACCGTAGTTAGTTTCTGTGAGAGAGTGTGTTATTCAGTGTGATCAACAGTCTGAACAAGGCCAGTATGCTTAAAACCTCAGTCATGATGACTTGCAATTCCATGCTAGCACAACCATTGATGGCTCACAAATATCCATCTACTCAATTTCATTCACAAGGATTGGGTCAACCCATGGTATGGTTTTCAGACACTTTCCAAAAGGTGCCACATGCTGGTATCATTTCCCCAAGCTGATAACATCAATAAGTCACCTTCTTGAAAAATCGACCATGGTGAGATTTGAACTTGCTTACCATGGGCAGAAAGCAAACATTTTAATAACTCACCCATGAGCTCATCAACAGATGTAAGACTGGTGAAATGTTATACAGTCAACTCAGTTTAATTTTCTGATCAACCTGAATTTTGTGGAGCTGTTATAATAAAAAAAAATCCTGTTATCTGTGATGAATGAAAACTAAAGATCTTTGTACAAAAACATATTTTGATTAATCAGTAGTTATTTTGAGTTTTTTTTTTTTTTTTTACATTTACCCTTATGTTTAAAATAATTATTAATTTTCTTAAGATTTGTGAAGAAATTTAATTTAGTATCACTTCATTAATCAAATCACTTATTGATTTAATAAATTAATTATTAAATTAATAAAGCTCAATTAAACTAACATTAAAAGCTTAACAGAAATTTTCAGGTATCATTAACATAATTTCTATAAAGCAAATTGGATAACACTGAAAAACCCCAAGAAAAAGAAAACCCAACTGCTTGAAACTGACTTAACAAGTTTGAGTAAATAGATAGCAGAATAAGTAAAAAAAGAAAACAGTCTTAAAACAGTGTTTCTTAGAGCAGCAAAAGACAAGAAGTTGTGGAGAGCTATGATCGCTCATGTCCTGAATATACATGCCACATTCAGAAATAGAACATCTAAGAGTTGAAAAAAAAAAAATTTATTTGATATGTCAATTGCTATGATAAAAACATCAGGTTTCTCCTAAAATGTTATTAACAGTTGCTATTAGCAACAAAATAAATTAACTTGTGTCATAAAGGTTAGTATACTAATCTCAGACATTATTACTATTGTAATGAGGTTGAGCTTCACTGTGCAACCCATACTTCCAGTTTTGTGATATACTAAAATTAATCATAATAAATAGCAATATTTCTTTTCTCTCAGACCATTTTATTAGTAGAGAGATTTCTGTTCTTACAGGATTCATTATTTCTATAGCCTTGTGCCAAATTAAGCTGATGATGGCTACCAACAGATTACAGTTGAATGAAGTGATTCCTTCTCCAATTTCTAGAAACCCAAGGGTACCTGCAAGATTGCTTATAATTAACCATGGCTTGCACAGCATGATGTAGACTGAGCATCAGGGTAGGTTTAATCAGATGACAAAAACTAGTCAAGACAATTGGAAACAGACTGTATCACATACAATTAGACTAGGTCTGATGGTAAGACACTGGTGGGGTTGTCTGAATTATTAAGCCATTATCTTTGTCATATCAGATGAAGTTAAAATTAGAAAATAAACTTGAATGCCTACCATGGTATATTAGTTTTGAAGCCTTATTCTGTATTTTGCAATGAAATAAATTTAATCAAAGAGAAAGGCAGCTCAATATCTTACAAGCCTTTATTTACAGATGTACATTTCAAGGAACGATAAACTTTCAGCTAATAAAACAGTATAACTACAGCTTATAAAAAAAAAAAAAAAAAAAAAAAAAAAAAAATCAGCAATATATCAACTCTTCATTATAAAATGTAAACCAATTCACTAAGTACAAGTAATAAGACCTGAAAAAGCATTTGACATTATTTTGTTTCATAAAAACATTTATATCTGAATTTATCTTGAAATACAAGTTTTGTTTGTTTTATAGATATTTCATTAACTGATTGAGATTCCACATCTAAATTGATATTAGTTTGAATTGATGGTCATAAAAGCTATTTTCTTTGGAAGACTGCACAGCCATCTTGTTAATCATTCACATAAATAATCAACATTAATCTTATCTAATATCATTTTCTTTCTTCTCTCAACCAGGTTTAACATCGCTGATTCAATTAAGTGGGATGATCTGTTTCAGTACTTAATCTTAACAGCGGAATCCAAAACAACACTTGGTATCTTATTTTTTAACTGAAAACAATCAAAGTGTAGCAGCTATGGATCCTCTTCCAATTAAGTAAAAGAGGTATGTTCACTTGAATCATAAAAAGTTTCAATCTTGGTTTTACATCCTAAAATATGTAAAAGAAAAATACCCCATTTACTGAGACATTATTATGGAATAACATTTAGTACCATGTGTGTAAATATATGTGTGTGTGTGTATAAAATGGGTAGCCATTGTTATACTCCCCTGCAATTAGATCTTTCTTATTCACTCTACATGTCAGCCAGATGTGAATGCTAAAATAAAAAGTTGTTTATATGCAGAGGCACAGAGCATCACAAAACAAATCCCAGCAAAAACTTAAATGCAATAGCCAATCATGAACATTCCTACTGGTTAAAAAAAAAAAAGAAGAAAAGAATGTGCCTGGGAGCCTGCACCTGTTAATCACAGATATAAAAACAGTTCTCCTCACTGATGACACAGTACCAGGCTGAGAGGCCAGCTGCTGACACCAGCACTCTCTCTTTTCTTTTTGCCACCACCATGACCATCCTCTCATCATTAATATGATTTCGGTCAATCCACTGTAATGGCAACAAGTCTTGCTAATCTACTCCAAGCCTTCCTTGTCCTCACCATCATGAACTACAGGTCCCTCTCATCACCTCCATCATTACCCTATTTTTTCTGATCTCCCATTTGACCAGACTCCAACAGATTGGCTTCACTAATCCACTCCAGGCCTCTCTCCTGACACTAACCGTGACCATGAAAACCAGCCCAAAAAATCAGTCAACTTCCAGCCTTACTGACAAAGAACCATATGTCAACAATTTTGTTACCTCTTCATACAACTATGTATATATCCTGAAATTTGATCAATACACACTGTTGACATTTTAATCCTTGTTTGTCCTTTCCCTTGCAACCATATGCTTGTTAGAACACAGCTCAGAATGAGAAATCAGAGAGCCAAGTTCAAAATTCAGTCAAGTTCAGTACATTCACTTAGATACCCTCAGGAAAGGTACGAATCCAACTCTAGCAAGGAAGACTGGGCTCTATAATTTTGGGTAGCATCGAGTCTAGGAGAACTCAGCAGGAGAACTCAAAACCTGACATGGGTCATTTGGAGACCTTGCAGCACACTATATGCACCTCTTCTCTGTATTTGGTTCTTCTGAAAAGTCTAATTGGTTCTAAGAAAATGACAGGAGTATCTATCATATACATAAGTGTTATGATGACCTATCTACATGAGAATGAACTCTTCCTCCTTCATAAATACTAACCTGCGAGACTTCCTAAATGAGGCAGTCAAGATGCAGTGTAACCTGACAGTTCGGATGGACACTTCTATCTGCTGACTAATAACACTCTTATTTTGTACATACGTTCTGTTATTTCAATACACTTGTTCAACCTACCTTCCTCTTTCCGTGTCTTTCTTCCTGGCCCCCTAACAGGCCACAACAATAAGCACATTGATTAAAAACAAACATTTCTCATTTACTTTTGTTTAATATACTTTTCAATATTTTTAATAATTTTTCAGATTTCTAGTTCATATTTGTAAATATATCTTCCTATATCTAATATCACCTTATTGCCAACATGTGAAACAATATTTAAAAAAGTTAAACTGACAAAACTGCAAGCAAAAATGTCTTTGAAAAAAGGGCTAGTGTTAGCTGAAAGTACTTAGGCATGGAAAGATATATTCACAAATATGTCATTTCATCTCAAATCAACCAACAGCCTGATGTCAGGAAAATAGGCAATTTTAAAGACCCTAGTAGAAAGATTTGGAAAAATTCACAGGTGTTGCTTGATTAAATTTACTGTTGAATCTGAAATATTAGATCTGTACCTTTAATAGCTTTAAAATCAGAGCATTTCAAAATTTCACTGTATATTTTTGCTAAATAAAACTTTCAATAAATTTCTGTCCTTCAACATCATATTTCATATTTAAGTATCAAATTTGAAAGATGCCAAAAATCAGCAAAATGATTTCAGCATGACAAGTTATTCAAGAAAAATATAAGTAGTTTGTCCACAAAATGAAATTTCTGTTGCATGATTTAAAGACATGTAAGAAAATGTGGTAAAAATATAAACATTAACTGCCCAATGGGTCTGCTGATGTCATGAAAATAGGTATTTTTAAAGATGTTAAAAAAAAAAAAAAAGAAAAAAAAAAAAGAAGAATTTTCAAATAGTAAAACAAACATTGCTAGAATAGGGATGAATAGTTACTGCATAGAAATAGTCTATTAGGTCATAAATGACAGATAAATTAATTTGGATGCTCTATCTGGCATACTTTGTAAATGAGAAGCTCTCAAAGTAGACAGTGTCTTTCTGTATTTCAACCATTTTCAGGTCCTCAAAAAAATAAAGGTATGTAAGACATCTAAGCTGTTTATATTTTTGTAATCTACAGTAAATATTAACAATTGTCATCAAGTTTCAAATCTGTACATACAATATCCTTGGAGCTATGTCAGAAGACCTAAATAAGCCTTATTTTAAGCCTTATTTAATAAAAATTTTTTAAAAATCCAGTTTAAATTTCAAGATGTCCCAATTTTAAAAGTATTAAAAAGATACAGATCTAATATTCAGGACTTATCAATAAATTTGATCATGGAACACCTGTAATTTTCCCCAGATTCTTCTGAGAGAATCACGGCAGTGACAGTTGGTTGATTTGAGATGAAATGACATCATATATAATTTTTACACACACAAATTTTCTATATCATTAAAAGATACCCTTTCATAGAAATGGACAATAATTTGTCTACCTCGTTATAATGGACTCCTTTGGTGACATAGAAATCAAAAATTTTTCAATGGTGAATAGAATGTTGTTTAATATTCTTAACGTATTGAACAGAAATGAAAAAATGCAAAGCCATATAAAGATTTTGATAAAGTACAATCCAATTACAAAATTGCTTAAATACTGCTCATTTTTTTTTTCTTTTACATCATGAATTAAATAATTCCTTACTTTTTCATTTACACTGTTCAGTGTTATGAAATTTTACATATACACTTATTGCTTACATATAAAACTTAATTCCCGATATAATATCAGTTTCTAAGACTTTAATGTTATGAATGCATACATAAAAGGCTGCAAAATAAAAATCACATTATCTATGATAATATATTTTGAAAGCAGTAGAACATAGGACTTCAGAAATATTCTCAGTTTGCAATATTTTTATTGGTGACACTGTGCAATCTTCTGTATAAAAGGTTAATGCTATATCAACCAATGCTAATCAGCTCACCTCTGCTATCAGTACAAATGTTCATATAACCTTCCAATACTAATTAAGTTCTCTTAGAGAGGGAGAGAGAGAGAGAGGGGAGCAATAGCTAATATTTATTTAGCCAATCAGTAGAACAGGCAACATAGGCAGATGATAGGGAGAACACCAGGAGAAAAATTGTTTTCTCAAAAAATGTTTTCTTTGACATTCTCAATTGCTTCTACTAGTATTAATAGGAGATAAAAGGGAATAGACAGCAGTTTAGAAATCATTTGTTGTGGAGCATTCCTGATTTTTTTTTTTTTACCAGTGCCAAGTATTTCAAAAGAGTTCAATAAAGCAATTTTTATTTATAGTCTTAGCTCAGATGCAGAGTAATTGCTTTGCTTATTGGTCCCATGACATGCTAAATATTTTGAGTTGCAGCAAAACTCCAATTTCAAATCTTTATCAAAGTAGTCAATTTTGAACATGCAAAATCCACAAAAAAACAAAAAAAAAAAACAAAAAAAAAAAACAAAAAAAAAACATGGAAATAAACTACTATACTTACCTACAACCACATCATGACAAAAAAAGCATAAGATCCTATAACCTAAATGTATAAACTATATTCAAAATGACAAAATTCAAAACTAAAGAGAAATTGTGTGTGTGTGTGTGTATATATATATATATATATATATATATATATATATACACACACAAAGAAAAATAAACACCAATAAAATTATTCTTAATATATAAAAATAACAAAAATTAGAAAATTGACAGACATTTACTGATATCTCCTGGTGAGTGGACAGAGCAATTGCTGGAGGATCTGCTGACAAAACTCTTGAGTAGAGATGCTGAATACAACATCAATCAGTTAAATGAAAAATGTTATAGTGTGTGTGTATATATATATATATATATATACATACATACACTCTTAAGAAAAAAAAAAAAAAAAAGTAATGGATTCTTTCTGAGTACAGATAATTTTGAGGAATCTATGATAAGAAGGATTTCATTCAAAGGCACACGGATATATGAATTTTAATATATCAAGAACAGTTTTGAAAGAAAAAGATACAGGACAAATTGGAAAGTTTTTGTGATGTTGTTCATCCATTAGGACTTCATTGCACTGGGTTTGTTTACATTATTGTTTCAAAACTCAGTGTCTGTCACGCACATGTAGTCACAACAACATAAATAAATCTAGTCTGATGAAATCCTAACAGATGAAACATGTGCCCAAGACATTTTACAATTTGTCATATATATAGATAATAGGATAGTGATACTTTTGTCTGACATTCACCATGCAGTATTGATTCCTATATTCACACTAAATGTATAATCTTCAATACTGAGCATTTTCTCTACCAATAAATATAGTAAATTTTAAACACTATACGCTATTTACATTATTCGGACTATTATCTCATCTTTGTTGCCATGTTTATCACAACGTTTTGACTGTTTTAGGCTCCAGCCTTCTTCAGGTGGTTGGAATGTTGAACTGAACCCTTTATTTCGCTCACTGGGGTAGATTGTTCTAGTTCCATGTGCCATGTCAAGGACACATGGCACAGTGGATAAAGGCATTAGTTAGATCCAGTGATAGGACCCAAAGAGCGTTAGTTCAATACCTGGTTAAAGCAATGGAGAACTTTCAAAGGGGAATTAACAGGAGATAACTGACATCCATTAGACATGGCACGTGGAACTAGAACAGTCTACCCCAGTGAGTGAAATAAAGGTTTCAGTTTGACAGACTGATAACGTCAGGAAGTTTCCTTCCTGACAAATCAACTATGGTGAGCTTCGAACCCGGTTCTCATGGTCAGAAAGTGAACATTCTAACCACTTGGACACACACGCATATCTATTAGGTTGGTGCAAAAATAATGTTATCTCACATATGTGAGAAAACGACATTACTTTTGCACCAACCTAATATATATATATATATATATTTCAGTTTACAGAGCTGTTGTCCTTGCCATTCTTTTGTATTGCTCAGAGTTATGAACTCCATACAGGTACTATATATGCCAACTGGATGTTTTCCATAACAGCTGTTTGTTTGTCATCTGTGGAGTTAGCCTTCTAGACAGGACATCCAATGTAGACTTGTTTAACAGGTGTAATATTGGAGGAATCGAGACTTTCCTTATACAGTCTCAGTTGAGGTGGACTGGTCATTTCTTGAGAATGTCTAACAACAGGATACCCAAGATCCTAATGTACAGCCAGTTAGATCAAGGCTACGGGAATGTAGGAAGCCCATGGCTTAGATACAAAGACAAGCTCAAGAGCAACTTGTCAGCCTCCTTTGCAAATCACTTGTGGGTCTAAGTTCCACTTAAGATTATCACACACAAAATTCATAACTGAATGAATTGGTTAAGTTGTCAGATCCTCATAGGTTGAAACCAACAGTATGTGCGTATATATATATATATATATATATATATATATATATTAAAGGCTCAAACACTAATATTCCATGGTTATCTAATCCATCAGATAAACATAAAAAATTAGTGTCTGAGCTTTTTATATTATATTCTTGCTCTATGACAGAGCTCTCCCTGGATTATATCTTCTTGAAAAAAAAAAAAAAAAAAAAAAAAAAAAAAAAAAAATTTGTGTATGTATATATATATATATATATACATACACATACACACTGAACACTAATATTAACTATATATATATATATATATGTATGTATATATATATATATATATAGCAGAAGTTGTGGTGTGTGGAGCCTCTCTTATTTTGGTAGATATCTAGTCACAATAACTAGACTCGAGAGTAGCAAACTTCCATTTCGCAGCAGCTGTTCAGTCGTCGTCTTTTTTTTTTTTTTTTTAAATAGGAGTTGCCTTCTCATTAGTTGAGAGAGAACAGGAGAGAGAAAAAAAGAGAGCTGGGTTTTTAAAGAAAGCAAATGCCTTCTTTTAATTTTAATATTTTATATTTCATTTTCATATTTTATTTTTTTTACATTTGGGTACACCACAACATTATGATAAATACTCGGAACTTTAATTATAAGGAGTGATTATATTAAATTAATTGCTATGTCTACTGCTAGGAAGGTTGGTTCACTGTGTCATGCCAGATAATTTTTCTTGACAGAATCTTTCTTCTACATTTATAAATCTACCACTCATCAGTACATTGACTATTGCTTCTATATCTGATTTGAACTTTCTGTAACATATCCAGACATTCTTAACAAAATCCAAAAGAAGGGTTTGTAATGTTATCTGACCTGACATCTCGATTTCAGTCACTTTCCCACTGATGTGATGTAACTTCCCTCCGTCTTTTCTATATTTTCATAGCAATTGTTGTAATGAACTTTTGTTCTTCATATGTTAACTACATGAATTTAAGCTAGATTTGTAATGAGGTCTGATCATTTTACTGTTGAAATAGATGTAACTGTAAGTTCTATTCTAATAGTTTTTTCTTGCACTTCTCACCTGTGGAACTCTTCCAGTTTCTTGCTTACCTGCCACCTCCAATCTTCAAAAGTATCAGTGTGTAAGTATCATGGCTGATCTCCCAGCCATTCTAAGCTTCAATTACATTTTCTAATCAAGAAACACAACAAATTATACAGCACTTACTTTGATTAACTGTGTTACTTAGGATTACTTCACTACTTATATGTAAATGTAAAAAGTCTTACTTGGCAATAATATAAGTCATACATGGCCAAGAAAAAACACTGTTGGTTATGTTCAACTGATTTGTTTAAATAATGCACCGACTGTTGTTTGCGTCACATGGCAATAATTGTAAGTTAAATGATGCACTAAAATAAGTAACCAAGTAATCGTTTTAAGTTCTATGAATACCGGTGCCATCATGAAACTGACATTAAGCGAGAAGTAATTGTGAAAAGTGAATTAAGAGAGGGGATAATAAAAGGGGAGAGAGGTAAGCAGGAAGAAAGCTAGTGAAAAGAAAAAAATATAATGGCAGAGGCATGATAAAAGAAGAAAGAGCCACAGAACTGAGGGATTGTATTAAAAAACTAAAAAACAAGCAAAAGATTGAAATGCAAACAAGGGTGGAATGACAGGAAAAAAATGTAATACTAATACATTAATTCTTTATGGAGAGACAAAGCAAAAGAAATAAGATTCAATTGAAAATATTTCCATTTTTTTCTGTATATGAAACTCAGAAGAAAACATGGTCAAAGATTGGAATAGATAAAAAGAGAAAATTAGGAGATAAAGCAAAGAAAGCCAAGACAAAGAACAAAGTCATGAGATAATAATCTTACTTCACAATACCTGTGGATTTTCTATAGGTCAACTAGTTATCACATAATCTTATCAAAATTAGACAGCTAAGTAAATAAAATTGTATATTGTATCTGTTCATAAAGTATAATTATCACAACAGGAACAAAGATTCAATGTCTATCTTGTTTGAGTAAAGTTGCATAACCAGTTCTTATTGTCTATTCTTAACTTTCATCTTTTAGGTGGGAGATGCCAAACATGTTTTTTGTTTCGTTTTCAAATTTTATTTTTTTGACTATATTGAAATTAATTTATTTTATATATTTTGAGTTTTAAAATAAAAGAAAACTAAAAAAAAAAAAAATATGAGGAGATAAAATGTGTTATTAAAAAGTAATTTAATTAATTTTTTAAATTGTATAGTAATTTAAATTATTATGCATTTATTTTCTGGAAAAATAAAAGGAAAAACAAGTTGAGCTAAAATTTGGTTAGGTTTCATTCGTTTATTAAAAAACAAAAATTAACTTTTTATGGTGGAAGTTTTTTTGTTTGTTTTTTATTTTAAGTTAGAAAAAAAAAAGGAGGAAAATCAAATCAGTTCGTAAATGAAAGAAGAAATAAAAATGAAACTATAAATTTTCACCTAACTTTTAGTTACCATAAAGTCTCTTACTGTACGAAAATTAGAGAGTGAAAAAAAAAATCATTGTAAGTTGTAATTTTACACGGAATCTCACGTTCCTGACAGACAGCTTGACCTTCCCATCAAATGTGAAGGACGAATTTATCAGTTTACTTTCTGTGTGTTTATATAAGTTGTCCTGACAGAACAATTGCTTGCAGCCTGTCTGGTCCCTCTACAATTCAGTGGTAATAGTTTCGAATTATGAACTTGTAATTAACCACCAATTCGGCCAACTCTGCGTTATAGGTAAAATAAATTAAATAAAAACTTAAAAAAAAAAAAAAATAGCCATTCAAAGACTGACATTTTTTTTAGTGTCTCCCAAAGAAGCGCACTTTAAAAATTGTTTTCCGATGAACTTATGATTGAATAGCTTAAGTTAAAAAAAACTACAACAATTCGTTTTTATTCAACGTACAGTTGAAAAAAAAAAAAAAAAAGAAAAGAAAAGAAAAGAAGAAGAAGAGAGAGAGGAAGAACCGACCATTATGCACTCAGTGTCAAATTTTATCATAAAACAACAATTGGCACGGTAGTGAACTTCAAAATCCGGGGAAAAAAACAAAACAAAACAAAAACAACTTTTTTTTTTTTTTTTTTTTTTTTAGCTTTAGCAGGAAGGGAGTAACTTTTTCCCCCCCTGTTTTAAGGAGCTTCCCATTTTTATATAGCCTCGTCCTTTTACGTCTCTAACTTTACTAGTCTAATTTAGTAACTAGTTCAACAAGTATGCTTTGAACGAATTTGGGGCGGGGGACATACGAGAACTCGAGAAGGCACTTCCTAGTTAAATGAAAAAATAAACAAACAATTCACAACTAAATCGAATATAAATCTCTCTCTAGCCCCTTACGAAAACGACCAAATTTTGTACAAAATTCAAATGTATTTTTCAAAATAAGTTTGAAAAGTAAATTTCCCCATCGAACTTAACCTTTTTTTATTTATTTTTTTTTAAGAAGCCTTTTACTTCTTTGTAAATGAATAAATAAATAAAAAAAATACGTTGAATTGTACAAGAATTCGTTTTATATTATTGATTGATTTAAAAAAACACTCCAAATAAGGAAATTTAGGAAAAAAAAATATTATAAGGAGTTCAGTTTGCTATGTAAATTCATTGTAATGTAGTAATTGCCCCCCGCCCCCGGCGTACATGTGATTTCTTAGTTTTAGAAATAAAATTTTAAAAAAATAGATATATATTTTTTTAATTCGTAATCTACAGTGCTTACGACATCACGTAAATGAGCATATTTTGTTTTCGCTTTTGTAGGGGAATCAATTTATTACATAGAAAACTGGACCCCGATCAACTTTTATGAATTTTTTTTTTTTTTTTTTTTTATCTGTAAATAAATCTTATTCTTAACCTAGAGGGAATAATTATTTCTGGTCGTAGTGCCTATACAACTGCAAAACTCCAACCACAAAGTAAAAAACACCTCATCTCGCAAAAATAAAATTAAAATAGAAGAGATAATTGAATTTATTTTTTAGAAAATAGTTTTCTTCCGATCATCCGTATTTTTAGCCTTGTACGCATTCATCGAAAACAATTTAAATATTTAATTTTAACTAGATAAAAATTAGCTAGGATTTTTTAAATTATTTTTATAAGCAAAAAAAAAAAAGTCAGAAATTAAATACAATTTAGAAACTATTGAACAATGTGATCATTTTTACACTTTTTTAACAGCAGTAAATTTAATTTCTTATTTCTACCAGATAAAATAAGTATTTTCATTTAGGTTAGAGAATAATGTAAAGTAAACTGAACTTGATTTTAAAATTGAAATTTATACTAAATAACAAAATTATTATTATTTTGCTACTGAAGCAGTGAAGTTTGTTTGCATGAAAAAATTTAGAATAATATTTTTTAATTAATTAAATACTCACAAGTTGAATTTAAAAGTTAATGTCAAGAAAACTAAGTATGTAATTTACTTTTAAAAATACTTTTTTTTATTTCTTTTCAATTCAATCAATAACACACATTCGAAAGTTTTTTAAACAGCGAAACAAAAAGAATTTTTATTTTAGAATTGCACTGATCACTTTTACTTTTGAACGAAGTGCACCATTAAAAATAAGCTTGGTTTTATTTCTAAAAAATATTTAACTTTAGAGAGGATGATGATAACAGCAAACTTCCGGATTTAATTACTAAAAAAAAGTAACAATTCAAAAAAAAAAAGATTTTCGCATTTCATTCATTCATTCATTCGAAGCTCATTGCGGATTGATATTTCTATCTTTGTTATTATGTAAGGGCGTAAAATTTAATTAGACAACTGAATAAACCAAAAACGAAAGTATATCACTCTGGTTTAATAAAAGCAGAATATGTAACTTAATAAAAAAAAATATGTACCAGAATCTCCAAGCACCAGGATTCGGACCCTGTCTATGGCTGCCATATGGAATCAGGCTTTTAGAGTTACTTCCCTTGCTGCTAGTCTTGGGACACGTGTGCACTTGCACTTCTGTACTTCGATCTTAAGAAGAATTTTCGCACGTTTAAGTCACTAGGTATCATTTGCTGTCTTTATTATTTTACCCTGTTGTAATCATTATAAAATCAATTTTAGAATTCGATTTGCTGTTAATAAAAAAGACATTAAACAATATTAATCGTGACAAAGACAATGATGAGCAAAAAGTGTGCTACTGTTTTTGCTTGTTGATCATAAAAGGGTAGATATTCGCAGTAGTTTACGCTTTATTTTTTTTTTTTTGACTACAATAATAATAAAATATTTCAGAATAAATTTGACTTACAGCAAACTTGTTTTTAGTTTTCTTGCGCGTTAATTTTTTTTTTTTTTTAGTGTTGAAATTATCTAAAAAAATAATTTGTTTTAGTTTTGGCGTTGTTTTTTTGTTGTTTTGGCTTAACTTCAGTTATAGTTTTTTTTTAAAATCAAATATTTTAATAATTTAACAACATTAATGAATGACAACTGGCGATCTTGTAGACGTCCTTGAATCATGGCGTTTTTCTAAGCGTAGCTTAGATGTGACACAAGGCCGAAAGCATGGAGGACTCAATAAGGATCGAACTCATTTAGTAACTAAAAACGAGACAAGTTTTCTAATCACAGTTAAACCGTGTCGAAGTGCCAAGTTATTTACTAAACATTGAATTTTGAATTTATTTCTTTTTGATTAGGTGTTTGACATCAGAACCAAGGCTGTACAAATATTGTCCAAATTAAATGTTTTCTTCAGCTTTCATATCAAATAAAGATTTGCTTTGTTAAAAATACATTGAACGGTGAGCGTTTTAAAATTTATTGGTGTGCTATGTCTATGCATTGTATTTAGTTTCAATGTCACGCCACCGTCACGTGGCAGCTTTTAGTGCATTTCATTTTTTTTTTTTTTTTTTGTATTTTACTTTATTTCTTTGAATTTTATGGTTTGTACTGCTGTCCATAATAATATGTAAGAAAGTTATGCTTAGCGTTTGTTCCGAGAAGTAAATATGATATCAGATAATTTATAGTAATATCACTACATCGAACATGAACGTTTTGACGCGAAACTCTTGAGTCGGTCAATCTCAGATAAGTAAAATCAATTGAACTTCATTTGACGGAGACAAAAAAAAACAAAAAAAAAAACACCCTATTTTAATAGACTTTAAATGACATTATTTCCCACTTTTTAGTGCCTCAATCTGTCAGATCACTCTCCAGTTGCCAGGATTCCCCTATTTAAATTAATTGCTGAAGGACTAAAAGTATCAAGTTAATTTGTGATGAAATTCCTTCAATCTTTTTTTAACAACCGATGCATTAGTTTTCAAATTAATAAATCATTTTAATACATAGAGAAGCTTTTCTCAACTGGTGCACCCAGGTACACTAATGTGTCTTGAAGGGTAGTGAAATTAATGAAATTTAAAATTTAGCAGTGCTGATGCTTTAAAAATAACCCAATTCACTATTTAAAGGCTGAATCAGACAACCCTGTCATTTGCACACCAAGGGCAACTGTTAACAATGCTGATTGTGTAATTACAAATTTAATGCTCTTAAAACTTGGCCTTGTGCCAGACTTAATATAATCAAAGTTTAATACTTTTTACTCTTATTTATAATTTTCTTTTCTCTTTCCCGCACGGAACCACCTCTTAATTGCTGTTGTTCCCAGGTCCACCCTTACTCAGGGTGTTAGCACCTGTTAGGGTCCCGGCTATGGGCAAATAATGAACTCCCAAATAAAATCAAAACACTATGAAAGTATAAAAATACATTTTTATAATAAAATTACCAACAATACATATTTATAGTAAAATAACCAACAATACCTATTTATAACAAAATGACCAGCAATACATTTTATCTGTAATTGTGTTCAAAATATTTAGATTTTGGCATTAAATAACCCATAGAGGTTGGTATGCTGCTAAACAAAATTAACCAACCAAACTCTTTCTCAAATTAGTGGATCATTCCCCATAACAGATTTAAAAGAAACAAAAAAGCAAACTTCTCTTACTTCTCTTTTTGAAATTGACTTTTGCAATCAAGTAGCTTTTCAAATTTTCAACTTTCTATTCAACTGTCTACTTATTAAGTAACAAATAAAAGAAGGAAATAAAAGTATTACTATTGGTAACACCGTGCTTCCTCCAATACTATTATTATTGGAGGAGGCATGGTGTAATGGATAGTGGCTCAGATTGAGGAATCAGTAGAGCCAAGTTCGAATTCCAGTCAAATCCATTATATTCACTTACATGCTAATACACTTGGGAAAGGTATAAATCCTCTTCTCCTCCCCCAGCTATGGGTAAATAGCAGGACAGACTGGGTTCAACTGGCAACTGGTCTACTGCAGAAAGAAATGGCAACTTACTGCAGGGAAAAAATCTGATTGTCAGTCATGTATCGAAAGATACATGATTGCGTAAGCGTGTATCACGCATGGCACATAACTGACTGATTGGTTTTTAATGTTTTGAAATGGATTAAGCTAGTCCCACATACACACTAAATAAGAAACACTTAGAAACATGATCTAATCTTTTATTAGTGCCAACCATTTATAGTTATGTAGTCTGTGACTAAAATTTGGATGAGCCAAGTGTAGGCGTTTGTATGCACTGTAAATAACTACAGGTTTAAAAAAGATAAACACTGGAAAACAAGAGGAAATGATAGAAGTGTATTGTTATCATTATAGTAAACATTAAAAGTAATTTTTCCAATGATGTGCAGGTGGCGTAATCAATAGTGGCTCGCAATGAAAAAATAGAGAAACAAGTTCAAATTCCAGTTGAGTTTGTTACTTCCACTTATGTGCAAATATTCTCTTCTCCCTCTAGCTATGGGATAATTAGTAGAAAAGACTAGAGCTCTTCAGCCTTGAATGGTGGTCAGTCTAGGAGAAGGACAACTCTGAATGGAGAACTGTATGTAGCCCTGGTGAAGCAACTAAGTAAAGGATTGTGGAGTTTACAATGACTCTAGAATCATAACTACAGTCAGCCTCCTTTTTTTTTCAAATAATTTTCAATATATTCTACTTTTTTATCCCCACTTTGCACATGGATGAGTGGTTAGAATGTTTGAATTCTGACCATGGGTTCAAATCTCATCATGTTTGATTTGTCAGGAAGGAGACTTCCTGAATATATTGGACTGGAGGGTTCAATCCCAGCATGCGGTACTTTTGGAAAGTGCCTGAAAAACCATATGACAAGTTGACCCAAGTCTTATGAGTGAAATAGAGTAGACGGAACTCTTGAGGGCCGTCAGTAGCTGTGCTAGCATGAAGTCACAAGTCATCGTGGCTGAGAGATTGAGCATGCTGGCCTTGTTCAAATTGTTGATCACGCTAGATAACACACTTTCCCAGAAACTGTAACTAAGGTCTGCTTAGCATAGTTGCAGTATAAACCACAGATAGGCTCTGTGGGTGTTGAGTAAACACAGATGTGCCTGAGCAAGCGTCTGCAACAGGGATCGGCTAGTCACCCTAGTAGATGGGTATCTTCAAATATAAGTGGACAGATATACCATACTATCCCCCTTTTACATTTCTTAGATGAAGCATTTTCATTGTTAATTTTTTACTGTTTATTTCATTTTCTTTTTGTTTATCACAACACTCAGATCATTATTATTATCTGTCATATGACTAATCATAAAGCAAGCAAGCAGTATGGACTTTGGGCTGGAGATAATGAATCAACCTCTAGCAAGATTTTAATTTACATCTCTTATCCTTGAGAACGTCTATTACCATGAAAATTCTTTACTTATTTATCATAAACAGATATAGCTAGATGGCTTATTTAAATCACACTATTGGGAAATATCAGTAAAAGGCTGTCATCGTAAGGCAGAATCCTGGGACATTCAAGTTCATATTTCATCATTTCTTTATTTCTGAAATATATTGTTATTTGATGGTTGTGGAATAAATGTAAAAAAACAATGCAAGAGTTGCAATAAACAGCAATAGAAGTAAGATAAAAAAGATAATAATAATAATAATAATAATAATAATAATAATAATAATAAGCAGCAGCAGCAGTTTTAACCCAAAAATATTTCATTGTATTTCTTGTTTTAAATTTCTGACGAATCTTAATTCTTCAGTTAATGATTGAATATTTTCATGGTGAGTTCTATGACAATAAAATATCCATAGAAGTTCCCCTATTACCCCATTAAATATTTGAGTTTAACATCTTTAACAAAATATTGCAATAACAATAATAAATATATATGAATGCTGGTCATTATTTAAAGAAGTAAGTAGGCAAAAATGTAAAAATTTGAAATTAAAACTTTTTCTATTTCACTAAAACAGATGTTAAACAGTTTTATCTTCCTTTCTTCCTTTAATTTTCTCACTGAAACCAAGTAGCATCTTTGATGTGTCTTTTGTTTTCTCAAGCGATCAAAACAGAATAGTTCATTATTTATGAGGTATTAGCAGGAGATATTAAATACTTCTTTCTTTCACTAAAACCAAGTAGCATCTCTAATATGTCTTTTGTCTTTCCATGTGATCAAAATGGAATAGTTCATCATGAGGTATTGGCAGGACATAACAGTCATGAAAACTAATGAAGGGAATGACAAGCACAATTATTATATGATACATCCAGAAGAGCATAATTTAAAAAAAAAGAAAAGAAAAGACACAGTGTTTAACAATACTTCAACAGTATATCTGTCTTCTTCAAATTATGTTTTTAGAAAATACATACAAGTATAAAAATATAAAAAACAAGTCCTTGTACAAACATTGCTTGTCTTGAGAAAAATGATTGTGATAGTAATCAAGGTGACAAAGTGAGTAAGACACAGCTAGTGTGAAATGAATATAATAGGAATGCAAGTGTAGAGGGTTGTTGAACTAGGGACACATGCTGTTTGTTCCTGCTAGAAGGGCCAACTACAAGAAAATGGTGGACTCAAATTGAGTCCAACCGAAGATGTAAAGAAAAAAAACAAGACCGATATATATATATGTCAACAAATATATGTATTAGACAACAAATTTAAAAGTGACAATGACATCAACAATTGTGTTTGTGTGTGTACGTAAAGAGTTTGGTCTTTGGTGAATGTTCGTACATACGTATATGTATGTTTCATGGCGTTTTCCCACAAGTGGGCAAAACGCAAATTTCTACGAGAGATTACATTTTTAAATGTGTCTGCTGAAGTGCAAAGTAGAAAAGAGAACGAGGTAATAATTTGCCCAGTATTTATAATGTAGGGACAGCATCCCCTAGTGAACAATCAGGGAATTAAGGAGGAGCTAACTCCGACACAAGGAACATGATAGTGACGTTTGTATAAAGACCTGTTTATCCGGAACATTTGCCGTAAACATTTTTGGCATAGGAAAACTCGCCTCAGGAATTTTCGCTGTAGGAAACATCGCTGTATAGGATTTTTGCCGTAAGACAATTTTCGCCACATTTTTTTTTCAATATCCTTATCTTGAACGTCCCTTTTGGAGCAATGTTCAATTTAATATGTGAAGTACCTTATTATCAAGTATATATGGATATCTTTTTTACAGGGTCCAACATCAGAAAAGAAATTAAAAAGTAAACATTTATTTAAAAAAAAAGACTAAAAATATATCAAATTAACAATTAAATAATTTGTGGGCAAATTCCAAGCAATGTTTCGTAAATAATGTGTTTTTTGTGTTGGACTGTAATGAAGAATTTTCCACTGAAGTCTTGCATTGATATCAATATATATTTTCTTCATTTGTATTGCATATCCTTGATGTTAACAGAAAGTTTAATGCTTAGTCTGAAATATGAAATTGCATGATGTAGGTTCTAGTATCAAGTTGTAAACAAGGATGAATGATGTAGGATTTTGATCCTATAACTCCACTTATTAAAATGTTTAAATCGAAGTAGCAATTAGTGTAAGCCAGGTATACTTGATAACAAGGTACAGTGCAACCTCAGTTATCGAACGTCCCACATGTCGAACAAATTGGTTTTTGAACAGAATATTCAAGATGAAAATGCCTCAAATATCAAACAAAATTTCAGTTCTCAAACAACATTGCTGAACTGAGTTAACTCAAATGAAATAATTTATTAGTCAACCACCGTGATGTATACATTCGTGTGTTGTGCTGTGCTTTTGTTTTCCAATTGTATTGTACTGTGACTTTTTTCTCTTCATTAGTCCTCAGTCATGGCTCCAAAGAAAGCTAGCAGTGATACCGGTAAAGGAAAAAGAAAAGTTAAGAGAAAAACAATTGTTGATATTGTCTCTATGATGATGATATTGTCTCTACCTACTCAGTTTTATATGGCAAAAGCAATGATCTATACGATTCTTATATAAATAAAGAGATTATCATGTTATTCTTTCCCCCTTTTCAAACAATAATATCTCTTTCCTTCCTCTTCCACTTACACCATCAACTCTCCTACATGCAGGTATAGTAAAATTGAAGTGTGTCTCTATATTTTATGATTTGTTTAGTATTGTTTTTTTTTCTTAGATTTAATGATTTTCATTAGTTTTATTTATTATATGATTTTTCATTAGTTTTGTGTATAAACTTGTGCACAAAGTCCTGTTGTTAAAGTTTAAATAAGCAATCATCTTGGGACCAGGAATGGATTAATCCATTTTATATTGATTTCTATTGGAAAAATAGTTTCAGTTTATGAACATTTCAGGTTAGAATGGGCTTCGGGAACGAATTAACTTTGTGAACCGAGGTTCCACTGTACTTCGCATATTAAATCAAAAAGAATGTGGCAAAATTGTCTTACAGCAAAAATTCTATACAGCAAAGTTTTCTACGGTGAAAATTCCTGAGGTGAGTTTTCCTATGGCAAATATATTTATGATGAATGTTCCTGGAACCGTTTTTATATTTTTATACTTGTATGCTTTTTTAAACATAATTTGAAGGAGACAGACATAATATTGAAATATTGTTAAATTCAGTCTTTTCTTTTCTGAAATCACACTTTTCTGGGAGTGTTGCAAAATATTGGAAGAGTTAAAATCAATCATTTTGTTTAATAATAATAATAATGCTTTCTTGCTTTATCTAATAAATTTGGACAACATAATACAGAAAATAACATCTAATACCTCTACTTCTTTATTTCTTATCAATTGTAAAATAAATGGAAAAAAGACAATATGCAATAAATGGCAATAACATAAAATAGATACTCGTCAAAAATTAATAATGATCATATTTACTACGCAATAAAAACAGCATATCATAAGAATGTTATTAGGATAGTGCTGTTAAAATGTGGAATAAAGTAGTTTCTAGTTCAATTACAAATTAATAATTTTGGGGGTATTCATTCATGCTTACTCAAGTGAAAATGATCCAATTTTTGAATATTTGTTACAAAAGCTAAAAGGAAAATCATATCAACATTGAAAGAGAGAGAGAAATAAAATAATTAGTAATGTCTGCATAATAGTTTATGGTTTATGTTCACCCCAATAATAATAATAATAATAATAATGAGCCAATTTTTCTATGTTTGGGTGTTTGTTACAAAAGCTGAAAAACAAATCATTATCAACATTGAAAGAAACAGAAAAAATTAAAATTGCGACATAAAATAATGAAAATTTACGTATTTTTATATATGTATACCAGTTCCCCTTATTTATTTCCTTATGGCCATATCATATCAAAACACCAGTTCCCACAAGATCACTGAAGTTAAGAAACATCAGGCCTGGTCAGTACCTAGATGGATGACTGCATGGGAATACCAGATTGGATGCGCAGGTGGTGTAATGGATAATGGCTTAGAATTGTTAATCAGAGAGCCAAGTTTCAATTTCAGTTAGGTTCCTTATATTCACTTATGTGCAAAGTATAAATCCACCTCTTCTCTCCCCAGCTATAGGTTAATTTGTAAGACCTGTATCATTATTATCTTGTAATTTGTAAGACCTAAATCATTATTATCTCCCCTCCCCAAAATTTTACAATCTAAAAATATTTTCTGGCTTTAAATAACCTGCAAAAAGGTTGATATGCTATAGAAAATGAATCAATCAATAAAAAACCTTATTTATTTGCAAATAAAATAACTTCTACATAGAAAAAGTGAATTAACATCGTGCTTAAGAGTCACTTTTATGGTTTTAAGAAAAAGTTAGTTGTGCTTTCTTTTAACATATTTTCTAAAATTTCAGAAGTATTACTAATATCCTTAAATAAATTATATATAAGATATATTTATTATATGAAGCAAGAGTGACCTTATTTTCTAATTAACAACTCTACAATTAATTTATCTTTAGTTTTAATTCCCAGACATTCATGAAGCAATCAAACAACTACTATTTTTATCTTTGTGTAAAATCTAAACTCCCACTGCCCGGTATAATTCTAAAATAAAAGACTGATATTTATATATTAATAAACCTAAAACTTCTGAACCTAGTGGGTCTCTGTTCACTTATTTTTTTGCTTTTCACACGAATAATCATGATTCAAATGTGGAGTTGCTGAATGTAAAGTGTCATTGAGACTAGAGCAGGAAAATAGTTGTGAATAATAAATCATCATTAAATATATCATAAGTTCTGATGTATTCCACTGTGTTCACATGTGACACTTGTGTACTTAGTCAACTGAAACCCAACACACAATCACAGTATCATTTCTTACTCTTACAATACTCATATGATACATTGACTTGAAGATGTGCTTTCCATTTTCTTCAATCAACATAAGAAATAAGGAGAAATATTAAATTAAAATAAAATTCAATAATATTTATTGTCAGTCAGTTATGTGCCATACGTGATACACGCTTAGGTGATCATGTATCTTTCGATACATGATTCACGAGGCAGATTTTTTCCCCAGAGTAGGTTGCTGATGTAATGGAATAACCTGTCAACCCCATGAGTGACTACACTGCCTATAAGTATCTGTAAGTCAATGGACTACAGAGTCTAGCTGGAATCTGTTGAGTACAACTCAAACCTACAAGAGAACTACTGACCTTCCAATAGTAGCACTCGCTACTGGATTGACTTGTGACGACCTTGTGCATAACTGTTACCTTTATTCTTATTGTATTGTTTTTTTACAATAAACCTTTACTTATTTTATCCACCTTGTTTTTCAAGTATCTATTCCTATTAGCACTGAATATAACAGTTGCCATTTCTTTCTGTGGTAGGCCAGTTGCTATCCAGGGCTATAGAACCCAGTCTGTTCTGCTATTTACCCATAGCTGGGGTGAGAAGAAGAGGATTCATACCTTTCCCAAGTGTATTAGCATGTAAGTGAATGTAATGGATTTGACTGGAATTTGAACTCGGCTCTCCAATTCCTCAATCCAAGCCATTATACATTACTCCTCAAATTCAATATCTATTGAATAAAGCTAAATAAAGAAACTAAAATTATGTTTTTGCCTTGAAGGTTGACAAGCTAAAAAATAAAGGTTTAGGGTTGTGCCCCAAAAACTTGTGGAAACACTGACTTAAATGAAACAATCAGCTTTAATGTATATCTGCATTACTATTTTAAAGCAATACACCAGAGAATAATATTATATGCAAATCCATGACACAGTCTTTCTAATAGATGACCTCTAAAATCTAATGCCAAGAAATTAAAGACATCTTATCTAACCCTACCCTTCAAGTGTATTTGGAAAGTACAGCCAGTTAGGCAGAAGAGAATGTTACATTTTCAAGATCTCCTACCTATATAAATAAAACATACACACACACATATAAATATATATGGCTGGCCAATCATATCCGAGTATGCCCGTCTACTAGGCTGGCTAGGTAATCCCTATTGCAGACGCCTGCTCAGGCACATTTGTTTTTGTTCAACACCCATAGCACCCACCTGTGGTTTCTACTGCAACTATGCTGAGTGAACCTTAGTTAGAGTTCCTGAGAGAGAGCATGTTATCTAGTATAATTAACAGCTTGAACAAGGCCTGCACACTAAAACCATCTCTCTCTCTCTCTCTCTCTATATATATATATATATATATATATATATATATATATATATATACCAATGGTTAAAGATCTTAGCCGACATGCTTTATCCTCTGTGAGCCAAAATGCATCAGCTAGATAATTATTACAGCACTTGAAAATTGCTTTGGCATGAGACTCCAAGCTGCACAATTAATGTAAGATGTTATGTATATTGCCCCCTCTGGAAGAAAGGGAAAGTGTCGCCAGCTGCTAATTAATGCTAAAATCTCTTCACTGTGAACTGAGCATTCTGGTAGCTGGTAATGCTTATATCTCATAAATAAATCATTAAAAATTCATTTTCTCTGCCGTGTGCACAGATGACCTAAGGGTGAGAGTCTCTGAATGATGCCAAATTGGTTGGGTTTCAATCCCAGCTTGAAGCAATAGCATGTCAACCTACACTGATGAGCTGTGAAACAGCCAGTCATTCATGTAGATGACTATATATATATATATATATATATATATATATATATATATATATATATATATATATATATATATATATATATATATATATATATATATATATATATATATATATATATATATATAAATTAATTTTGAACTTGAGTTTATTTATCTAGTTTATTTTTTTCTATACTTTCTTCTGTTCTAAAGTTTGGTATTTGAAATAAAGTTTATTAGCTTGAGGTTATGAGTTATTAGTTGTTTAGTTTTTTGAGTCAAATACCACATTTTACAACTAAAGAAAGTATACAAAAAAATAAATAAATTATTTTAATCATTATTAAAATTTTTCTTTTCCCTTCCTTAGTTAGTGCATATGTATGCTATGGTCTACCAATACCTCATAAATAATGGACTATTCCATTTTGATGTGAATAGACAGAAAAAACATATCAGAAACACTACTTTGCTTCAGAGAGAAAATGAGAATGAGAAGGGAATATAGAAGAGGCAATAACAATCTCATGTGTTTAAAGTCTGTTTCAGTGAAAGGAAAAAAGTTGTCAAATTCAAATCTTTTCATTTGTACTCCCTTACTTCTTTAAATAATGACCAGAATTCATATTTATGATTGTTATTGCAATATTTTCTTAAAGTTGTTAAGCTCAAATATTTAATGATGCAGTAGTGTAATTTCTATGGAGATTTTATTGTTGTAGAACTCACTATGAGCTTATTGAATTATTAACTGAAGAATTAAGATTCATCAGAAAATTCAAATAGGAAAACTGAAATTTTCATGGGTATTTCTAATCATTATTATTATTAGTGTTGTTGGTGTTGATGATAATATTATGATAATAATAACGAATAAATAAATAATATAAAATGAAAATAAATAAATAAAATATAATAAAATAAACAATGTAAAATATTAGCCCTAAGCAAAAACAAAAAAAGGGAAAAGCTGGTTTTACCTTCTACTTTACACAAACCACAGAATTCTCTATATCAGATCCACACATGGTCTGATGATTGCTTAGGGCTTGAAACTGACAGTTCCCATGTAGTTTTGATTTCTGTTTATGGAAATTGCATTTAAGTATGAAGGATGCTGAAAAGTTTTTAACCCAACCAAAAAGTTCTTCTAAAAGAAATTTGATCTTTGGTCATTTGTTCATATTTTAGAAAGTGAATATAGCCAAAAACTTTTCAATACCTTGTAACCTTAGTTTGACACAAGGTTATAATATTGTGAGGGCACTCAATGAAGGTCAAACTCTGTTATGTAGTGTTTTCATGGTAGAGGCTTGTATTTGTACTTAGTCAGTCCTAAAATAGGTTCAACGTACAAAGCGTTAAGAACTTGATATAACAGGTAATGATGTAGTAATCTAGTTGGGGTGGCTGATACTTTAATATTCAACTAATGGTCATCCGACATCGACCGACTGACCAACTCTCTGAGCGACTCACTTGTTACTCTTACTACTCCTACTTATTATAGGTGGGAGAGTCTATTAACTATAGAATAGGTGTGTTCCACTATAACAAACTCATTATACAGTAGTAATGGTCTACTGATTAACTTCCTGAGTTGCCCTGAGATGTAAGTTTAGCTTAGCATCACACAAAGACAAATGAAAAGAAATGTAGGTCAAAAGATTGTGTTATAACATTCTTGATGGCTATCTAGAAAAATCAGGATCTGAAGTTTTGGCTTTTTATCTGGACTCAAACACTGATCATTGTCAGTGGTGAGAAAAATATGCAATAATCTCAACTCACAAGTATACTTTGAGTTCAGCATCAAGTGTACTTTATTATTGGCTAGTATTTATTTTCATTTCAGTTTTTTAGTCTGTCTATATTTCTGAGATGAGGTATTATGTACATTATTTATATTATTCAGACTATTGTCCTCATCTTTTTCGCCATATCTATCACAACGTTTTGGCCATTGTACGCTCCGGCCTTCTTCAGATGGTTGGAATGTCGAACCAAACCCTTTATTTCACTCACTGGGGTAGACTGTTCTAGTTCCACATGCCATGTAAAAACATGCAATGATAACAGCAAAATTGCAATATGAGCACTGGTAAAAATGGTTGCTGAAGACATTAGGTTTATAATACCCAGAAATTCATACCTAGATGTCCTCAATAGATAAAGGCGTTGGTTAGATCCAGTGACAGGACCCAAACAGTGTGAGTACCTGGTTAAGGCAGTGGAGAACTTTCAGAGGGAAATTAACAGGAGATAACTGATAACTGACATCCATTAGAGATGGCACGTGGAACTAGAAGTCTACCCCAGTGAGCGAAATAAAGGGTTCAGTTCGACATTCCAACCACCTGAAGAAGGCTGGAGCGTACAACGGCCGAAACATTGTGATAGATACAGCGAAAAAGATGAGGACAATAGTCCAAATAATGTAAATAATGCTCAGTTTTTTAGTTGATACTATAACTTTACACAGATTGTCAGTCTCCATCAGTGAGAGACAACATGAAAACTACAAAAATAAAGTGAAAGTAAATATCAGCCAAAATAAATAAAGCATACTTGATTGCAAGATGCTGAGAACAAGTTTGATTATCTGGAGTTATGTGGAGATGTCCTCGTCCAGAAGTGGTTTTCATCAGACTGTGCAATACAAGGTGAACAATAACTGAGCAGTAATAAAAATAAGAATTAGATATCTCTAGACATGGACAATGGAATGAGAAAAAGTCTACTTCTGTAGATTAAATAAAGTGTTCCCTTTTTGAATTCCCTGTAAAGTTACCTGGATCAATATATACCTGATGAAGGCCAGTAAGCACAATTGCTGAAACGTTAGGATAACGACAAAGATGTAGGAAATAGTCTGAAAGTAAATAAACATTTAGAAGAGTTAAGATCATTAAAATATACCATATTCAGAGCATTACATAAGCTATGGTTCTCAAGCAGTTAAAATGAAAATACTTTTGATACACTCAAATAAAGGGATCTCTTAACTGTTTTATATAAAAATGTGAACTTGTATGTCTAATTTCTGATGCCATTAATGTTCTTCAATTTATTCATTAGAATACTGGGGATCAGCCATGTTACTGTCTTATTGGAGGTGGGGTGAGAATGCACCAATTACATCCCCCCTGCAGAGAAATAAGACCACTTCTCATTTCTGGGTAGATTTTTAAAAACTCAGTTATAAAACTCATGTTTACTCAAGTGTAATAAAAAAAATAAGAACATTTCAAGAGTTGATATGTCATAAAATCCAACAAATCAATTCAGCCCATTGAATCAAAATTACTCTTGTATACAGTTTAGTCTTAGATGTATTTTTTCTTTTTTGTATTCAGACAGAAGTATAAATTTATTGCTTCATATAATCTTTATTGACAATATGATGTGCACTTGTAATGAAACTGTTATTTGTCTACTTGCAATGTCAGGCCACTCCTCAAAAGATTTTTTCTGAATCATTTGATCTCACCATTCTGTCCAGTTTCTCTTTTCTTTAATGACCTCAGCTACTCACTTTATTGGAGTTTTGAGTTACCCCTAAACTAATACCTGTGTGGTTAGTTGTGCCAGATATTCTTGGTAATAATTTTCCAAAAATTTTTGAATAAAATGAGCTGACTCAAGAGCATAAAAAAATAATATATTTTTATTTATTTGCTTTATAGTGAGTTCTTTGGTATTTAGTATAACAAAATGTTCATTTATACAGTGGATATTGGTAGTAGTTTGGAGAAAGTCTGTTTCAGCTTGGTACACAAGAGTTTGGAAGTTAGCACTTGATAGTAGCCATAGTCATCTTAGAAATAGGTCAGTGTCAATCTACTGTGTTTTTCTCAGCCCTAAGCAGGGTAGAAATATGATTAGCAGATGACCTCTTAACTACTTCTTCACATGTCACACATGGCTGGTTTCTACAGTGGTCACATCTCTTGTCCTCACTCTCACTGTTCTTTATTTTTGTCTAGCTCAGATGTGTGAGCTTATATCCTCTTGACCAGGTTCTGAGATTCTGGTGTGAACTTTGTTTTTGGCTAACATCAAAAGTCTTTTTGTGTTAATTTTTTTGATTGGCCAAAATTATTTTATTTCTTTTCTTTCACATTTTTTTTATGATGGAAGTTATACATAGAGCCTCCCTGGTTTTTTATAGTTTTCAGTCACAAATTAGTAGGCTCTGGTCCCGCAAGCTTCCAGCATTTTTTGGCTGGGTTCAGTCTTTTCTTCTTCCTCTTTTTATTTGAGTGTTGCCTTCTATTAGGTTGGTGCAAAAATAATGACGTAATAATGTCGTTTTTTGATGTTAAAAAATACGTCAAAAAACGACATTATTACGTCATTATTTTTGCACCAACCTAATAGTTAGTTGAGAGAAGTATAGAAAGAGAAGTTTAGAGAGAGAGAGAGAGAGAGAGAGAGAGAAAGAAATAAGAGTTTTATCAGAAAGTGTAAATGCCTTATTTTAATTTGAATTCTTTTTATTTATTTTATTCTTTTCTTTTATTTTTGTTTATATATATTTTATTTTTATATCTATTTTATTTTTTATCTGAACTCACTACTCCTGTTTAGAAAGTGTGAAGCCTGCTATTTATATATAAATATTATATTAGGTTGGTGCAAAAATAATGACGTTTTTTGACGTTAAAAAATGTCAAAAAACGTCATTATTTTTATTAATAATATTGTTCAGTGAAAAAAAAGGTCTCTTGGATATTTTTCTTTCTTTTAAATCAAAGTTTGTTATTTTTTCCTGGTAACCTGGTCTATAAAAATCTATTTGTTACCAGTGAGAAAAACTACATGAGTGAATCAATTAAGTCTGTACTTTGATACGTAGTCATTAGCTTAAATTTGATCTGAAATTATCACTGAGAATCTATTTTACAAATATTTGTAGCAGCCCCCCCTGGAGGGGGGGGCACAATATGAAAGCGCGGCCCAAGCGCCCCTGTATTGCAAGGTGATGAGGTCACAAGAGGCCCACTATCATTTTTCGTATTAAAGACGTTAAATCTGACAAGGTGAAACAAAATGGACAACAGAACGAGGATATGTATGATTAGATGCAGAGTTTATTATATAAAGAAGAGATAGTGGGGTATATTGGTCTGCCAGTCATGGTAATGGTGGTCGGACTGATCGTGTCAAAGGTTGGATTGGTCGTGTTGTCGGTTGGAGTTGAGGTGCAGATGGTTTGGTCGTGTCGATGGTTGGAGTCAAGGTGCAGACGTTCTGGTCATGTCGATGGTTGGAGTCGAGGTGCAGACATTCCGGTCGTGTCGATGGTTGGAGTCGAGGTGCAGACATTCCAGTCGTGTCGATGGTTGGAGTCAAGGTGCAGACGTTCTGGTCATGTCGATGGTTGGAGTCGAGGTGCAGACGTTCTGGTCATGTCGATGGTTGGAGTCGAGGTGCAGACATTCCGGTCGTGTCGATGGTTGGAGTCGAGGTGCAGACATTCCAGTCGTGTCGATGGTTGGAGTCAAGGTGCAGACGTTCTGGTCATGTCGATGGTTGGAGTCGAGGTGCAGACATTCCAGTCGTGTCGATGGTTGGAGTCGAGGTGCAGACATTCCAGTCGTGTCGATGGTTGGAGTCAAGGTGCAGACGTTCTGGTCATGTCGATGGTTGGAGTCGAGGTGCAGACATTCCAGTCGTGTCGATGGTTGGAGTCAAGGTGCAGACGTTCTGGTCATGTCGATGGTTGGAGTCGAGGTGCAGACGTTCTGGTCATGTTGATGGTTGGAGTCAAGGTGCAGACGTTCCGGTTGTGTCGACGGTTGGAGTTGAGATGCTGACGTTGCTGGTCGAGGTCAGTGTCGAAACCTTCTGTAGTAATTACAACCGATGATCACTGCTGGTCGGCTGGTCTGGTTTCCATCTGGACATGTTGGGAAGGAACGAGGAGCTGGCGTTGTGATGTTGTTGGGCATATCGAATATCTGGTGCTGGCATTGTGTGTCTGCTGTTCGAGTCCGATATCGAAACCTCCTGTAATAATTACAAAAGTAGTGTATGGGAAAGGTTATAGACGACGTGTGGGCAGCCAGTAGGGATGGAATGCCGAGAGGCAAACATGGGCAAGGAGCCTGAAGTAAAGAGAGAAAGAAAGGTAGTTCCAACTTGCGTCCAGTTGGCAGCGTAAATTAATACGCAGCCCTGGTTGGCATCCTGACCACAAAAGGCCAGGAGCCTGTGTACTGACCGTTCAAGCGCCAACCAAGAATTCGGTGAGAAGTCGGTGTGTTATACTAAGGGAGACTAACAACAGAAATGGTCTCGCTAAAATGCTATAAAATCTTTCTAAAAAAATGAGTTGAGGTTTGCTATGCAAAAACTAAGGTCTAAAAATGCTTAGAGGTATATTACGACTAGGTTCGTAATACCAATGAACTAAAAGATAATTAGCTTGTCTCTAAAACAAAATTACCAGCATGTAGGGAACATGATCGAAAGGTCAAGGTTGAAATGCCCTGTTCTCTTCCACTTTAGGGTGTGGCCAAAGGCGGCCGCGACATATTCATCACTAAATTGAGTGCTTTGACCAGTAGGAAATAGTACCAAAATATAAATTGAACTGTTGACTTATTGATTTACTTATGCTTCTTGCACATAAGTACATCAATAAGTTGAACCATCATCTGGCCAATCAAAGCTCAGCATAGAAGAAAATTATTTTTTGATGAACCTAGCTTTTTCTGGGATCCATTTTATCAGTATCAGGAGGACTCTGAATTCAAGCTGTCAATCGTTTTTTATGAAGAACATACAAACATATATAATGCTGTAAAAATAGCACTTTTATCTTTGTCATTACTTTTATTCAGGGCGTCATCAACCCAGAACTACCATACATGTCATCCTGACCTAGATTAACCCATAGGCATCAACCTGACCTAGAAAAACATTCTATTCAAGCTGTCAAACGACTCAGCTAAAGCTAAACTTAATTCAAATAACAATAAGCTTATTCATTATGTTTATTTTCTTCTTTTAATACATCAGCTCAAAAAAGCAACTTTGAAACAAACATTCCCTTACTGGTCATTCTACTCCAGCTGGAGAGTAAATCTGACTCATAGATCTCAGCTTGTTCAGATTCTGATTTGAGATTAACCAAATCAAATGTTTCTCTTGTTCAACAATGAATATCATTTGAACAATACACTTTTGCAATTCTTTTATAAACAGCTACAAATAGATTAAACTCTCGATTTAATGGACCTTGTTATAATGGATTTTAGATTTAACAGATCTTTATACAGAGCTGAGATTGGGCCAGGGTTTGACTTGAGCTGGTTCAAATTTTTTTAAATATCCAAGCTTGTGCTTGGTTCAGGCATTGTCTTAACCACAGCTATGATCTGCTATAAAAATTTCAGTGCAATTTTGCTAAACAGAAAATATAATTATCTATGTCTTTATAAAAGTAAAATAATATTAAAAATACTCTTCCGAAAAAAGGTATGAATTCACCTCTTCTCCCTCAGCTATGGGTTAATTAGTAGGGATTGTATCAGTAAATTATTATCTCAAAAAAATTCTTACAATCTAAAAATATTTTCTGGCTTTAAATAATCTGCAAAAGTTGATAAGCTGTGAAAAAATCAGTCAATCAATCCAACATTGATTTACTTTTTACAAGCCCTGAAGTTATTAAATATTTCTATTTACCTGTCAAATATGATAATCCATTTTAGAGCTTCAAACTTGTAATGAGGCTATTCATTTGAGTTTTTGAAATTAATGACATTTCATACAAATGGCTGCACAGATAAATATTGCTACCATTTAGTAAATAAACCTTTAGATGAAGTATTTATTTTATATATCAATAAATTGCTTATAATTTGAGTCACATCACACATATTTTGTTTCATTGTAATAAAAACATTGTTCTCTTTGCAAAATTCATAGCATTGAGATAAAAGTTCTCTTGCCTTTCCATTTGCACCAAATCTAACTTGTTTAACAGGAATGTAAAAAAATACTGATTATTTTTTTTAAAGTCTTGTGAGAGATTTACTTGAAAGGATTTAGCTTTCTTTATTGGAGACCATGGAGAAGACAAGTCTGTGCACATAGCAGCTGCAATGTAAAGAGAGACATTTAAAAGAAAATAAAGAGAAATAGTTTTGTAAGCTTTGACATTAATAAACCTTATATCTGGTTATCAGAGGTAAGCCAATGAATATTCACACAGTTTTTGTTTTGGAAATTCTATTTTCTATTAGGATAAAATTCACCCACCTGCAGCTTCATACCTGAAAATTCTAAGCTGTTCAAGTGACATAAAAACAATAAAAGATAATGTTAAATGCAGTTCGAAGAAAATATTTTACAGAATACAGATTTCAAGCTTAATCTTAGATAACAGGTTAATGAGTTTTAATAATATATGTCCATCAATACTTATCCTACAATATAATCCTCATATATAAAACATTTTGTGTAACCATATATGTTGAATGCATTTAGGCAGTAATGATATTTAAAAATTTGCTTTCCAACTTAGAAAATATCTCTCTAATCATAAAAATTCAATCAATACATACATTGCTTACACAATCACTACATTAGCACATGTGTTAATTTGTCATTTACCTAATAAAAACACAATGAAATTACATATCCCCAACTAATACAACAACAAAGCATAACAAGAAATCTAACAAGTATTTATTATTAATAAAAAATACTATACTGTTTAATATGTAAAAATATGACTATATGTTGCTTAGTTCTTTGAGGACATTTTTTTAATCATTTCACCCCCAAGCAAGGCAATAAAGCCACTAGGATGCAAGAGGTTACTGAGTGCTAAAGAATATGAGAAAACTACTATTAAGGACAATAAAAGAACAAGAATTAAAAAGACACAAGATAATGATTGACATTGCATTTAAAATTTTGAAGGTCAAAGTTGACTGGGAAGCAAGAAGCCAGAAGAGAATTCCACAAGTGAAAACTGAAAGAGAAGAAACTGTTAACATAGAACTTGCGGTTACATCTAGCCATTTCAACTTTAAAATGATGATACCTTGCCGCCATTCTAATACTATGCTTAAATTCATAAAGTCTAAGTACCATAGTGAAAAGTTCATCAGAACAATTACCATGAAAGTATTTATAGAAAAGCCAGAGGGAAGCTATGTTACAGTGGTGGAAAAGGGACTAAAGCAGAGATGCCAGGTCAGAAGCAATAACATTGCAGATTCTTCTTTGGATTTTATCAAGATTCTCTTAAATATATAGCAGGAGCACCAAACCAGATGTGGCAGTAATATTCTAAGCAAGGATTAATCTTTTATTGTATGTTGTAGCATACCTATGGACAATAATGGATATGTCCCCATTCACATAAATACAGTATTAAATACTGTATGTTGGTCTGCAGTTGAAGATTCATTGTGGAATTCACTTGACTCACTTCTAGTAATTGACTACTTCTTCTATGTGCTGCTGGTGAATCTTATATGTGTTGTTCTTATTAGTGTTCATTACCAACCCTCATTTGATTATTCTATTCAGTAACTTTCCTTTAACAGTAAAAGATGCATAAGTCATGAAAGAAGAGCTTCCTTTGAGAAAAAAATTAGAATGAATAATCTTGAGACTCTTTTAGCTGCATCTATTTAATGAATCCAATGTTAGCATTGTTGACTGCTTTAATAGAAAGTTTGAAACATTGACATGTCTAAACCAGATAATTATTACCTATTTTAGACATTGTGCTAGTTATGGCAGAATTCAACACCTCCAACACCTTATAGTCAGCAGCATTAACCGTTAAGCTCTGAGAAGAGTAGTGAGGAGGCATGAAATCTCCCTCATTGCTCAGGACCATCACAGTTGCCAGAAATTTTGTGTGCACAATCAATGGAATGTCCTTAGGTTCTCTGCATAGATAACACTTTGGTCCTGATCAAAGTTTTTCTCTTTAGAGAAAAAGCAAAGCATTCCAGGTTCTTGATGTTCAACCTGCTCAGCAAGTGCTTTACGCAGATCAGATGGTTATCTTTTGTTTTTGCTGACATGATTTATCCTCTCTGCATCATATATGATTTGTATCGAAGGTCCTCGTGCGCATTTCTTTCAACAGAGTGTCTTGAAACCTTGAGGTCATTTCTAAGGTTCTTATCAATAATTTTCTGCACATTTCATACAAATTTGGGTTTTTAGATGCTATTTAGACACTGGGGAAGCATTTTACATTTGGCCACTGCTGTAGAATCCCCCATCAGTGCACAATCATCTGGCAGTACAGGTAATCTGTAGCACCTGATGATTGCGCAACATGAAGCTCAGAGTAGGATGGACTTGATGAATACGGTTTGGTATACATACATACATACATATATATATATATATATATATATATATATATATATATATATATACATACATACATATATATATATATATATATATATATATATATATATATATATATATATATAATAAAAAGACTTAAACACTAATATTCCATAGTTATAATTTACTACATTGGAATCATAATTATGATCCAATTCATCAGACCTACAAATTCAAAGAGAAATCAGAAAAAATAACTCCGGGAATAAAAAATAAAATTTAGTGAGAGTGTATGTATGAGAGTGGGGACTGAATGTGAGCGGTAAATGAAAGCTCTAGAGAGGGATGACAGACAAGAGAAGAAAAGGAAGACCTAAAAGTGAAGGTGGGGATTAAAATTTAACATAGAGAAGTTTTAAAGAGAAGAGCTAAAAACTGCCATATAAACAGGTTCAGAGGCAGTCTACCTCCCTTAATGAGACTCTGCCATTCGGCGGAGCCTCATCTGGGTTCCTCTCTGCTCAGAGACAGAGAGTTCGACTGTTTAGCTGGGACAGGTCACAGCTAGTCTCTGTAGTCTGTTGATGACTATACAGATACTTATAGGCAGTTACTACCTATAGTGTAGTCACTCATGGAGGTGACAGGTTATTCGATTACATCAGTTATTGACAATAATTCTATGGTATAAATATAACAAATAATATGTAAGATTAGCTTGCTAACTAGTCTTCCACAACAACAATCCTCTTAGCAATTAGTGGATTAGGTAGCAGACTGACATATTAAGGAAATTAATTTATAAGCCAGCCCCACATCCCCAAATACATGCCTCTCTTTAAGGACATTCATTACTTAAACAGTAAGAGATGAATAACAAAAATATATAATTTTCTGTAATTCATGCAACTGTTATATTATTATCTGATGCTGCAATGCCTGTTTCTTGAGGAAATATACTTGTTCTCAGAAGTGAATCTTAATTTTAATTTTCAATTGAGTATGGTGGTTGAAGTGATGTCATCTTATTGTCTTGTTTGTGGTAATAGTCCTCTTAGTGTCATAACTATCCACTAGTCTGCAAACATGATAACCATGTCACTGACTGCTAAAAATGTCCACAAAAGTTTTGTTTATTTAGTATAATCAGTCATTCAATAGAGAGAATATATGACATCTTGGTCAAAACCAAAGAGATAATATACACAACAATGAGTATATGAGTCATTAACAAGATTAGAGTTTAATAGAATTGGTAAGAAATAAACAAAATATCTGAAAAAAAAGCACCTCAATAACCATTTATTAACAAATGTGTTTGAAAAATGAAAATAAAAATTTCATACAAAAACATTTATGCATATAAATAAAACATAAGGATTTATAAAAAAAAAAAAGCATTTGAACAATTAAAATATTTTATTTTTAAAATCTTTTTAAGGAACATTTAAAAGCTCTCCTAGTTCTATATACTGATAAAAGTGAATCACCAGCAGAAAGAAATGGTTACCAGATAATTTGTGCCAAAAACTAACAATGAAGACCATTTCTATTCATAATTAACCTCTTTTTTCATTTGTTTCAAAATCTGTACAGAAGGAGGATTTTACTATATATTTTGATTGTTGAAGCCTTTCAGCAGTAGCAGTGTTAGGATATTGGTAGACAGGACACTTCAGAGTGAGAAGAGGTCAATCATCTTAAGGAGTAGTTTTGTTAAATAACAAGTTGTCAATACTATGAACACTTTTTTTACAAAAAGCCATGAAGCAATCATATTTTTTCATCTACTTACCACCACTCTTCAACAGCGACAACAACAACTTCTTAGAAGAAGCATAGCTTCAACAAAAGCAGTAGAACTTCTATTCCTCAGAAGATATTTCTAGAAAATTTTGACAAATATAAAAATTAACAAATGCAGAATCTAAATCCAAATTTACAGAGAAAAAGGATAAAAACTAATTTTAGAAAATCTAAAAGATTTGTGCAAAATTTAGAAATTTGGAGAAAATATTAAGAATTTTTCTTTCTCTTTTTTTTTTTTTTTTTTTTTTTTTTTTAGGTTTGATATGAAATATGATCTTTACCTCCAGTAGAACAGTTAAAATTAAGCAATTATATTGTTTGCATAAGTGACGGATGCAAACAATATCACAAAGGGGAAAGAAATGGAAAAATGAAAGCCTATGTATTCAATGTATAAAGTTGAAAATTTGTTTATGGTTCATACAAATTACATTAAAAAAATACAGGAAAGAAATAAAAAGAGAATACAAACTTGTAGTTTGAAAGAGACTTACCACTTTTTTCAGGAGTCAAAGAGATATTTTTTAAATTGCATATAATGGTTGCACAAATGTTTCTATATCTGTGGTTGGTCAGTGACCATGGTTTGTTGAACTGTTCATATCCTTAAAAAGTCTGCCTGTCTTGGAAGGTAGCTGCCTTACCAATTAGGTAAAGACCACTAGTAACAGAAGCTCAAATCTAACCATATGGCTTTCTTTTTTTCTTTTTCTCAAACAAACAGGCTTCTTATAGAAATGTATGTAAATTTAAAATTTACCAGAGGTATAATGTTTTTCTGATTCTTAATACTTACTAACAGCCATAGAATGATAACATGAGTCATTAAAAAGCAATGGAAATTAAAATGAAAGAAATACTAGTAAAAAATCTAATAACAATAGACAATGATTCATCTAATATATTAAAATAATATTAACCTAAATTTATTTTTATGCATTCAACCTAACTTAATACTTCATGTATTAAGTTAGGTTGAATAGAATAGAAGAGCAGCTTTCAAATATAAAAACATTGTTAAGAAGATTGAGGTCAAGTGATAAAAAAAAGAACTTCTCAGTGTGTGCCAATGGAGATTTCTATTGTTGATAAAGCTGACCATTATAATGCTTATATGTACATATCCCTCCTTAATTAGATTTATAAGTGAGCATGTTTGTCAAAGGAAAAGAGATAGATACAAAAATAGATAGAAATAAGTATTTATTTATTTATTTGTCAATTTACAAGAACCTGGTTTAAAACTTACACCTCTATAAATGTAGAGTTAGAGAATTTGTGAAGGAAAACTTTAAAAATCTATATAAATTAAGATTTGATAAAATGAACAAATTGCACAGATTTGAATTATAGCAAGTACATTATTAGAAAATATTCTTTTAATTGATCAATTTCAAACAAAATAAAAACCTCTTTTTATTAAAAACTATTAAGATACAATATCCCTGAGTGAATAACAACTTTAAATAAAATTTAATTACCATATTTGATGGCATATAAGATGCATGGATGTATAAGATGCACCCCAATTTCAGCAGGGCAAATCAAGAAAAAATTAGCAAAATTATTAGTGAATGGTACAGCCTAGGCTATATTTATGAGGTATTATTTTTGTTAAACAAGCCATGATTACAATTAAATGAAAAATAATAGGAAAAAAGAACATGAGCTTATAAAAACTTTTTTATATCCAAAGGTAAGAAAACAAAATAAAAATCAAGCAATTATTACAATTGGGCAAAACAGTAGTTACCATTAAAATTCAGGGAAAAATTGTTTCCTTTATATGATCTGTACAACCTGTCTTGTAAACATTTTAGTGGAATAATTAGGATATAAAAATTCTGATTGTATTTAAACCAATGCAACCAAGAGTTATCGCAAGAAAAATATTTAAAAAAATATATAATTTGAATTTATTGCATATAATTTTAGTGAAACAAAGTACTAATATTAAACATAAGGAAATTATTATAATGAATATTATCAATGATAACACTTTTAATCTGCATAATAGCCTTTTAAATAATGACGATAGGTATATAAAAGTTACTCTAAAGTCTAATTATAAAGTCAAAGTCTAAGCCGACTATAATGAATTTTAAACCTACATATGGCATATAAGACACGGGAATTTTAAAAGATATTTTTAGTAAAAAAAAGTGTGTCTTATATGCCATCAAATACGGTAACTTATAATTGATAAAAAAAGATAAAGTTTGCACAGCATTTAAAATATATATATTAAATTATTAATCTACAAAGTTTCATCTTTTATGCATTTATATTTAAAGAAAACTACTGGAATTCCAACAGAAGGTAGTTAAGGAAAGTGAGAAGAAAGGACTAAACATCAACTGTCAGAAGACAGAATCCATGGTTGTTAGCAAAAGGATGGACCAAAAGTGCAAAGTGCAAATCAGAGATACCGAAATCAAACAAGTGTAGAAATTTAAATAAATGGGAAGTGATTTAACAGAGGACAGAAAGTTTGACACCGAAATCTGAAGGTGTATTGGGATAGCCAAAAGCATTCCAAAATCTAAGCAAAATATTAAGAAATAAAAAACTTTGCTAGAAACAAGGAAAAGAGAACTAAACTGCTATGAGACATCTGTCCTCCTGTATGGCAAAGAGTACTGGACAATCTCCTCAAAGATGAATAAGAGACTTGAAGCAACATAAATGTGGTTCTACAGAAGGATGCTGAGGATACCATAGACTGAACATGTGAGCAACAACAAAGTTTTAGAGAAAATGGAAACAAAAAAGAAACTTATACTTAACATCAGGAAGAGACAGTTGAGGTTTCTGGGGCACATAATGCGGAAGGAGGGCTTGGAAAATCTGATACTCACAAGACAGATAGAGGGCAAGAAGGGCAGAGGAAAATAATGCCTAAGATATATTGTGAGCTTGAGGAAATGAATCGCAGAACAGAGTTTGAGAGAAATAACAGAAAAACAAAGTTTATTAAGAGCTACAAGGGACATGAAGTTGTGGAGAGCTATGATCACCTACATCCTGAAAAAAAAAATTATTTCTGGTTACAATGCTGATTGTACAACTCCACCAAAATTTTATACCCATCAAATAACACACTTCTAAATAGAGATTAGTATTTTTCTGTTAAATATTCTTGCATATTCTTGTGTCTAATGCACCATCTCATATCATGTTTAGTAGGAGTAGACAGGTTCATCTATTATCTGGTTCATACTCCTCCCCAATCTTTTGAACAGGAGTAGAGGTTCATCCCTTGTTTTCTTTTTAAGATTGGGTTTCCAGTTCCTTCTAGTCTACTTCAACTCTATACTTCTAACATCTCTGTCTGCACTTGGAAATTTTATTTGTTATTTATTTATTTTTTCTCTTCAACAGGAATAGATAGGTTCACCTATCGCCCAGTTCATTCTCCTTCCTGGTCTTTGAACATGAGTAGAGGTTTATCTTTTGTTCCCTGTCTAGGATTGGGTTTCCATTTTATTCCAAAGTTTTTTCATTCTCTTTCATTCCCAGTAGCCCCCTTACATCTTAGTGGCATTATCACTTTGCTTGGGGTGAATTGATTTTAAAAAAATAAATAAAAGACAATATATCAAGTAAGAAGAGGAGTTATTAAAAAATCATTCTTCGTTTAGTCTATTTCCAGTTTTCAAGGGAAGAAATTGGCAAAACAAAACAAAACAAAATAACAATTTTTGTAAAATTACCTCAACAATTTCTTGGATATAAAAATTTTGGATTTACATTTTACAATTAATATATACATATGACTTATAGTTTTTAGAAAACATGACTCTTCACCCAGAACAGGTTCATTTCTCAGTAGGCACAGTTGTATAAGGTTGCACATTGGTTGCAGAGTCCACTGAGGAATGTGTCCTCTCCAAGAAGGCTGGTTTGACATGATCAATAGAGACAGTATCAGTACAATCACCCTGCTTTATTGTGAGATGCTTGTCAGAGCAATGAATGACTTGGAATGGTCCCAAATATGTGGGTGTAAGTAGTCACTTGATGGCATCATTTCTCGCAAAAACAAATTTGTAGTCCTGCAGTTGGTGAAGGATATAAATTTCCGTTGGTCTGTGTCATGGAGGAGTATATGTTAGGTTAGCCATTTTCTGACATAGTTCTTGAATGAAAGAAGTTATTGGAGTTGGACCTGTGGTTGGTGAAAAATATTGCCTAGGTAGAGAAAGAGGTGTACCAAAAACGAGTTCAGTCACTGAACATCCCAAATCTTCCTTTAGTGTGTTCCTTGATGAAAGAACAATGAAAGGAAGATCATCAACCCAATTAGTGGTATCATGCCTGGTAGCCAGTGAAGTCTTTAAAGATTGATGAAATATCTCTACAAGTCTGTTCACACATGGATGGTAAGCTGTTGTATAAACATGTTTTTCACCAAGTAGGTGGGTAAATTCCCTAAAGAGAGATGGCTGAAATTGTGATCCCCAGTCTGTTATGATCATCTGAGGTGTACCAAAAATCACAATCCATTCAAGAAGAAAAGCTTGTTAGCTGAGGTGTCCTTGATTGGTATTGCTGTTGGCCAATGAGAGAAATCATCCACTATTGTGAGAAGATAATGGTATCCCTGACACATAGGCAACGACCCAACTATGTCAAGGTAAATGTGATGGAACTAAGCATCAGGGTTGCTGAAAGTACCAATTTGAGATTTAGTGTGCCAGTGTACCTTGCATTTTTGGCACTGTAAACATGAGGATACATTGGCTCAGATGTTAGATTTCATGTTAGGCCACACAAAATGGTCTGCAACAGACTTGACAGTGGCCCACTTGCAGGTGTTCAAACACCAGTTTCCTGAGTATAGGAGGGACATATGACCTTGGAAAACCCAACTTGATGTCACAGTATAATGTCTTGTTGCTGAAAGGGGCTGGAAACTTCTGAAGCTCCAGAGGAGTGTTTTCCAGTACGTCTTGCAGAGTTGAGTTGGATTTCTGCTCCTCTGCTATCAAATCCTGACTCAGAGTATCAATATCTAGGGTGTAAAGTCCAGTGCACAAGAGTGTATTGACAACTGTGTTGTTTTTTCCTTCAATATAGCATAGATCAGTAGTAAACTGAGAGATATAATCTAAGTATCTGATCATGTAAGAAGTATATTTGTCAGAATTATTGTTCATAACTGACATCAAGGGTTTATGGCTAGTAAAAATCATAAAAGGGGTCCTTCTAACAAATGCCAGAGATGCTTGATGGCCAAGTAAAGTGCTAACAACTCTCGAGAGAAGGTACTGTATATTGTGACTTGGCCAGAGAAAGTTTTGCAGAAAAGAACGCAATAGGTTTGCATTGGGAATTTAACTCCGGCTCAACCATTGCACCAACCCCTGATTCTAATGCATCTGTTGTCAGGCATTTCTGAGTATGTGGGTCATTTTCAATCAGTGACGGTTTGGTGAAATTTACCAGAATGGTTTTAACTGTGTGAAGTGTGCATAGAGGGTCACTCTCCAAGGAAATACTCTTATTTCTTCTCTACAGGAGGTTTGTCAGAGGATCCAAAATAGAAGAACAGTTAGGAATGAACCATTAATAGAAGTTGACCATTCCTATAAAATGCTGCAACTGCTTCATAGATACAGGTACTGGGAAATCTTGAATAGATGTAATCTTTTCTAGTAGCAAAGCGATTCCATTAGTATAAGTGTGGTGCCCAAGGAAATCAATGTGGGTAGAACTGAACATACATTTGTCCAGGTTCAATTGGGAACTGTAGTGTGATAATCACTGCAGGACTTTGTGTAGATATTGTTTATGAGTGGTAATGTCCCCACTAGTTATCAGGATGTCATCAATATATGCAAACACAAAAGGGAGGCCATACAATACTTCATCCATCAGCCTCTGAAATGTTTAGGACACATTACACAAACTGAATGGTATTTTCACAAACTCATACAAGTTGAAAGTTGCTGTGACTGCAGTTTTTGGGTTATTCTCTGGTACAACTGGAACCTGATGGTAAACCTTGGTCAGATCAATCTTAGAAAAAATGCTAGTGTTCTATAACCCTGATATAAAATCGTAAATATGCAGGATAGGGTGGCAAGTATTTTGCAAGTGATTTTCAAGCAATCAAATAACAAATAGGTATTAGGTACAGTATCCACTTTTCTCAAACTTATTTCGATTTTTTGATAACTTAAAAAAAATTTAATTTTTACTGTTGTTTTTAGAATTTATTATGATTATTTGTAAGCATTTACTTTCTTTATCCTAACTGAATTCTTTATGTAATTATTATATATGCAAATAAAATACATATTTAATTATATATTTCTAATTTATATCAAATAATGTAGACATTAAAATCTATGGAATTAATAACTAATAAGATTAATCTATCTTCTGATGAGAGCAGAAAAACTAGATATTGTTGGTTTGGTTGATTTAATGATATGTCAATTCATATTTCATATAAGAACTGTTAATGTTTTCATATAATAAAGTTGACCATTTAGAATCATTCATTTAGATATAAAGCTAAATTCTGTATTTCTACTTCTTATGTTTTTTTTTTTTTAAGCGTTTCACCCCAAGCAAGGCGGGAAGCCACTAGGACGCAAGGGGTTACAGAAAAATTTGGAGCAAGATCAGATTGGAGTGACAGAATAAAGGATGAGGAGAAGGGTAGTGGATAGATAAAGGCAACAGGAGATACAGAGGCCAGAGAGAGAGAGTACCGGGAACCCCTTCCTAAACAAGAAACAAGGTGTAAGCCTCTACTCATGTCCAAGAGAAGGGGGAAGAGTGTTGACCGGGCGGTAGGAAAGCTTACCTACTCCTATTTTATGAGAGTTGCATAAACTCTGCCTCTTACTTTGTAACCTTCTACCTTGAGTGGCTCCTGGATCTTATACAGGGTGAATATCACAGTAAAAAAAAATTAAAAATTAACATGAAAATAAATATGAGTCAAAATTAATAATATCCATATTTATTTCAATAAAAATGTGTGCAATTATAAACAATTCATCTGATCCAGGAGATTTTATTATTTATTCTTTTATATATTGGTAGTATATATTGCACTGAGAAATGACAAAGATGATGACTCATTGATAGGTTGCTGGAGGAGGATCTGTCCTCAGCTCAGTGATTGCCAGGCTTCTGGGTAAGCTTTCCAATTTGCTGGGTAAAGGATGGGTGAATCTGTCAGCGATAGGAGTGGCTGAGGCAAACCTCAGTACTACCCTCTGCCCATGAAGGCTATGCACACACACACACACACATATACATGCATGTCCACACACCACACACACACATGCACACAAACACACATATACATGGATGTCCACACACCACATACACACATGCACACATGCACACAAACACACATATACATGCATGTCCACACACCACACACACACATGCACACAAACACACATATACATGCATGTCCACACACCACACACACACACACACACACACACACACACACACATACTCTTGTGAGAGTTCTCAATGGCAGCAATAGCTCATGAAACCAACAAGAATTTCTCTTATGTCTTCCACAAATTGAAAATATGCCACCAGGTAAAAGACAGACTCTTGAATGCTAGGTTGGCGGATGGTCCTCACCTTGAAGACAAGTGCAACACAAGCTTCTTATCTCTATTTCCTTGTATTTGAATTCATTCTCTTCTCAATTGATGAAATACAAGTTCAGTCAATAGATGGTAGGTTGTAGTTTGTACATCCAAGTAGGTGCTGGATATTTTTTAGCTGAGCCCACTTCCAAAATGTGACCAATTGATAAAATATCAAAGATTTTTTTTTTTGGCATGGGGGAGGTTTCTTGGCTGGTCCAAGAAATTTTCAATACCTCCTCATATTCACATACAGGGTATGATGGTTAAATTGTCATCTATATTACACAAAAAGTAAAATAACACTGACATCTCATTTTAACAGATACATTTACCAAAATTACACAAAAATATCTTGAAATAATAGAGTACATTTATTCAATACAATCGCCATTGGCTTCAACCATGACCTCCAGATGACTTTGGAATCTCCTGCAGCTCTTCTGGATGGTCTCCTTGTTTAAGTTGGTGAATGCTGCCATAATCCTTACCTTCAATTCATCTTTAGTGTTACAAGGAGTTCTTTTGGTCTCTTGCTCAACTGTGCCCCACACAATAATCAATGGTGTTGCAGTCTGGGGTATTAGGTGGACAGATGTAAGGGGTGATGTGGTTGTAGAAATTATCTGACTGCCATGACTGGGTTCTCCTGCTTATGTGGCATGGTGCAGTGTCCTGTTCCCAGATACAGGGTCTTCCAGCAGCCACTCTCTTGACCCAGGGCAGCACTACCTCCTCAAGGCACTTGATGTAGACTTCTCTGTTGAGTCTGAGGCTCTCACCAACAAATTGGGGAGTTCTTTTCTTATCAGAATAATCAGAGTAAGTTTTTCAAGCTGCTGTACCTTCATAATCATCATTGGACTCATCCAACTCTTTCTGAATCCTCTACACTGTCCTCAGATTGATGCCCAAACACTTATTCATACTGGAGCTTTCAGCATGAAAGCCAAGCAGTACAGCATGCCATTTCCAAATTTCTCGTACAGTGAATTGCATGATGGTGCTCTTTTTCTCATAGATAGTACCCAACTGACCCAATTATACTGTGCAGTCAACAAAATCAAAAACAAACAATGCACATGCATGAAATTAAAAATATAAAATGACAACAAGTTACCCATCACACCCTGTACATAATGTGAACAAGATCTTTTGTCTTTATTTCAGTTTAATTTAATTTAGGTAGATAAATTTTTTAATATTGACTGAAGGAGATGGCAAAGAAAAAGACGAATATGTTAGGAAAACAGCATCATAAATTATTACCATGGAATCAATAAATGAAAGTATTACAAATACCCTAAACCATGTTTATTGTCAACTCAAATATGATAAAGAGATAAGTTTTTTGCCTTCAACCATTTTAAAACCAAACTTACAAGGTCTGTCTGAAAAGTAGCAGGACTGAGTGTGCTGTGTGTGAGCTATGGTTGGTGTGAAAAAGGAAGAAGTGGATTGTGTTATCATCTAACATGATATCTTGGGAGTATATAACTGTAATTGTAGCTTTCTGCAACCATTGCATTTTTTTCACATGTTTTTGTTGTAGGACAAATTGTGGCTACATCACACAACAATGCACCTGCTCACAATGTCCTGAGCATTCAGGAGTTACTGGCCAAGAAAAACCACATCATAGTGGAAAAACTTCCCTATGATCTTGATCCATGTGACGTTTTTTTACCCCAGCCTCAAGGGGATCATCAAGGGAAACTGTTTTGGAGACATGGAAGCCATCAACAGGGCCATAATGACGGAACTGAGGGGTATCCAAGAAGAATCCTTCCAGCAGTGCATAGAAGTGTGACAGAGAAGGATGAAAAAGTGCATTAGACTCAAGGGGGGGTTAATTTGAAGGGGAAGCCATGTAGCTTGTTGTCTGGAATTGAAATAAATTGTTTGTGACACCAGTCCCATTACTTTCCAGACAGACCTCATATGTTCTCAACACAATGAATGAGAAAAATGCTTATTTTGCATCATGTCAGATACCACTTTCATCATCCCTTTCACCCAAGCTGTAATAAAGAGATCAGTGTTTGTGCAAATAAGACCATTGTTTTAACAGCCTCATAATTCTTGGAACATATGCACTCAGGCAGCCTTATATGCATGTGTGTGTGTGTGTGTGTGTATATGTATGTGTTAGGTTAGCAATCTTTCCTACACTTTCAGCAATGCATATTTTGTTAAAACCTTTGTTATAAACAAAGTACTGAAATGCTATGTGATATCAGTCCTCCAATATGGCAGTGAATGTTAAACAGTTTCCTCACAGATGAAGAAGTAACTTGAGGCAACACAGATGTGGTTCTAGAGAAGGATGTTGAGTTGGAACATGACACAGAAGTCCAAAGACATATTGGAATAGTGAAAGATGTCTTCTAAAAGATAGACAAAGTATTAAGGTGCAGAAAAATTTTGTTTGAAACAAAGCAAAGAGTGCTGAACTGCTAAGTAATATCAGTCCTCTTATATGGCAGTAAATGATGGACAATTTCCTCACAGATGAAGAGGAGTTTTGAAACAATGTATGTGTTTCTACAGAAGGATGCTGAGAATACCAGAGACATAGTAAGTAAGCAAAAAAAAAATATCTTTAAGAAAATGGAAACAAAAAGGACACTTATAATCAGAAAGAGAGAACTGACATTTCTTACACACATTATAAGGAAAGAAGGCTTGGAGTATCTGATACTCAGAGGACACATTAATATCAAGAAGAGCAGAGGGAAACAGCAAGTAACTTACCTAATAAGCTTGTGTAAATGGATGGCAGAACTGGAGACTGGAAGGAAGAGTAAGGAGATAAAGCTACAAAGCTTAGGTAGTTATGGTGAGCCATGATTGCTCATGTCCTGAAGGGACATGGCATACAAAAGAGAAGTATGCATATTTTGTTTAAATAAATTTCCACAGACAAGGAAATATTTTTAACTCTTTTGTGTAGGTACTGCCCAAACATTGTAATAAGTGGTCATATAAAACTGATCTGTAATGGGTTATGTTAGATTAACACCACTGATGTAATAAAATGGTGGAAGTAAAGAAAATTCTAAGAATTACAAAAAGTTGTGTTTGTTTTCTTGTTTAAAATTTGTGTATAATATCTGACTCATCAATGATTTTCATCCATGCTTTAAAATGTGTCAGTCTTCTGTTTTAATCATCAATTCATAGAAAAACACATTGTTTCTTAGTCCTGTGCCTTTTATTAGGTTGGTGCAAAAATAATGTCGTTTTTTGACGTTAAAAATACGTCAAAAAACGACATTATTTTTGCACCAACCTAATATAATAATCATAGGAAAACACATTGGCCATTATAAAAGGCATAATACTAAGAAGCATAGAAAACACATTGATTCTTAGTCTCATGCCTTTTATAATGATCATAGAAAAATACATTGCTTCTTAGTCACCTGTCTTTTATAATGGTCATAGAAAAACACATTGCTTCTTAGTCTAGTGCTTTTTATAATGATCATAGAATATATATATATATATATATACATATATATATATATATATATATATATATATATATATATATATATATATATATATATATAGTTTTTATTCTGTTAGCCATTATCAGGGATGTTTTGTATTTTCTGAATCAAATGTGTAGATCTTCTGTATGTACCTTGAGTTATGGGAAGTTTTTTTTTTATTTTATAAACATGTTTAGCAAATAGTGACTGTATTCATAGTTGATGTTATTGAGTATTGTTTTTTTCATCATCATGAATGCTTACATTATTTTTAGCCATTTTTTGTATGTGGATAAGACAATTATAGTTGTAGTTTCTATGAGTATTTTGCTGATGGAGTTTGGTAGGTTTCCATGTGTGTTTAAATGGGCCCTAATTGAGCTATAGTCAGAGAGACGTAACATGAGTCTTCTTGATAGGCATGTAGTTGTATA